>QEPC01010959.1:3255936-3289291 GCA_003113815.1 Sphenodon punctatus | reverse complement strand
CCCCCAGCCATCCTGCTGCCACCAGGGGCTGGTAGCGGCCATACCCCCCCTCATCACCCCTCGGCATCCCCCTCTCACAGGGATCCGAGACCCCCACCACCAACCCTCCCAGTGCTCCCCCTGCTGCCACCAGGGGCAGTCACTGGGACCCACCCCTCCTACACCCCCACCCTACCACCCTAGCCCTGTACAATGCTACTTAGGGGCTGCAACAAGTAACTGTCCCCGTAGGCTCAGCGGCGTCTTATCACACCCAGCAGCAGGACTCAGGCAGATGGGTCGCGGCTCACCCCACCGACTCCACTCCCCACCCAGCACGTGTTACTCCTTTGTTTTCCTTTATTCCTGGGGCAGGGTGTCTGGCAACGGTGACTCCGGAAAAACAGATGTGCAGGGAGTGCAGCGGTTTCCCTACCTGGGAAACTGATGCCTACACAGCCTGGACCGGGACACCAAGCAAACGTCCCTGCAGCTGGAGAGCTGCCCTGCCACCTACAAGGCTCGGATAGGGTGGGGAGCTCAACAAACGTGTGGGTGGCCAGCCCTGCCCATGCCCCGCTCCCAGTGCCCCGGCCCCACCATGACAGACAGCCATAGTGGCCAATGACAGACTGCCATGGCGGCCCCCAATCCATGGTGGGCGTGGCGGGGAAGAACAAATGTGCTGGTCCCCTGTGGCCTACGTGGTGGCCCTTAGCCGGGCTGTGTCCTCAGAGATTTTCCAAGGATGCAGCAGGCCATCGTTACATCTGTTTTTAACCCACTGAGATCCTCTGGCAGAGAGCTCCCTCACAACTGCTGAACTCCCTGGAAACTTCTAGCCATAAGGTTCAAACTGCCACTAGGAACTCCTAGCTCCAAATGGCTGCAGTCCTTGAGCCTCTTAATCTTAAATAATGGGACTAGTCCAGAGCAAGTAGTCACTGCCCCTGTCACAAAAAGCTTTCAAGAAAATACTACTCTCTGCCCTATTTAACGATGTGTATTTATTTATTTATTTACATTTATATCCTGCCCCACTCTCCCAACGGTGACTCGGGGCGGCTAACAAACAACAATATAAAACATTATAAAACAAAACAGTAATAAGTAAGCCATAAATATAAAACAAATACATAAGTCATCACCATAAAAACCTGATCTGTAACTAATCATCTACCCACCCATCCCAACTAACCCATCCCACCCTCCCCGCCTCCACCAAAAGCCTGACGGAATAACCATTTTTTACATTGCCAGCGGAAAGCAAGGAGGTCTGGGCTAAGACAAACCTCTGCCGGGCGCACATTCCACAGCAATGGTGCAGCCGCCGAGAACACCCGCCGGTTCGGCTGGACCTGCCGATAATGCAGGACCTCTAGGAGGGTGGTCCCAGACATCTTCAGATAAGCGGGGCCCAGGCTGTGTAGGGTTTTAAATGTCAAAACCAGCACCTTAAATTAGGCCTGGAAGACAATAGACAGCCAGTGCAATGCCTGGAGCACCGGTCGAATATGCTCCCTGCAACCAGTCCCAGTCAACAGGTGGGCCGCTGCACTTTGCACCAGCTGCAGTCACCGGACCATCACCATGGACAACCCCACGTAGAGCGCATTACACTAGTCCAACCTCGAGGTGACAAATGGAAGGCACCCCTGGTCACAGCCAAAACCTACAGATCCAGGTGCAGCTGTGGATCCAGGAGCACCTTAAGGCTACGCACATGAGAAACCAATTGAGGACTGACCCCTCCCCCCAATAATAGGAGTTTCCCCCTCCTCCGGATCACTGACCCCACCCACCAACATCACTTCTGTCTTGTCAGGATTGAGTTTTAATCGGCTCAACCTCATCCAGTCCCCCACAGTAGCCAAGCACCGGGACAGCAACAAGACAGCAGGGCCTAAGTGAGTTGAAAAGGAAAGATATAGTTGGGTGTCATCAGCATATTGATGGCAATGAACCCCTCAACTGTGCACAACCTCCCCAAACGGCTGCATATACACACTGAATTAGAGAGGGGACAGAATGGAACCCTGCGGGACCCCACACGGCAGACCTCCAGGGGACTAACTACAGTCCCCTAGTACCCCCCGCTGAGATGTACCTCCCAGGTAAGAACGGAACCACTGCAAAACGGTACTGTCAACCCCAGCCAGGTCCCGCAAGTGAGTCACCAGCATCTCATAATTCACGGTGTCAAACGCTGCTGACAGATGCAATAGAACCAGCAGGGTCATCCAACCCCAGGAGGTCATCGACCAAGGCCACAAGCGCAGTCTCTATGCCATAACCTGCATGAAAGCCAGACTGTATGGGATCCAGGAAACCAGTGTGATCTAGATGCGCCTGCAGCTGACAGGCCACTAACCATTCAATAACCTTCCCTAAAAAGGGAAGGTTAGAGACAGGCCAGTAGCTCGCCGGGGCATCAACGTCAAACGATGGTTTCTTGAGAAATCTGTGTATCTGATTGGTTATAACAGTGGGGGAGAGGAACTGCTGCTTAGGAGCCTTGCGTCTCTTTGGCAGTCCAAGAGCGGCTCTCAGCCAGGGCTGGTCCTGGGCCCCATGATGCCTTAATGATCCCGTGTCACTGCACCAGAATCTCAGCAGCTGTATCACAGCTCCTCTTCAAAATCCAAGCAGCCAGGTGTCAGATCTGGGATCTGGCACTGGGTCTCCACTGGCTGAAATGTCTGGGAAGCCAAGGACCTGAGAACGCAGGGAACCCAGAGGACAGTGAGCTGATCAGGGAAGTGGGAGGTCAAGAATACAGGGCATCTCTCTTCATAGGTTACACAATGCATTGTGAAGACACTTCCTGTTTCCTGTGTGCTTTGTACATAGTCCAGGCAGCCAACAGGGAGGCAGGGGGTGGGGCTCAATCCATCAGGGAGGCAGTGGGACTGGAGGAGCATCAGGTCACAGCTCTAGGTGGACACTTGGTAGTCCAGTTGGCAGAGTAGATAAGGAGCCTGCCTCCAAAGGGAAATGGGTTCAAATCCAGATCCCACCTATGACTTCAGTGTACTGCTACCCAGTCACAAAGGGCTCACAGGGAGGTGTTCTTACTTGCTGCCCTGATGTTATGGAACTCCCTTCCCCCAGAGGTTCGGTTGAGCCCAAGCGTCTTCCGGAGGCGGTGTAAGACATTTTTGTTTGTAAAGGCATTTGGTGGGTAGGGATAGGGATAGGTGGAGGTTGGGGGATGGTTTGGGGATAGGGTCGTGAGGGGGGTTGAATGTGGGAGATGGGGAGGTGGTATTGGATGGGGGTTTTGGGGGATGTGGGGGGATTTGGGGGTTGTTTTTGTCTTTTATTGTTTTATGGATTTTTTAATATGTTTAAATATGTGTTTTATATATTTGTTTGGAGGTCGCCCTGAGCCTTTTAGGGAAGGGTGGGATAAATTTTAAATAAAAAAGAAATAAAAGAAATAAAAGGAGGAGAGGTGCGCGTGAGCACGTGCATACGAACACATGTGTGGCTGTCAGCCAGATGAAGATTTCCGTATGCAGCTCATGGGGCTGAGAGTTTGGGCTGCCCCTGGCTTACAGCTAGTGGGTTACTGTAGCAAGCTTATAGTTCACGCTCAATCACTGCGATAGTGAGTCCTTCTCTTTCCACCCCTTTGGCAGATGGCTGCAAGCATCAGCTGTGGATGACAGATGTGTATGTGGTTTTCATCCCAGTGACTCAGCGACATATAAAGAAGAAGCACATCTGTGCAAATAGCTGGAAGTAAACTGGGTTAATTGTTCCTAAGCTGAATGCTTAAATGAAAAAAGAACATAAGCTAGCACTATGCTTCAGTACAGCCTTGGTTGTGAGGAGACTGAGATGCTCCATTGCTTTAAAGGGCCATTACATTCCTGAAACATTTACAAGACACATCATGAAAGAGGGCCTTTCCCCTCTGTGTTATCTGTAACTGAAGCGGAAGAGACATGTAATTAAAGCAACAGACACAAACGTGGTAGTACTCTCCTACTGAAAGACTCGTCCAGAGCCTGGCGTACTGCACCCTATGCCTTGAGTTGTGCATATAATCTCAAGAGAAAGAAGGATAAATATCCCAGAATCGGCCTGCGGAGATTTCCCCAGTGCTGTAGGGCTACATAAACAGCCTGACCTGACATGGTATTCAGAAACGGGCAAGCTGGGTGCTTGCTCCTTAATTTTAATTCCCAGGAAGGGGAACACTCATGGTAGGGAATCTCTGGCCTGTGGGAAAATCCAGGCTGCAGTTGTTTTTTGACCCATTTCCGGTCCTTAGAGCTGGTCCTACCCATAAGCAGTGGCAGAGTGAGCTCATGGGAAGGGAGCAGTTTCACAAAAGGGGAGGGGAATGGGGAGCCTCACACCCAGATACACTCGCCGGGGCACCACAGTTCCCCTCCTCTCCCTCTTAGATTCGCCCTGTTGTACGTACGGCCCCTCAGGATCTTAGGGGGACTTCCCTCCTACAAGGAGGCAACCCAGATCATCACAGGGGAAGAAAGAGGAGGTACAGCCCCTCATCTGGGGAGGAATACTCCACCGGGGAACCCAGGGGTAGGGGGAGAAACACCCTCACAAGGACCACAGTGGGGATGCAGAGGGCCAGGGATCAGAAATCAAGGGAATCACACACACAAACTGTGAGCCCAGGGGAGGTAACTATAGTGCAGGAGGGGAGGGGGGTTAGTAAGGAATTAGGGTATTTAACTAACACCAGACTTACACACACCCACATACTCACTCACTGACGCCCTTGCACTCTGTTTCCATCTTCAAGGCTGTCGCCAATGGGGTGGGGGAAGTCTCTCCAAAGATTACCAGCAAGACCTTGCAGCCCCGCTGGGGCTTTTGTAGCTTTGGTCTAGTGGCCCCGCCTATGCCTGCCACCTGCACTGCTGGGGCTTTGCCCAGGCGCGCTGAACGCCGACGCACTTCCATTTTTTGGGGCTCCACGGCGTCGCAGCATCCTGGCAACAGAACCACCTGTCTGCTGGGCCTTGGAGGATCACCCGTCCCCCACTGTCAGAGCCTCCGGTTAGCCCTGACACGGAGATGAGGGTACGCGCTAGAGGATGGGTCCATGGCATAGATCTATGATCTGTACTGTCACCTTCCTCCCCCCATCCTGAGCACCCTCCTTAAGCACTCCTGCTGCCATCTCCTACCTGATTTGTAGAACTTGCACTAATATTCAAAGCCCTGGCTTAGGGTGTTAGGCTGGGAAATAAAAGCCTCTGGTTTTACTCCCTGCATTGGCACAGACTGACTTGTATGACCATGGATTAGTCGTTTGTCTCTTTCTGCCACTTGTAAAATGGCAAACTTCTCTACCTCATAGTGTGTGTGTGTGTGCAGATACACCAAAGGTTATGAGACCCTGCAATTCCTCAGCAAAAGGGATAATACAAGCAGCAAAGAGCGATAGTGAAAGAAAATTAAACTTAATTTATCTCAGTTCCAGGGGAATCTTTTCTTTTCCTGAACTATCACTTAACGTATCAAACAGCACATTCCAATTTTTATTTACCAGATGGGTAAGAATATCTGCTTGGTGCTGAAAGCACTCTCCTACTTGCAGACAGCTGCATAAAATTTATTTTTCAGTGCCTATTCATATTTAATCAAGTCAGAAAGCCTGAAGAGTATTCAAGACTGAGAGAAAGACGTGGAGAGAACGTAAGGTTGCGGTGTTGGTCCCAAATATAGGCAACAGAGACAAAGCAGTACAATGATCTCTTTTATTGGACCAACTCCAGGTGGTGGAGGTATGCAAGCTTTCGGACCTCACAGGGTCCTTAGTCAGGCAAGAAGATGCACAGACCTTTTATATAACTGACACCCTGGGAAATGAGTCTAACAACACATCAATGTGTTTCATCATGTTTAATGCTCTGTTGTAATCAGTTGTTTCCTAAAACTCTGGCAACACTGAACTCCAACTAGCCAATGAATGGCATATAGAGAGTCATTGTTTAAAGAGAATGAAGGTGTTTTATTTGCAATCCAATTTGCTCAATAATAGAGTTATACCAACTGAAGATCCTAGTGTAGAACTTCAAATTCTGTCCACTGTATAGAAGATAGCAACCATGAAAACTGGTGATTTATTTGGAGAAAACTAGAGGGCCATGAGATGGAATAGGGTGTGGCCGATCACCAAAGGGCTATGCTAATTTCTCAAAGAGGAGAGAATGGTGCGTATGAGGAACTGTTGCTGGGGGTCAAAGACTTCCTGTTACAGGCAGCTGTTGAAGAAGCTTGTCACAAAGCATCTATCTGAGGGAAGGCAAAATTAAAAGCGGACAAGCCGCTCCATATATTTATTTATTTTATTTATATTAAAACTTATATGCTGCCCCCTCCTGCCTCAGCATTTCAGGGCGGTTAACAACATTTAAAAAACATATTTAAATACACAATCATAAAACTACAATTAAAACAACCTAAAAAGCCCATACCCACCCATCCCATCTCCCTCTATAAAGGCCCGGTGCAATAGCCAGGTCTTACACTGTCTGCGGAAAGAGGGTGTTATGTATCAATTAGGCAATATTGGCCATGATCAGAGACACAAGCAGGATCAGGTTTGGACAACTCAGTTCAGGTTCTTCAGCCACAGGTCTCAGGCTTACACTATCCAACTAGGCCCATGAGAATAAAGTTGTCAAAATCACTTTCTAAGCAGAAAATGTATTTCCAAGGCCACAATAGAAAACCCTAGACAGCCACTATCTCTGGGAACACAGAAATAGGCCTAAGAGAAACAAAGGGAGTTTGTAAGAAAGCGAGGTGCCCTCCCCTACGAATAAACAGTAACTCCCTAAAACTCCCTGAGAACTCCAAAACTAGCTTGGTGGCCGTGCTCCAAGTGATAGCATTATGAATAGCCAGCTTATTCTCTGCACCTGGCAAAGGGGACCCTGCAACATGTATCCCTAATAAATGAAGCTATAAAAGGGAAAGTTCAGCCCCTTGCCCCTTGTCATTAGCGCTAGCGGCCACTAGCATTGCAGTGAGCCGTGTGGGCTTTTGACCCTTACCGTCGCTCTCAAAAGATCCAGAGACCCCCGGGCCAGCCATCTGCTGGGCCCTCTCCCCTTCTCCTCGGAACCAGCCTGCGTCTCGGACTGTGCCTCTGACACGTAAGATATCATGGGTTACTGGGGTTTGTAACTGAGAACACTGCCATGTCCAGATGTTAAGTGTCTATTCAATAAAACTGAGTTGTACCTCTATACTTTGGCTTGTTAATTGCAACCTTCGATCCCGTTTGGGTAAATTGAGGCACGCCACCTCATTGGTCCCTTGGAATCCCGTTTGGGTAAATTGAGGCACGCCACCTCATTTATTCCTTTCAAGGGAAGGTCGGTAATCAAGCGGTCCTCCAATGGGAGGGAATTCCACAGCCATGGCGCAGCCACAGAGAATGCCCTCCTCATGGGGGACACCCGGGTGCCAAAGTTTCATTGAGCATTATGACAGTTAAACACTGTCTTCCATGTTCAAATGTCTCCTCATTTTTACTGAGGACAAGTACAAAAATGGAAGTGCAACAGAGAGTGTTAAAGCAAAGGAAAGGAAAAGAAATTTTAAAGAAAAGGAAAATGCTGTACTTCATAAAATAACGTGGTTTGACATTCCAGGAAATTATTATCAAACTCTGCTTGCCTAGTTTTCCTGTTAATTTCCAGAAGAACACAGAGAGAAAGCTTCATGAACTGTTCATATTTGCTGCTTGAAGGGATTAAACCTAAATAAGTCTGGGAACACTAAGCTGTAGGCAGAGACGGGTTTTGCGCAGCGTATGCTGGAGGTTATTTCAAGGGATTTGTGGTTTGGAGTCTATTTGTTTCACTTAGGCCGCTTTTAGATGAGCGGGTTGCCATCGGGCGACCCGTTCGCGCGATTTTTCAAAATCCCGCGTGGCAGGATCAGACATGACAGAGGGACGGGATCACGTGCATTCAAGGTGGTTGCGCATTGTTTGCCGACCGCAAATGTAATACCTCCATGTGTGAGGTATTTAATTTGCATTTGGCAAACAATACGCAACTGCCTTGAATGCACGTGATCCTGTCCCTCTGTCACATTTAATCCCGCCTCACAGGATTTGAAAAATCATGCAAGCGGGTCGCGCAACAGCAACCCGCTCATCTAAAAGTGGCCACACAAACTCTGTCATGTTGTGGGTCTTTATTAATATACTGATGCCTGGAGACACTGTTATGAATCTCTGGACTGCATCTTCAGCTAGTAGCAAATTGGTCCAGCTCCACTGAGCTATGCTGGCTGACAATGAGGCATACGTTTGCCATCTGACGGGATGATTGTTCTCATACAAGTTTGTTTTTCATGTAATGCATACATTAGCCAATGACACAACTTTGCAGAGTCCTTGTAAATCAAACACAAGGACATTTGTTGTGAACAAAAGGTCATGCTTAATTCATAGGTCCCTTGTCCACGAATAGCTATTAGTCGAGTAGGTAGAGAGATGTAACCTCTGACTGTCAGGGGGGGCGGAGTGAACAGCAGGGAATGGGGCTCTCCATTATTACCTGTTGGGGACTTCTTCAAAGGGTGAAAACAGACATAACGCTAAGACCACTTTAACATTTCTTATCCATGTTGCAGGGCTGTACTGGTGCCCTATGCAGCCTGGCAACATGCACAAGAAATGCTACAGCGGTGTTAAAGTGGAGTTAGAGTTACGCTCCCTGCTCCCCTAAGCGCCTTCGTCCCTTCTCACTTGCTGCCCTCCATGCCTGGAACTCCCTCCCTGTCCACATCCGCCTTTCCCCCTCCCTTCATACCTTCAAATCTCTCCTTAAAACTCACCTCTTTCACTCTACTCTGTCTGACTCTTTATCCTGCTGAGCCACTATTCCTATACCTACGATCGGTTTACCCTTATCCTTGCAACATGGACCTGCCTGCTGTCATTCTCATCGTAACCAAGCCAAGTACGTGCACCTGAGACCTCGCAGCTTCATGAATGTTAGGCCCCTTGTCTCTCCCTCTGTTCCCCTTCCTAAGTCTCTCCCCCAGCTCCTGTCTCTCAGATTGTAAGCCCTAGGGGCAGGGACAGTGACTATTTTATTACTTTGTAAAGTGCCAGGTACACTGCTGGCACTATATAAATGTTTGTTAATAATAATAATAATAATAATAATAATATTCCCCTTCACCGCCAAAATGGCGGTGATGGGTTATTTGTTGCCCCCCCTTAGGGAGACGCAGAGGGGTTTTGGCCGTGGCAGGGAAGCTCGTTAGAGAGCCTTTCCCGCCTGTGTCTGTGTGGTTGCTTGGCAACCAGTCCGTTGAGCGTGGCCGCGCAAGCGGCCTCGCTGGACTTGGAGGACCCCGCCCCTTGTAGGAGGGGTGAACCTCCGTGTCGCTGGGCAGAGCGGCATTCCTGAAACGGCGGGGAAAGAGTCAGCCCAACCCACCTCCCTCATGCACTGTGGTTTTAAAAACGGTTGCCACTATAGAACCGAGGAGGAATTTTGGTGGGCAACCTTATGTTAGAAGGACCGTGTTTTTTGCCTCCTCGACAGTGCTGAGTAGGCTAAATAGGTTAATTACCGAACGTTTGAATTGGCAGTCATAAATAGGTAAAGGGGAGTTTCCGTAGTTCTTATTCGACTGAGCACAGGAATTTAATTTGGACAATATTGAAATCAAGAGAACGTAGCTGAGTTCTCTACTGATTACATGATCTGGTTAAAGTTCAATTAATGTCGCACTCAGCAGGGGTCCAGTATGCCAGTAAAAGTTTAATAGGTAGGTTATGAAGCTAGTAAGGTCATCTCATTAGAGATGGGGAGATGGTACCCAGTGTAATGCAGGGCACAGCATGCACTGGGATCATCCTCCCTGGAAGTGGTGTCTTAACAGGGACCGCAGGGACATGCGCTGTCTTCGGACCTGGTGGACTCTTCACTTCTTACTCGTGCCCACAGTGGGTTGTCCCCCCCCCTTTGGCCTTGCCCTGTCGAAGGAGGGGATGAGTTTTTCGATAGGATACTGTCAACGGAGGGCACATCCGGGCAGTACCTGAGTTAATAAGTTCGTATTTAGTTAAATGGCATACTGGACCCAAATTGCACTGAGCAATTCCCCACCTTCCTATAACTGGATGATTGAATAAAGAGTGCGGCCAGTCTTACACCAATACAAGTCTCTGTGTCTCATTGGGTGCGTCGACAAATGTCTGTTTTCACCCAAAGTGACCAAGAATGACCACTGTCGGAAACAGAATGCTGACCCAGTATGGCACTTTTTATGTTCTTAATAAAATATCTATCTATTAAAATACTCCTGTTAAATCAAGAAAATATTTGGCACAATTTCAAGGTGTCATCTTAGAAGCTTACTCTGTCCTAAAAAACAATTCTCTGCAAATCTAGCAAGGATGCATGTATTTTTCATTTTTGGAATCATGAGGCCAAGAGACAATTTAAAATTACCTGGAATGGGGTAGCACTCACCCATTGCTAGTATCCTGTCTACTTAGGAATAACATTAGGCCACACATTGTCCTTTAAGGCACACACAGAGAAAACTAAAAGTAAAGTCAACTCCTGGAACAATATATTAGGAAACCTGTAAACTTGTAATGAGGAGCTAATCCAGCAGCATTGTGAACTACCGTACTTGCACTACACTACACAATGGAAGAATAGATCAGCCCATGCTAAAAGATTGGATCCTATTCCCTGTACTGCCCAGCTAGTCTTGTCCCACTTTGTATTTATTTACACTATGGATTTTTCTCACCTATATGCAATACGCTGCATTCTTCCTTATTGAATTTCATCTTTTTTTAATCCTAGTTTTTTCACTTTATCAAGTTCACTTTGAACCTATCCTCTAGTGTGTCTGCAATCCCTTCCAGCTTTGTGTCATCAGCAGATAGTATACAGTCACACCCACATTCAATACCCCTCAACCTCTATGTCCTTTTGTTGTAGTCTGGCTACTGATCTAGAGATACCATAAATATTAAGTCATTAGGGCTCAATCCTTTACACAAAACCCTGAATGCAGTGCCTGCCAAGACTTAAAATTCCTTAACAATTTGCCATATAAATGCGCACAATATATGTGAACAAAACAATATATTTTCTCACTGTATGTTCAGCCCAGGGATAATACATTTATATGAAAAAAATCTAGAAAAATAAGTAAAATCTCATTGTCTTTGAAGGGAGGAGAGAAGGTGTATTTGCCCATTGCCAAAAACCCAGTGAACTCTAAAGCATTAATTTATTATCATAATTTGACGATTAATCATTTTTTAAAACTGCCTTAACTGTGTCGTTTATATGTATACAAATTGTGTACACTTTATACAATGGACTGCTGACACTGTCAGTGCAGACAACTGTACAGAATCGTTTTGATAGAACGCAATTCATTGCAAAAGGACAGAGTTAAGGCAGTTTGAAAAAATTGTTTTTTGTTGAATTATGATAATACATTAATGTTTAATAAAGAAAAATGCGATAGCCAGTGATAAATATTAATGAGAGTAAGTATGCATGGTATGGAATTAAAGAACATATCTTATGTTTATGTAGATGGTAAATTATGAAATATAGATAGAAAATGGGTAATTTCAGAGGTGACGGGCCTCTCAGCCCACCATGCTGAACCCTGGACTGGGATCTGTCTCGGATCCCGGTCCGTAATCAGGTTGTCCGTCCTTTAGATGTGCCGGCCTGATCTCTGAGGGGGATCGAGGACAGACTGATAATTTGATTGTTGTTACCCAGAAAGGACAGAACTATAGTTGAAACAAGTACCTGCAAAAACAGCTACACACATAGAATTTCTGGTTTCCAAATAGAATAAAAAATATTGGGTACCAATCGGTACCCGATTACAACTTGACTCAGGTACTCAGTGTCCCAGAATGTCATCTTCTGGTACCAATTTTTCTGTTTTACTGATCGGTAACCAGAAAAATAAAAAAAACTGGTACTGGAAATGACTGAATTTTGGGGTATTTGCGTATCTGGTTACCCTGCCAAATACCTAAGACAGTATTAAAAAATGCAGGTATTACCCATGAGCTACCTGTCTCATCTCTAGGTGGGATATAAATTTAAATAAAGTAAATAAATAAATTAAAGCATCCCTGACAGTTACCTTGTCCAATCTTTTCTCAAAAGCTTCAGGAAAGAAGATTCCAGTAGCTCCCCAGGCTGCTTGTTCCCCATTGAACTGTTTTAACAGTTACAAAGTTTTCCCTAATATTTAACCTAACCCTATCCTCCTACCATTTAAATGTATGGCTTCTTGTCCTGCCCTCAGTGGCAATGGAGAATAAACAATCTCCATCTTTCGTGTGGCAAGCTTTTAGTTATTTGAAAATGCCTATCTTGACCTCTTCGCACAGTCTCCCAGCCTACTTTTCTCTAGGCTAAAGTATTTCCAATGCAACCAATGCGAGTCAGTGTAGTGTAGTGGTTAAGAGCACAGTACTTAAACCAGGAGATGGGGGAAGACCCCAGTTCATGACTCACCTTAGCCATAAACTCACCATGTGACTTTGGGCCAGTCACAGATCTCTCAGCCTAACCTACCTTACAGGGTTGTTGTGAGGATTAAGAGTTGTGCTAGTTAGTTTTTAATGTTACAGTTAGTAAGTTAAAGCATTGTAAACCGCCCTGAGCCACAGGGATAGGGTAGGATAAAAAAAAGTCTAAATAAATAAACCAGATAAATTTAGAGGAGCAGGAATGACGGTATTTACTGTATTCCAGGGAGATGTGTGATGAATAAATAGATTGCCAATATTAATTCTGTTGAATATTAACTAATTAATTGAACAGCCATTCAAACATTTTTCCCCCTTCCAATATTGAACGTTTGTGTAAACTTTGTAAAATACAGCAGCAGCAGCAACAACAGCAGCATTGAGATCATAAAAGCACTCTAGACAGATTGCACTCTATCCATGCTTTAAGCCAGATGTTTTTCAGCAGATTAAAGGCATAGCCCTTGCACAGCAGGTGTGCTTCGTACCTTCAACATTTATGAGAGAAATGAATTGAAAAAAAACCCAAACTCTGCTTCTCTTTGATTCCATGACATGATCCTCAATTAAAGTAATTAGTAGCAGCTTTACTGAAATTGAGCCTGGGTAATTTTGTGCATGTCACGGTAATCGGTCAAGTTATCACACGAGGGTCACAGCATTCAGCTGACATGTAACTGGAAAGAGACAGAACTGAGTTCACACACACAGTCCCAGCAACCCGGGGATAATCTCCACAGCTCTTTATCCTCCGAGTCATATTTCCAGTTGAAGCGATCGATACTGACAATCTGTCTAGAGCGCTTTTATGAGCTCAGTGCTGCTGCTGCTGTATTTTACAAAGTTTACACAAACGTTCAATATTGGAAGGGGGGGGGGAAATGTTGCAGACCCAGCTGACATATCATATCAAGTCCACACTGTTGTCAGTGAGTGACTGACACAAGCAGATCAAGCTTCCAATGGCACATGAAGTTGGACTTGCTTTAATTGCTAACACACCTAAAGGTAATCCTTTATCTAGACACCAACACTTGACTACTCAGATGAAGTGAAAAAGATGAGGGTCGAAAAAGCTGCCTTCACTGGCAGGGGAAGAGGATCTGCTGGACCTGTAGGAACTGGGCTTTTCCCCACAAGGGGCTGCCCCCCCCCCCCTGCATCCTTTGACTTCTATAGGCCTCATCCAGCTGCAGGTAACTGCCTGTGTGGCAGCTGCCAAAGGCCTCTGGCCATTTGTGGGGGAGCTGGGGGAGGTTGGGTTTTGGATGAGTTACTTTGTAAAAATTTTTTGAGGGGGGAGATATGGGACAAGTGGGTTTGGGGTAGAATTGAGATGGGTGGGAGTGTGGGATATGAGTTGGGGGATTTGGGAGGAGGGAGGGATAATGATTTACATTATGGGATGGTGATTTTTTTAATTGATTGTATTAGTTGGACCAAAAGAGAAATGGCATGGGTGGGGGGGGTAGGGGTTGGAGACTTTACTTTTTACTTTGTAATCATTTGGGGGATTTTTAATATACTTTACACGACCCTGAACCTGAGAAAGGTCGTTTCATTTAATAAATAAATGAAAACAAAAGACCCAGACCCTCAACATCACACATTTAGAAAGACAGATGCACATCCTATCATTTCCCACAACAGTGAAGAAGCAGAGGGACTGCATATTTATATCAGTAGGTAGGTGATCTCCAGTACTGTAACATGCAGGCACCGGTGACTTTAGACTGCCGTCTTCCAAGAGCTCATCTTCTACATTTCAACTTGCTTGTTAAGTGACTTATCTACCCATCAGTTTCATAGACTATTAACCTCTAAAGTGACAACTTTTGTGATATGAATGTTGAAGGGCAGGTGAGATAGCATCTCAATTATTATTATTTATATAGTGCCAGCAATGTGCGAGGCTCTGAACAGCCATGATTAGAGACACATCCCTTTCAATACGTGATCTGTTGACTGCATCCATGCTGTCTCTTCACTTTGCTATTTTGTTGCAAGATATCCCGGAAACATTCCAAGAACTTGTGAAACACGAGACTGCGCTGGTTTCAGGTAGTTGCACAGAAGGTATATTCTGTTGGGATTTTACTCAGTTCTACAGCAGCATTTGAGAGGATAATTTAAAAATCGCCAAGTCCCAGTATCACAGCGATTAATGGGAATCCATTACAAGGAAAATGATTCTAAGATAGGATAATAATGATAGAATAACTCAACTTCTAAATTCTTGGCAGAAAAATCATGGCCAAACGGTGTTTAAATGGAGTAATATCAAATCTGCGCTCAAAACCTGCAGGGGACTAAGGGGTGTGTGTGTGTGGAACACTGGTTGGGTGAGTCAATCGTTATTTTACTAGGGGGTTGGAGGGGTTTGGGGGAAGGGAGGGTAAAGTGGGGAGGGTGTTTGTAGATGGCGGGGGTGGTGGGATGTATTNGCAACATGTATCCCTAATAAATAAAACGATAAAAAGGAACGCCCAGACCCCTATCCTTTGTCCCTGGCGCGCTTGGGGCTACTAGCTTTGCAGTAAGCCTCATGGGCCTTGGACCCTAAATGATGCTCTCAAAGATCCAGAGAGACTGCCCAGCTGCCTGCTGGGCCCCCTCCCCTTCTCCTCTGGCATGATTTTTAATGATAGGAGCATATTAGGGTTCTTTTAAATTCTGGGATTCAGCATACTCATAATTCATGATTTTTCCAATCATAACAATCCTGACTTTGTTACAGTATCTCTGGCCATTTCTTGTTGTTGTTACAATACCCCCGTTTCCTTTCCCATTAAACTGGAATATAAATCGGTTTGGTCTTGTATCCTAGATTAAACCAGGTATGACGCAGAGACTTGAGAGTCTGAGCTGCTTGGGGTTGTATTGCACAGGCTTGCTAGCAAGGGTAACCTCCTTCAGGTTACACTCCACTCCAGGTGGAAACCACCATGGGCTGCCCTTTCTCTGGGATCCATTTTTTGTGTGACTGCACCTTAAGATAAAGTTAAGTTAATTACAGTTATGTTCTAGTTTAGTTAAGTTACATTAAAGGTGAATTATAATGAAATACCAGTCACTTGAAATATTTGCAGCATCGGCACGTAGAAGAAATTCTCAGTGGGTGTGAACTGATTCAGCTGGCTGACGTCAGTGGAGCTATACTCGTTCCCACCACTCAAGGAGCTGGGCCTAGCAATTGCTGTGCACCTACAAAGGTTTTAATTTACCCCCCGAACAATTATAGTAATTGACCGGAAAAGTCATTAAGCTTCCAAATCTCATTCAAAAGGAAAATGGTACGTATTTCCATGCTTCTGAGTACTCAAATGGAACATTAATTAACTTGAAAACAGTGATACAATTTCAAAGGAGAACTGGACAGCGTTTCATTGTTCGATAGTCTGGTTTTTACGCGCAATTGAGTCAATCCCATTTTGAACACAGACACAATACCCGTAGAGATGAGACTGCATCTATTCCCTCCTAGGTACCGCTCTGTGTGATTATACTGTGCAACAACAGGGCAGCTTTTCTAGGTGTACAGCTGGATTTCTATTGATTTCATGTACAGCAATGAGACTAGGAGGGACTCCAGTGATATGAATGGAGCTGCAGCACTGATGAGGGTACGCACTCAAGGATAGGAGACTGATCAGTGGCAGTGACCCGTGATCTGGATCCAGGGCCAGCTTTATCACAGGCAGCCGGCCCAGGGCCCACCCTTTCCTCTGTTTTCAAGGCCCTAATCCCTTCCAGCGGAGCCCCGTTAGGGCGCTGCAGAGGGTGCTCCCAAGGGATCACCAGAAGCCCCACATTTTATCTTTGCCCTGGGCCCTGTAGGTTCTAAGACTGACCCTGTCTGGATCCTCCCCTTCCTTTCCTCAGCTCAAGCATACCCTGTCATTGTCCCATCCCCAACGTCTTTCTAGCCTGCAGAATGGGTGCTTATTTTCAGTCGCTCACAAGTGGAAAAAGGTTTCCCACCCTGATATAGTCACCCCCCAACAAATTTTTATAAAAACAAAGAAAATGAACCCTAAACCATAAATTTAGTTGTTGAGTTAAATGTATGAGTTTCTATTAATTGGCTTGAATAGCCACTGCTTTGCTAACATTTTATATACATTCCAGTGGTGTCACACCAGCGAATCTCTGGATTAATTAAGAGCTCCATTTTCAAAAGAGCTCAGCAGTCTTTTCCCTTAGTGAGCAATGTGCTCTTTTGAAAATCTGCCTCTGAAATTGGAGTTCTGAGTATTTCAAAGGCCAGCTTTGGGCTCTTTTGAAAATTAGAAGTGGAACTGACCCTGTATCATCGACTCTGTTTAATGTTGAGTGCCAGGCTGAGGCAGCTGTTGCCTCATGATCTTAGCTCTGGATACTGTAATGGGGAAACATCTCTCTCTCTCGCTCTTTTTTTAGCAACTTAGCAATACAGCTAATATGCAAGGGCAGCCTGGAGTATTTTATTGCTCTGGGCAAAAGAGTATATCTGGAGCCCGTCCCCTTTTCACACTGCACCCACCCACCCACCCGAGACCAGGGTTTGCAATGCAGATGAGGTGAGAGGAGTATTGCTCTCTACTAATCTGCAGGGACCAAGAGCATCACATCTTTCCCATGCTGTAACCCCCTTCCTGCACAATGGGCTGGGTGACCCTGCTGATATTATTATATTGTTATTATTGTTACTATTTATATAATGCCAGCAGTGTGCCTGGCATTCAGCAATCATTAATTAGAGACAGGTCCCTGTCCAGGGGACCTATAATCCAGGAGGGACAGGGGAGAGGGGAAACAGCGAAAGACAGGGATATATTCAGGAAGCTGAGAAATTGCAGGAGTACATGCTTACTTAGCTTAGTTACAAGGGAACCCTGAATGAAAGGATAATATAGGAGGAGCATCAGTGAGCCTGTCTCTTATACACATCTAGATGTGTATAAGAGACAGCAACAGAAAAGGGCCGGGATGGTGTAGACGGGGGGGAGAAGATGGCCATAGGGGTCATCGTGGGGCGCGGACGGTATGGTCCATAGGTTCATAAAGCTGGGGTTCCCAGGGGCACTAGGTCCCTTGTGGATATGAACAGAGCCTGTCCCCCACCTGAGATGACGGAGGAGCAGAATCCAGGGTCCACCCGTGGGGGGACTGATGCTGTTAAATGCAAGGTCTGTAGTTAATAAGGCACCGGTAATCTGGGATTTGATCCTGGATGTGGCAGCAGACCTTGCATGTATAACGGAGACCTGGCTGGATGAGAAGGGTGGGCCAGTTCTGGCCGATCTCTTTCCAGCTGGGTATGCCGTGCAGCATCAGTTCCGCACTGGGGGCCGGGGAGGTGGTGTAGCTATGATTTTTAAAGAGACATGGTCAGTTAGGAGATATCCAGTTCTGGATATTCCTGGGATCGAGGTCCTCCATGTGGTAGTTGATTTGGCTAGGGACAAGTTGGGGGTGCTGCTGGTGTACCGGGCTCCTTCTTGCCCAGCGGCATCCCTGGCCACTCTAGCGGAGCTGGTCTTGGTGGTGGCACTGAACTCCTCCAGGACTTTGGTCGTGGGGGACTTTAATGCCCATGCCAATACCGGCCCTGTGGGAGTGGAGCGAGAGTTCATGGTCACCATGGAAACCATGGACTTGTCCCAGGTTGTCACCTGCCCAACCCACGTGGGGGGTGGGGGCACACCCTCGACCTGGTGTTCTGTTCTGGCCTTGAGGCGGGTGATCCGGTAGTGGGGAAATTGAAAGCTGTGCCCTTGTCATGGACAGATCATTATCTCCTTCAGACCAGTCTCTTAGTGCACCGCCCCCGGAAGGGGATGGGACCAATTAGGATGGTCCACCCCCGGAGGCTCATGGAACCTCAGCGGTTCCAGGAGGCCCTGGGGAATATAACTCTGGCTTCTGATGGCCGCCCTGTTGATGAGCTTGTCCGGGCATGGAACACCTTGCTCGGGGGGGCTATTGACAGGGTGGCTCCGAAACACCCCCTACCTCTGTCTCATCATCACAAGGCCCCTTGGTTTACTGAGGGGCTGCAGTGTATGAAGTAGGTAGGTAGGCGACTAGAGCATCGGACTCGCGCTGAATCTGACAGACTTCTCCGTAGGGCCCATTTGCGGTACTACGTTGAGGCTGTGAGAGTGGCAAAAAAAGAGTTCTTTGCCACCCTCATAGCATCTGCAAAGTCACGTCCAGCGGAGCTGTTCCAGGTGGTGCGGGGGCTAGTCAGTCCAGCCTCCCTCTGCCTGGATGGGGACTTGTCCCAGGCCCGCTGTGAGGAGTTTGCAATCTACTTTGCAGACAAGATCGCTCGGATCCAGAGCAACTTCGACACTGGATTAGGAACAGTAGAGAGGGAGCATGAGGTGATAGAAGCTCCGTCTGGTCCATCTTTCTGGGGTGAGTTTCAAGAAGTGACGCCAGCTGATGCTGTGGATGTCTTGGGGTCTGTTAGAGCCATTAATTGTGAATTAGATCCTTGCCTGTCCTGGTTGGTGAAAGCCTCCAGGGAGATATTGGGGACGGTGCTGGCGAGGGTAATCAACGCATCCCTTCGGCAGGGGAGATTGCCCCCCCCCCGGTCTCAAGGAGGCCGTGGTGCGCCCCCTGCTGAAGAAGTCGACTCTGGATGTGGACGCACTCGCCAGCTGCCGCCCCGTCTATAACCTTCCCTTTTTAGGGAAGGTTATTGAATGGGCAGTGGCTCTGCAGCTCCAGGTTCATCTTAGTAGCATCAGTTTCCTTGACCCATTTCAATCAGGGTTTCGCTCCAGCTATGGTACAGAGACGGCGTTGGTGGCCTTGGTGGACAATCTCCACTGGGAGATGGATGCAGGATGTTCAACATTACTGATCCTGCTAGATCTCTCGGCCGCGTTTGATAAAGTGGATCATGGGCTGCTGCTGAGATGATTGTGTGACCTGGGGGGTCTGGATGGGACTGTCCTAGGATGGTTCCAGTCATTCCTCTCGGGAAGGACCCAGCGGATTGTCCTGGGGGCAGAAACATCTAGCCCTTGGGCCCTGGACTGTGGTGTTCCGCAAGGTTCGTTCTTGTCTCCATTATTATTTAATGTGTATATGCAGCCCTTGGGGGAGATCGTGAGAGGGTTTGGTGTGCGTTGCCATCAATATGCTGATGACACCCAGCTTTACCTCTCCTTTTCAACTGACCCAGGTTCTGCCGTCTCTGTGCTGTCCCAGTGTTTGGAGGCTGTTGCGACATGGTCGTGGCAGAGCAGACTGAAGCTCAACCCTGATAAGATGGAGGTGATGGTGGTGGGTAAAGCGGTGGAGGTGCTGGTCCCCCTTGTGGAGGGTGTGCACCCCTCCTGGGCCCAGCAAGTACGAAGTCTGGGGGTGGTGTTGGACTCAGGCCTCTGCCTGGATCGGCAGGTGGAGGTGGTGGCAAGGGCGGCTTTTGGCCAGCTGCATCTGGTGCAGAGGCTGCACCCATACATCTCCAGATCTGACCTGGCCACTCTGATCCATGCCTTCATTACCTCGAGGCTGGACTACTGTAACGTGCTCTACGTGGGGCTTCCCTTGACGCTGGCCCGGAGGTTGCAGCTAGTGCAGAATGCAGCGGCCCGTCTCCTATCAGGGACGGGTCGACGACAGCACATTACACCTGTGCTCCACGCGCTGCACTGGCTGCCTATAATGTACCGAGCCAGATTCAAGGTGTTGCCTTTGATCTATAAAGCCCTGTACGGTCTTGACCCGGATATCTCAGGGACCGCCTTGCCTTTCGCGTCTCAGGACGGCCCCTTCGGTCTGCTGGGGGCGCCCTCCTGGAGGTCCCCCATGTGAAGCGGGGGGCCACAATGGAGAGGGCGTTCTTGGTGGTAGGGCTGCAGCTGTGGAACTCCCTCCCAGAGGAAGCCCACCTGGCCCCAAGTCTACTGACCTTTTGACGGGCATGTAAGTCGTGGCTGTTCTCCCCGGCCTTCGGGGGTGGGGGTCGTTAATGAGGGTTTTAAACTGTGATTGTAATTTTATTCTGGTTTTAAATATTGTTTTACTTTGTATGGAAGCCGCCCTGAGATGCCGTAGGCATAAGGGGGCGGCATATAAATGTGACAAATAAAAATAAATAAATAAATAAATAAATAAATAAATAAAAACTGTACTCCACTTCTCAATTGCTGCCCTCATGTTGTGGAACTCTCTTCCCCAGGAGGTTCGCTGAGCCAGAGCCTGGCTATCTTCTGAAGGCGGTGCAAAACTTTTTTATTTGGGAAAGCATTTTGCAGGCAGGGATAGGTGGGGTTTGGATGGGCTTTTGGGTGCGGCTGTGGGGGGAGGATGGGGGTTTGGAGGGGAGCGAGTTTTTAATATATGAATTTTAATGTTTTAACCGTTTTTGTGTGATTGTGAGCTGCCCTGAGCCTAGTGGGAAGGGCGGCATAAAAAAATAAATAATTAAAAATTAATTATTTCCCATTTTCCTTTTTGCAATCCAGCTGAATTAGGTTTTGATCTAGCGAAGCTTAACATTAAGCAACTGATTATTTACACACAAAACAAAAGAGATCTTTTACTGGACCAGCTACTGTTGGTGAGAGAGCGTACCGGCTTTCAGACCACACGGGACCTTTCCTCAGGTATGTAACATTTCAGAATTATAGACTCAGCAAATGTAGGACAGGAATATAGATGAAAGCAGATGGAAGGGATCTGTTATGGTGTTTTCCTTTTAAAACATTGAGGATGGTCCACAAAGTGTGTGCACAGTCCACACATCCCCTGCGCAGCACAACTGTAGGGCATGCACACAAGGTCTGGGGTGGTGGTGCACTTCCAGTTCACAAAGGCCAGTGCACACAATGTGCAGCACCATGCACAACCCTGGCCTTGCGCTGAGCAAGCTAGACTCTCTCCTCTACACACACACACACACACACACACACACACACACACACACACACGTGTGCACAGACCACCCACGCACCAGGCTGTGTGAAAAACCCATCTGGGGTTAGTGAGGGCATGCAGTCCAAGACCAGGATCTGGCAGGAACTGGTGGTTAGCACAGCCATGCGTCCCCACCATGTGTCCCCAAGCACCACCAAGCCTCTGCACCGGTGTAAACACTGGTGGCACCACAATGTGCCCACTTGGCCACTGCACAGCCCTCCTGGTCCCGTCTCCTGCTCCCACTGCTGGATGTTGGATGTCTCCCACTGTTGACTGCTGGATGTTGTTGATCACATTTTGATCCCTGCTTAGTGCCCCTGCTGTGACTGCTGCCTGTTTGTTCTGTGCCTTGTTTCTGCCTTGTTTGCTGCCATCATAGCATCTGCGAAGTCATATTCAGCTGAGCTTTCTGAGTGGCGAAGCGTCTGGTCAGTCTAGCCTGTCTCCACCTGGAACTGGAATTATCCAGTGCTCACTGTGACATGTTTATTGATTACTTCATGGATAAAATCGCTCGCGTTCACCATGACTTCGACGCTGCACTTGGTACAGTGGGAGAACCTGATGTTATGAATGCTCCGCCTTGTCCAGTTTTGTGGGATTAGTTTCAGTTGGTATCATCCACTGATGCAGGTGATGTGCTTGGGGCAGGTAGAGCCACATTTTGTGAACTAGACCCGTGCACATCCCGGCTGGTCCAGGCCAGCCAGGAGATGTTGGGGTCATTGTTGGCAGGGGTGGTCCATGCCTCCCTCCGGGAAGGCAGAGTGCTGGGGTGCATCAAGGAGGCTGTGGTACAACCTCTGCTCACGAAGCCATCACTTGACATTGACTCCCTTGCTAGCAATTGATCAGACTCTAACCTTTCCTTTTTAGGGAAGGTTATTGAATGGGTGGTGGCTTGGTAGCTACATGCACATTTGAACTGTATCAGTTTCCTTGATCCCTCACAGTCTGGTTTCCATCCAGGGTATCGCACTGAGACTATTGATTTTGTTAGATCTACTGGCCGCTTCTGACACTGTTGACCATGAGAAGTTGGTGACTCAGTTGCAGGACCATGTCAGGGTGGGCATGGCTGTTCTTGGGTGATTCCACTCTTTCCTGGCTGGGAGAACTTTGCAGGTGGTGCTGGGGGACTTTTTGTCATTTCCCCGGGACCTCATGTGTGGAGTTCTGCAAGGTTTGATTTTGTCCCCTCTCATGTTCAACATGTACATGCAGCTTTTGGGCGAGGTCACTTTAGCTCTCGTTTTCAGCTGACCCAGGCCCGGCAGTCTTGGTGCTTTCTTGGTGTTTGGCAGCTGTAGGGGACTGGATGAGGATTAGCCATCTGAGGCTGAATCCTGACAAGATGGAGCAGATGCTGGTGGGTGGAGTCGGGGGACTGGGGGTGGGGGGAGACCCCCATCACTAATGGGGTTTGCCCCTCTTTGATCCCCCAAGTTCGTAGTCTTGGGGTGTTCCTCGATTCACAGGTCCGCTTGGATGCTCAGGTGGTGGCTGTGGCAAGGAGCACATTTTGCCAGCTGGTACGGCGACTTTAGCCGTATATCTCAAACTCCGATTTTGCCACTGTCATTCATGCCTTCATCACCTCAAGTCTGGACTACTGTAACGCGCTTTACGTCAGGCTACCCATGGTGACGGTTTGGAGACTTCAGCTCATGCAGAATGAGGCTACCCGTCTCCTTACTGGGACGGGTCACCGTAAGCATATAACACCAGTACTTCGCTTGCTGCACTGGCTGCCTATTGTCTTCTGGGCCCAATTCAAAGTGTTGGTTCTTACTTATAAGGCCCTACGGTCTGGGCCCCGGTACCTGCAGGACTGCCTCACCCCCCATGTCCTGGATTGGCCCCTGTGGTCAACTGGGAACACCCTCCTTGAAATTCCCTAAGTTCATCAGGTGGTGATGATGGGGAGGGCTTTCTTAGTGGTCACCCCGAGGCTGTGGAATTCTCTCCCAGTGGAGGGTCTGCCTCATTCCATAGACAGTGTAAGAACTAGCTGTTCCACCAGACGTTTGGTGTGGGAGAAGCGTGGTTGGTGGGAAGAGGGTGGGAGAGGGTTGTTTCTGTCCTTGAGACTAGGACTGTAGTGGAAAGTCTCAGCGGTAGCTATTTCCACCGGAAACAGCGTTTCCGCAATTAGTGGTACAGCATGGCAGAGGCTTTCATTCTGCTAGTTTCATTCCACTACTTCCGCAGTTCCACTAATTTCATTCTGCTACTTCCACAGGCTTCACAAATAGCAGAAACATGCCATTTTCGCTACTTCCGCCATTCCGCCAGCGCCACGAAATAGCGGAACAGCGTTTTTCCAACAGTTCCCAACAATTCCGCAATTTTTCTGATAGTTTCCGAATTTGCAGAATGCCGGCGGAATTAGCGGAATGTCGGCAGAAAAGCCGCTATGTGGCACGGGCAATTCCGAAATGGCGGAATGGAATCACGGCATGGTAAAAGCTGCTGCCGCTTCAGCCCTACCTGAGACTGCTAGATGTTTTAGTTGCTTTGGATTTTATTGTGATTTATGTAGTTTTATATTTTTTAATTTTGTACGCTGCTCCAAGCTGTCGATGGTAGGATGGGGGGGGAGGGGGTTTATTAAATATTGCAATAAATAAACAAATATATATGCTACCGTTCCCCTCCCATCCCGCACCCCACATCCATCCTTTGCAAGCTTCTGGTAAAAAAGTTGTTGGCTTTCTGCTAATGGACATGAAAAACCCAAATACTGAATGCTGGGTTTTAAAAATGAATTTATTCTACTGGAAGGAAAAACTAAATGGGTAAACTTGGTTAACCTTTTACGATGCTCTAAATCAAGGGATTCTATGACTCACCAATGTCAGTAAGCTGGGAACACTAGGAACACTCTGTTTGGAGCATTAAGGGAAGCCCATCCCCTTGCTTCCCACCTAGCAATGTCCCGACTTTTACAACAATTGGAATAACACACTTTTATGGTGATGGAGGGATTTGCTCCTATATTTTTAATGAGTAGAGGAATTCAGGTAAACATATAGAGCAATATTCCTCAGGGCTAAATCTGACTCACAGGGTGTCTTGTCTTCAGATGGACAGCACCCACGCCTCTGCCCAGCCTCATCCCTGGGCCGCCTGTCAATTTAACGGTGAATCACCAGATGTACAGGCAGAACAGAGGCGGGGAAGGTCGTGCCTTCTTCAGAGCAGCCCCACTGGTGGTGCCCCGGAACATTCAGGAGCACTGCCAGTGCTGTGGGAAGCCCAAACCTGGGGGACTGGCCAGAGATGGAGCTGCTGTCCATCTGCTCAGTGTATTAGGAATTGATTAAGCAGTTTGGTTATTATGAATTGATCAGGCAGTATTAGCCATGGTCAGAGACACAGGCTGCATGAGGCCTGAACAGTGAACAAACTCAGTTCAGCTAACGTGAAACATAGGCCTCAGGCTGACACAGACAAAAGAGGCCCATAAGGAGGAGAAGTCGTAAATATAACTCACACTCTAGCAGGAAGAATGTATTTCCAAGGCCGTACTAACTACCCCAGATGGCCACTATCTCTAATAAAGAAGGCTTGAAAGAGATAGATAACCTCAAAGGGTCAGACTGGCAATTAAGCAGTGGAGAAGGAAAAAAAACTCTCCAAAAGTGAAAGTAGTTTTAATGACTGTGCTCCAAATAGTAAAGAGATGAAGTCAGCTTATTTCTGTACCTCGCATGCTCAAAGAGGGGCCCCTGCAACATGTATCCCTAATAAATAAAAAGATAAAAAGGAACGCCCAGACCCCTATCCTTTGTCCCTGGCGCGCTTGGGGCTACTAGCTTTGCAGTAAGCCTCATGGGCCTTGGACCCTAAATGATGCTCTCAAAGATCCAGAGAGACTGCCCAGCTGCCTGCTGGGCCCCCTCCCCTTCTCCTCTGGCATGATTTTTAATGATAGGAGCATATTAGGGTTCTTTTAAATTCTGGGATTCAGCATACTCATAATTCATGATTTTTCCAATCATAACAATCCTGACTTTGTTACAGTATCTCTGGCCATTTCTTGTTGTTGTTACAATACCCCCGTTTCCTTTCCCATTAAACTGGAATATAAATCGGTTTGGTCTTGTATCCTAGATTAAACCAGGTATGACGCAGAGACTTGAGAGTCTGAGCTGCTTGGGGTTGTATTGCACAGGCTTGCTAGCAAGGGTAACCTCCTTCAGGTTACACTCCACTCCAGGTGGAAACCACCATGGGCTGCCCTTTCTCTGGGATCCATTTTTTGTGTGACTGCACCTTAAGATAAAGTTAAGTTAATTACAGTTATGTTCTAGTTTAGTTAAGTTACATTAAAGGTGAATTATAATGAAATACCAGTCACTTGAAATATTTGCAGCATCGGCACGTAGAAGAAATTCTCAGTGGGTGTGAACTGATTCAGCTGGCTGACGTCAGTGGAGCTATACTCGTTCCCACCACTCAAGGAGCTGGGCCTAGCAATTGCTGTGCACCTACAAAGGTTTTAATTTACCCCCCGAACAATTATAGTAATTGACCGGAAAAGTCATTAAGCTTCCAAATCTCATTCAAAAGGAAAATGGTACGTATTTCCATGCTTCTGAGTACTCAAATGGAACATTAATTAACTTGAAAACAGTGATACAATTTCAAAGGAGAACTGGACAGCGTTTCATTGTTCGATAGTCTGGTTTTTACGCGCAATTGAGTCAATCCCATTTTGAACACAGACACAATACCCGTAGAGATGAGACTGCATCTATTCCCTCCTAGGTACCGCTCTGTGTGATTATACTGTGCAACAACAGGGCAGCTTTTCTAGGTGTACAGCTGGATTTCTATTGATTTCATGTACAGCAATGAGACTAGGAGGGACTCCAGTGATATGAATGGAGCTGCAGCACTGATGAGGGTACGCACTCAAGGATAGGAGACTGATCAGTGGCAGTGACCCGTGATCTGGATCCAGGGCCAGCTTTATCACAGGCAGCCGGCCCAGGGCCCACCCTTTCCTCTGTTTTCAAGGCCCTAATCCCTTCCAGCGGAGCCCCGTTAGGGCGCTGCAGAGGGTGCTCCCAAGGGATCACCAGAAGCCCCACATTTTATCTTTGCCCTGGGCCCTGTAGGTTCTAAGACTGACCCTGTCTGGATCCTCCCCTTCCTTTCCTCAGCTCAAGCATACCCTGTCATTGTCCCATCCCCAACGTCTTTCTAGCCTGCAGAATGGGTGCTTATTTTCAGTCGCTCACAAGTGGAAAAAGGTTTCCCACCCTGATATAGTCACCCCCCAACAAATTTTTATAAAAACAAAGAAAATGAACCCTAAACCATAAATTTAGTTGTTGAGTTAAATGTATGAGTTTCTATTAATTGGCTTGAATAGCCACTGCTTTGCTAACATTTTATATACATTCCAGTGGTGTCACACCAGCGAATCTCTGGATTAATTAAGAGCTCCATTTTCAAAAGAGCTCAGCAGTCTTTTCCCTTAGTGAGCAATGTGCTCTTTTGAAAATCTGCCTCTGAAATTGGAGTTCTGAGTATTTCAAAGGCCAGCTTTGGGCTCTTTTGAAAATTAGAAGTGGAACTGACCCTGTATCATCGACTCTGTTTAATGTTGAGTGCCAGGCTGAGGCAGCTGTTGCCTCATGATCTTAGCTCTGGATACTGTAATGGGGAAACATCTCTCTCTCTCGCTCTTTTTTTAGCAACTTAGCAATACAGCTAATATGCAAGGGCAGCCTGGAGTATTTTATTGCTCTGGGCAAAAGAGTATATCTGGAGCCCGTCCCCTTTTCACACTGCACCCACCCACCCACCCGAGACCAGGGTTTGCAATGCAGATGAGGTGAGAGGAGTATTGCTCTCTACTAATCTGCAGGGACCAAGAGCATCACATCTTTCCCATGCTGTAACCCCCTTCCTGCACAATGGGCTGGGTGACCCTGCTGATATTATTATATTGTTATTATTGTTACTATTTATATAATGCCAGCAGTGTGCCTGGCATTCAGCAATCATTAATTAGAGACAGGTCCCTGTCCAGGGGACCTATAATCCAGGAGGGACAGGGGAGAGGGGAAACAGCGAAAGACAGGGATATATTCAGGAAGCTGAGAAATTGCAGGAGTACATGCTTACTTAGCTTAGTTACAAGGGAACCCTGAATGAAAGGATAATATAGGAGGAGCATCAGTGAGCTGCCTGTGGGAACGGGTAGCTAGGGAAAGCCTGACAGAAGAGGTAGATTTTAGGAGGGATTTGAAAGTTGAAAGGGAGCAGAGGATATGTGTTTACTCAGTGAGGGCATCCCAGAGAGAGGGGGGAGCCTGGGTGAAGGTGTGAAGGGAGATTCTTGGGCAGGCAAGGGTGGTGTCAGAGGAAGAGCAAAGTTCCTAGGTGGAAATGTAGTGGGAAGGGAGACTGGAAGGAGCAAGGTCACGAAGAGTCTTGAGGGTGGAGATAAGGAATTTGTGCTGGATACGAAGGGGTGAGGAAGCTAATGGAGAAAGCAGGAGGGGATGAACATATCAAAATGGCAGGTGAGGTAGATGACCTTGGCAGCAAACTGTTGAACAGAAATGAAAAGGTCAAGGTGAGAGTGGGGAAGGCCAGTAGGAATGAGGTTGCACGAGGCGAGAGATGGCAAGAGCATGGACTAGATTGGGAGCAATAAGGAAGGGCCAGATTTTGGCAATGGTACGCAGAGCGAAAAAACAGGTTAGTATACAGGTTAATTGGTTATTGTGCTTTGACCTGTAAGAGGGATTAATGTCTTTGCTTATCTTTATGCTTTTTATTGCTCCTGTGTAACTTTTTCACTGACACAAAATTCTAAAGATGTAAAAGTATGGATTAGTATTTTTGCATTGAAAGTACATTCTGGGAGGGGATAGTCTTGCCTCCAAATTTCAAAGCACTAGCAGTTCTAGTGTGTACTGTAGACTGGCACCCCCAGTTCATAACCTAAGGGGAAACAGAAGAAAAATAGGTGCAGCATTTACAAACACTTGTATTAGGCCTGTTAGTTTGGTGAAACAGATCTGAGGTGTAACCAAGGATCTGGCCTGAAATGTTTCATTTTTATTTCAGTTGTGTTTTCCTGGTGCCAGGGAAGCAGGGATTTTTATTCTCAGCACGTCACACCAGCTTTGGTTCTACTTTCTTTATGTAGCAGTCATGGCATTTATAGCTTTAACTTACAAACTTACAGCATCGATTAAGTTTGGAAAGTTAGTTGACACCTCTAGAAATAGTGCCTTGGCTCATCAACAGTCAGACAGGCTTAGGTGTCAGCAGTGGGCAGCTTACCTCTCCCAATGAAATGTATGATGTGACTATTTAGTGGCCAAAAATATAGGAGAGTTTCCATTGGCTAAGTAAATGTAGAAGTCCAAAGCACACTTTTAAGTGTGACTGCCTTCCCAGTCACTCTCTGCTCACAAATTCCACAATACAACCCAGTAATGTACAGAGGCAGTGGGTTAATCCCTTCCTCATCCCTGCTGCTCTACAAATCCCTAAATGCAGGGTCAGCAACTGTGGCTGTACCGTAGCTCAAGGGAAAGGGATAACCCCTTCCCACACTGATATAAGCAGGCCACATACACTCCCTCATACAAAGAAACCAGAAGACATAGGGTGGAATCAAACAAAACGATAGCCCACATTAGCCTTCACCAGACGTGTTCCCGCATGCCATGCCTATTAGGCATTCGCCACGTGGCCTCCACATGGTCACTACAGAGCCACAACTCAAGGTGGAGTCCAGGGACATCACGAGCCCATCATGTGGACCAATCAGAGCTAATGGGTGCCCACATGTCAGCGTCTCGTCAGAGCTAAGAGGCACACTGAGATCTCCCTCCCTGCCTCTCAATGCACCTCTCAGCTGAGAGGCAGGGAGGGAGATCTCCAGCACGCTTCTCAGCTGAGAGGGGGTCGCAGGGAGGGAGATTGCTAGCATCACTGGTAGAAGCCACTGCAAGCACATGAAATATGGGCAGGGGGCCGCCCGTTTATTAGGCTGGACGTGCTAAACACGTGTTTGGGGCTGCATGGACCAAACACAGACCCCAGAGGGCTATCATCTCGTTTGATAACACCCACCCGGAGGAGGCTCGGTTGGCTCCCACTCTCCTGCTGTTTCGGCGTGTCTGTAAGACCTGACTGTTCCATCAGGCTTTTGGCGAGGGGTAGGGGTGGGGGCTTTCCCCACATTGTATTGTGTTTAAAATTGTTTAAATTGGGTTTTTAAAAAAAAAAAAATAATTATTGAATATTATTGTTCGCCGCCCCGGGCTTCCCTGTGGGCAGGAGGGGCGGGATATAAATTTTAAATAAATAAAATAAATAAATAAACCCAGGAGACTTCAGTCCATTCAGCTGATGAATGGAGCTGCTCGGTTTGGCAGACAATGAGAACCAATTAATGCCACTTAGTGCATGCAGTCAGCTTGAGTGACTTCTGGGTGCCTGGGAACAGGCCTAGGCTGTCCCAGGATCCCTCCCTACTCTCTCTGCTTGCTGCCCTCAGCCTGTTGCCTGGCCGCACAGTAGATAGGGGATCATTGACTGCCCCCTATGATGCCTGCCCACCCCCACCACAATGCTTCTTCCCCCATCCCCTGCCCTGAGTGGACAGAAACTCTTCCACAGGTTGGATGTGTGTGTGCTTGGATCCTGCCACCTGAACCTGTCCCTTCCATCCCCCACCCACAAACAGTATCTGCCCAGATAACCATTTCAGCTCTAGTCTGACCAGGGGCATAGCTAGATTGAAATGGGCCCACGTGCAAGAAGTGGGCCCCATCACCACTCTGCTACCATCCCCTCCCCTCTCCCACCACCTTCTGTCCTTCTCCCCAGCATCATTCCTTATTGTCAACTTACATATTCAAGTGCTTTGCTGAAAACCCTGCACGGACGTGCATGTGTGTGTGTGTGAGCAAATGATTCCAAAATAGACATGAAAAACCAACCCCACAGGACATGTGATTGTTTTAAAAAGAAAGCTTGAACTATGAAAGGCATCACACCTTTAGCCTATCGAAAGCAGGGTTGGCATGATATATACGGCATTAATATTTTCTACTATCAAAACTGTTTCATTAACACAGTGTATTGCAACGGATTACACATAAATATAACTAAACCAAAGACAAACTTAGATTAATTGAAAAAACAACAATAAAGCAGAGAGGCTTGAAAAAACAACCACAACCACAACACAGAGCTCAACCCCCAGCCAGGATCCCCATTTAGCTCCACTCTATCCCCTGGACCCCTCTCCCCATCCCAAGCCCCAGCCAGTGTGGCAAAATGTCCCTGTTTCCCTACCAGAGTACCCTAGACAAACACTCTGCTACACCCTATCAACCACGCCCCCAGGGCCTGGACAAATGCAAGGTCACAGGACAAGTGTTCTGGGCATGCTCCAAAAGCCAAGGACAGGGATCAGTATCTCAAGGTGAGCGCCATGATGTCTCACCTAAGTGACATCACAGACCAGAGGGTTCAGGCAGTTCACCTGGATTGGAGAAACCTCTACCTGGGGACGATTCCCAAAGGGGAGGAGGGGTCGAGCTTAAAAAGCCAGGACACGCCCCTTCCTCCCTCTCTCTCTGGACTTTCTCTTTCGAAACTGCAACAGGCTGCTGGCAGGGAGCCAGCTAAGACATGTGCCTCACCTGTTTCTACCTGCACAGGTGATGAAAAGGAGTCTCTGAGTACCAGCCACGGCCTTTCTACCCTCAGTCCTAGGAGTCGGCTACCCAAACCAGGGGACACCCGATCCCCAAGATCTGAGACTCTATTTTAAGTTTGCTTCCCTCTTTATCCAAAGCTTTTTACCGTAGCCTTGTTGCCAAACCTGTTTCTCTGCTTTTGGCCAATAAAGTATCTCTTTAGTTTTGTAAAACGGGCTTATCTGTGCCTGAGTGAAAAGACCAGCGGCTGGAAAGAAAAAGCCGCAGGTCCCTTTAAAGGTTAGAAGGATTTGTACCCACGAAGGGGAGTCCTGGCTAGACACATAGGTTCCAGCAGCCCTGTCTATGGAGAGCGACTCTAGGGGGACTGACCTCAGCAGGAGGGGTACCCGGGGAGCTGTGGGCAAAGAACCAGAGCTGGGCTGGGGTTCACATATCCGGGAAGGTGTGAATCTCTTTAGCTTCCTGGTTCCTGGTGGTGGCAGCGATCTTTAGACGTAACCCAGAAAGGCGGGTGGCTTTGCTGTGTAGCGCCCCCTACTGCGTTTCATCACAGCCAGGATCCCCATTTGTGGGTGTGAGAAGGCTGCTTTGCACAGGAGTCACATTCCTGAGGGCTGGGCAGAGAGAGAGCTTATTCCACAGCCTGGTCAGTGTGTATGCATGTATGCATGGGGGATGGGATGAAAGTAGTTCAGATGATATTTTTATTGGACTAACTACTGTGGGTGAGAGCATGCAAGCTTTCAGGCCACAGGGACCATCAACAGGCATGTAATAAATCAGAACTACAGTCTGAACAAATGCATCTACTAATCAGTTAAATAATTCACAGCTTTTATACCTCAGTTTCTCTACCTGGGCAATGGGAATAATAATCCTGGCCCACCTTACAGAAGTGGCAGTCTTTATATGAGGATCCTGAATTAATTGGCATGAATGGCAAAATTCTCAGTAACGTCTATGTGTGAGGATTGCACAGCACCCTTAAGAATCTGGAAGATAACTTCTACACAGCAGCTCCAAACCTCTTCAAAAGTTGGACTAGATGACCTCTGATTCTATGAAAACAACAGCTGGACATATCAGGACAAGCTATCTCCCCTTCACCAAAGAGAGGCAGATCACAAGAGGAAGGGCTGTGTGTGACTGTGCATTGGTTGTAGAGGAGCATAGGCTGGAGGGAGCAGTAGCTGCCAATACCTGCTTCTCCCAAGCCCTGGATCTCCAGCCTTTCCCCCTCTCGATTTCTCCCTAGCATGGACATAATTTTCAGGGAGAATGCAGAGAACATCTCCCTCACAAACGTAGGGCATTAGAAACAGCAAGCAGCAGCTGCTTCTCTTAGTCTCTGACAATCTCCAGCCTCTCTCCCCACCTCAGTACCCAAGCTCTTCCCCATGCACAGAGCACAGTCTAGAACGCAGATCTCCACAGCGGCATTGTTATGGGGGAGGAGAAGAGGAGGGTAAATCATGGGGGCTCATTCCCAGCCATTTCCCCTGCTTTCCCCTCCCCCCTGCTATTCCCAAAGGGTCCCCCCGCAAAAAAAACCTTTGAGGAAAGTTACACTTCTGTCCCCCCCGGCCCCTATAGCTTGAGGTCCAGGGACACCTGCACCTGGCATCCCTGGTATAGCTAGGGCTGAAATGAGCAGCTGAATTGCTGCTCACGAGAAATTTTGCCACATTGGGAATGAGGATCGACTTCCCGACTGTTTCCCAATACTGATGTGATCTTGATTCTTGCAACACCGCGAGATACCATCCTAATTTACCAACTTTCTGCTTACCACTTACAGCATATCATTCATTTACCACTTACTACGCTGCTGAGGGTACTGTTTTATTTCTGCGTTTGTTGTTTCTGTATTTCTGAGCCAATCGCTGTGGAAATAAGCCCACTCCCTAACCTTCACCCCAATGCCCCTTAACCACTAATTCAGTGCCTCAAATCAGAATTCTACAACTGGATTTCAGATTAGGAAAGGAATCTGCATACCAGACTACGGCCACTTTCAGACATGTCCCCGTCCCCTCCCCCGGTGCATATTTGGGCTGTGCGGGGGGGGGGGGGGAGAATGCGCAACCTGGGATTGGCCGGGGGAATCGCAAACCCCCCCCTGCGCAGCTTTGCTGGCAGAGACGCACAGGGATGCAGAGTTCGATTTCCTGCTCTGCATCCCTGCACGTCTCTGCTG
>QEPC01010959.1:3211725-3237578 GCA_003113815.1 Sphenodon punctatus | reverse complement strand
TGGGATGGTCACAGCACAGAATGAGGATATTTGGTTGACCTTTCTGCTGGCCAATTGGCATCACCAACCGATCTTATACCACAGTGACGTAAGAGAATCCCTGGCATAGGCTCCTTCTCTGCATATGCTGTGCAGGAATATAAAATTGGGACCCTTTATCACAGCTTTCTGATATGTGGCAGAGATGATAATGAAATGATAATGAAAGTGTTATATACAGCCCTGCCAAATTTCATGTACACTGGTACATGATGTTACACTACAAAGATGTTAGTCAGATATACATTTATATGTTAATTGCTTATACCACCAAGACCCTTTATCCAATACTTCTGAATGTTGGCAAAGATAGTAAATATGGGAAGGGGTGTAAACCTGCCAAGTGTCATCTACATTAGATATGAGGCAAAGAAGATACAGCTAAGAATGTATATGAAGAATTTTGCAAAATAAAATAATTCAATTGCTTCTAAAATTGGATTCCTTTACTCAATCCTTATGAAATTGGGTACACTTAATGCCTTCCATTGGAGGTATATGCAGCCCAGGTTCCAGCCACATATAGTGAAAAACAACAAGGTTACAGCTGAAAATGTGTATTCAATTGAAACCAATGAAAATGAAAGCCAAAACAAAATGGGGGGGGGGGGGGGGCTGAAGCCTCCTGAGCCCCCCCTGTGATTCGGCCCATGATTTGAGAGGGTAAATAACCGTTCCCTATCTACTTGTTCCACACCACTCAAGATTTTATAAACCTCTATCATGTCCCCTCTCAGTCTTCTCTTCTCTAAGCTGAAGAGACCCAGCTTGTCAAGCCTCGCTTTGTACGGAAGTCGTTCCATACCCTTTATCATTCTTGTTGCCCTTCTCTGCACCTTTTCTAGTTCAGCTATGTCTTTTTTGGCACTGGATAAGAACAAATGTAACGGTGACCCACTCTAGCCAGCTTTGTCCCGCTGTGGCCCGTGGGTCACTGTAATGTTTGTCCATGGGCCCCAGATGTTTGCCCCAGGCATGTTGGTGGCTAGTACAGGCTGTTACTTGGCAAAGTGCTGAACTCACAGGCTGGGCTACTACCCCTATCCCCACCGGAGTCAGTTCAGGGAAAAGTGGGCCACAGCATATTAGAACGTATGTTCTGACCCGCCATGGCCTATCCCAGATTGGGGCTGACATGGCGGTCCATGATTGGCCACCGTGACTGCTCGACATGGTGGGGCTGCAGGGCGCTGGGTGCAGTGTAGGGGTGGGATGGCTCCCTGCCTGGGGTCACGTGTGGTCGGTTCCCTGACCTGACCCCAATAGTGTCAGCAGTGCAGTGGCGGCCAGACCCGGCCAGTGTTGCCACCATGCCACCGTCACTTCTGTTTTTACCCACTCTCTCCCTCTGCCAGCCCATTATTTTGGAGATTCCCCTCAGCTCGGAGCTAGGTGTTTCCCAGCTGGTGTCCTTCTCGTGCCCCTCCAGAACACCCTTCCAGCAATCACCCCAGTTTGAGAGTCTAGGCTGTAAGGCATTTGCAGTGGTGAAACACCAAGGCACAAACTTTACTGCAGGAAAATATACATCCTTGTGGAAAACATACAGCTCACCACACTGGCTGCTTCTTATTTAGCAACAAATCTGGCATGCAGAACAGCAACTGATACACACATCCCATGAACAGTGAGTCTGAAACATTATTTAAAAACAAGCCTCTATGGCATCAGAAGAAGGTTTGAACAATTATACTGGAAAATTGTCTAGAGAAAAGAATTGGACTACTATAATCAAACTGTAGGAGGCCAAATGGGTGCAATTCAAAGCCCATTGACTCATTGGATTGAATGGGCTTTGGTCCAGGCTCTAAGACTGCATGCACTTTGAGGCAAGAATCATTTACTGGTCTTGGAGAAATAACTCACGCCCTTTTGGTAGCTCAAAAAATAACAGGTTTGGGAAAATTACTAGAGGTGTGCACCAGGAACCCATGTCATTTTCATTTTCATTATTTAAATCTGTTGTTTTCATTTTTATAAATATCAAAATTTCATTTTTGTATTTGCTTTCATTTTTGCTTTCTATTGGTTTCAATGGAAAACACATGGCTGACTGTACATTTTTTGTTTTCCATTATATTTGGATGAAACCTGGGGGAACTGTACCTCAAATGTAAGGCATTATGTGTACCAAATTCCACAAAGACTGGATAAAGGAATCCGATTTTATAAGCAGTTGAATTATTCTATTTTGCAAAGATCTGCATATACATTCCTGGGTGTAACATTTGTCTCCCATCTAATGTGGATGAAACTTGGCAGATTGATACCCCTCCCCATGTTTACTATCTATGCCAATTTCAGAAGGATTGGATAAAGGGTCCAGGTGGTATCAGTAATTAATTTATAAATGTATGTCTGACTGTAACATCTTTGTAGTCCAACCAGTGTACATGAAATTTGGCAGGGCTATATCTCGCACCTTTGACAAATATCAGAAAGATATGATAAAAGGTCCCAATTTTACAAGCCTGCACAGCATATACAGAGAATGAGCCTATGCCATGGATTCTCTTACATGTCACTGTGGTATAATATTGGTTTGTGATGCCGATTGGTCAGCAAAGAGTAGGACTAAATGGTCAGTTTTCACAATGGAGAGACATAAAAAGTGGTGTTCCCCAGTGATCTGTATTGGGACCAGTGCTGTTTAATGTATTCATTAATGATCTGGAAAAGGGTGTTAAGAGTGAGGTGAACAAATCTGCAGATGACAGCAAGTTATTCAAGGTAGTTAAAACACTAGCAGACTGTGAAGAACTGCAACAGGATCTTACGAGACTGGGTATCTACATGGCAGATGAGATTTAATGTTGACAAGTTCAAAGTGATGCACATAGGGAAAAATAACCCAAACTATTCCATTCCATTTCAATTTATATCCCCCACTCTCCCATTACAATGGCTTGAGGCGGCATACAGCATAATATATAACAATGCATAATGTGCACAATGCACCACAAAACCATCATCATTAGCAATACAACCCTCTAATTTAATCAGTTTAACATATAAGAATTCTACTCAACCCCGAATACATACCCCTTATCAATCTTTTCACACTACACTCTCCCAACTTCAAAACCATACCTACTTCCTATCTCCACCCTGCTGCCACCAGGGGAAGACCCTCCATCTACCCTCCTGATCTCACCAGGAGGGAAAGTCCTCTCATCTGCTAGAAATACATATCCCTCCCCCTCCCCCCAAATACTGACAACACCAGCTCCATCTGCCGGCCCCAGCTGCTGGCCCCAGCCGAAGGGCACAGCCAAAGGGCAGGCCCCTTTGGATGTGCCCTTTTGGCACGGGCCCCTGGCATGGTCGTTGGCCACTCCCCGTATTTGAGGGACCGGAAGCTGGCCTCCTCAAGCCCCAACCCCTTCCTGGGAGTGGAAAAACTGGCCTTCTGCCCTAGTGTCAGATGGAGAGGAGCGTTCCCCCAGTCTGCTAGTGCCCCAAGTCTGGGAAGGGAGGCACAAAAGACCCCCAGTCAGAGTCTCCAAGTGAGGGGTGATGACACGTGCCCCCAGCTGTAAATTCCACAAGTGGGGGGGGGGCAGATGAAACATGTCCCCAGCCACGGCCTCCAGAGGGGGAGCAGAACACCACAATCCCCCCACCCCCACATAGTCTCCAAGCGGGGGGTTGGCTATCAACTGCCAAGTCCATCTCCAGCTCTAGCCCCCGGTTCGGCATACTGCCACAGGGTCCACTGTCACTGGCCCTGTCACCACGAGCCCTCTCACCGCTACTGCCACTGCTTCCATCCTCCCCACACGCTGGAGCGCTGTACCTTATCATTAAACTTCAGTATTAAAGGTGAAGGTAACAATACAGGCATGAACTCGTATGAAGAGTAGGGTCCTCAGAATTATACTGTGCTTCTTGCCCCTCCCAGAATCCTCCTGTGTGTTCAATTGAACCTGGAAACCTTCCAATTCATCTTTTTGTTCTGCTAAGGTGGATTCTAAATCCAGATAGGTCCCATTGTGGGAGAGTTGCAGTGTCCAATCATCGACCTTGTGCGGGGCTCGGAGCGGGCGGTGTACCCCGGGCAGCTGGGTACTAATAGTACACAATGCTGGGTACTAAGCTAGGAGTTAACACTTGTTGTTGTAAGCCGCCCTGAGCTACCTATGGCAGGAGGGGCGGGATATTAAATCTTTTAATAAACAAATAAATAAATAAAAAACACTCAGGAAAAAGATCTGGGAGTGATTGTGGACAATACACTGAAATCCTCAGCCCAGTGTGCAGTAGCAGTAAAAAAAGTGAACAGAATGTTAGGAGTTATTCGCAAAGGGATAGAGAATAAAACTGAGGATGTCATAATGACTCTATACAAATTGATGGTGCGACTGCACCTGGAATATTGTGTGCAGTTCTGGTTGCCCCATCTCAAAAAAGGCATAGCTGAACTAGAAAAAGTACAAAGAAGGGCAATGAGAATGACAAAGGGTATGGAACAGCTTCCGTACAAAGAGAGGCTTGACAAGCTGGGTCTCTTCAGCTTAGAGAAGACTGAGAGGGGACATGATAGAGGTTTATAAAATCTTGAGTGGTGTGGAACGAGTTGAAAGGGAATGGTTATTTACCCTCTCAAATATTATAGAACATGGGGACACTCCATGAAACTAGCTGCTGGCAGATTTAAAACAAATAAAAGGAAGTACTTTTTCATTCAACACATGGGATTTGTTGCCAGAGGATGTTGTCAGGGCCAGTACTATAGCTGGGTTTAAAAAAGGACTGGATAACTTCTTAGAGAGTAAGTCCATTAATAGCTATTAACCAAGCAGCTTACTGTCGGGAGCTGGGAGTGAACAACGGGGAATGGATTGCCCATTGTGACTGTTGGTTCTTCTCCCATGTGATTGAGTTTGGCTACTGTCGGAGGACAGGATGCTGGGCTTGAGGGACCATTGGTCTGACTCAGTATGGCACTACGTATGTTCTTATGTCCTTAACTGTTGCAATTTACATCTTTCTGTAGCTTGTTTCTTTGTTATTTATATTTGAATACCAGCACCTTCCCCAATCTGTGTTTACGTATATATGCCTGTCTTGCAGTTGCTCAGTTTTAGTTTTGACTTGCCTATCACCTGATGAAGAACCCTGTGTGTTCCAAAAGCTTGCATACCCTTGACAACATAATTTGGTCTGATAAAAAACTATATCAAAACTACTTTGTCCACATCTACCATTGTCAAGGTAGAATGGTCACTGAAACATCCTAACCCTGATATGCATACTTTATACCTTGGTTCTCTGGTAAGCAAAGTGATTAAGGCTGTGCAATCAATCCTATAAAACACATAGGTAATGAGAACATAAGAACATAAGAAGTGCCATACTGGGTCACACCAATGGTCCATCTAGCCCAGCATCCTGTCTCTGACAGTGGCCAATCACAGTGGCTTGGGAGAAGCACCCAACAGGTCACAATGGGGGATCCATTCCCTGCTGTTTTCCCCCAGCTCCCGTCCTTGATCCTGTCTGGCTAATAGCTGCTAATGGATCTATCCTCCAGAAACGTGTCCAAACCTCTTTTAAACTCAGCTATAGTATTGGCCCTTACCACAGCCTCTGGCAGTAGACTCCACAACCCAATTATACGCTGATAAGAACATAATCTTGTCTGAAACCTGGATTGGACGTCAATACGCTCTGTACAGTAGAGTAGTCAGATCCAAACCTGGCTCTAACTCCTGTGCTGTTGTGTACGGTTTTCATAAGGAGATACAAGGCTATATGTAGACTACAAGTCTAACTAATATGTAAAGGTAAAGTTAAACAGGTATGTAATGTGAAAGCTGAGAACTGGAAACTAACTTCATGCAATGGAGAAATGCAAAGTCATGCCGAGTATGTATTCAGAAAAGCCTAAACACCTCTGCAGACAGTGACACTAGCCAAACACCATTGAGTTAGAAATGGAGTTCTTCCTGTGGACGTGACTGAAAGCATAGAGTCACCTGGCGGGAAAATCAAACAAAGGACCGTGGAAACGTATTTAAGTTGGTTGAGACCAGCTTGTGAGGGCTTCATCTACATCATCACATATTACCAGTCAGAGAAGGACTGCACCAAAGGAACTATGAAATAAGGACTCTTATATAACATTTATATGGTTAGACATGCTCCAAACCAACAATCTGTTATACCAGAATCATGGGGTAAATTGGCCTGGTTACACAGGAAACCAGATTAGATTATGATAATAGTTCCTTCTAGTATTTAAAATAAAAATCTATGAGTAAATGAACTTATAGTTGTCATCACATATGCATGCGTCCACAAAAAAAGAGTTCTGGCCATGTCAAAACTAGACCTAGCATGTCAAGAAGATTTGAATGAAAACAGCTAGGACTGAGCTGTTATACTGTTGGGTAAGAAAACAAATAGGAAGTAGGCAAGGACTAAAGGAGAGAAGAGTACAAGGAAAATAAAAGGAGTGTAATGCACCCCAAATCCATGGGTACCACTTCCAATGTGGTGTGCAAAACATAGTTTGAAATGTCACTGAAGTGGTGGGTAGCCTTTGTGCTGGCCCTCTGCAGGTGGAACAACTCTCAAAATGAGAAGTCTATGAACATTGAACCTGCTGAGGTTTAATCCTTTTGAGAGTGACTTGTGTGACTTTGAACAAGTCAACCAATATGGTCAAGCATCCCCATTTGAAAAACAAAACCAATAAGCCTTTACAACAGAAGTTCCTAAACTGTGGACTGGACCCCAAAAGTGGGGTTGAATCTTCGTGGATGGTGTTGTATAATAATAATAATAATAATAATAATAATAATAATAATAATAATAATAATAATAAATTATTAATAAAGCACTTACAATGTACCCGGCACTGAACAATCATGAATTAGGAATGATCCCTGCCTCTAGGATGATGGGTCCCTTATAAACTAGGATGGACAAAAGAGATGGGAACACTGGGAGAGATAAGGAGACATGCCTGAAGTTGAGAAGTTTGGGATTCACATGCTTAACTTAGTTACATGAGGATAATGGGTACCCAACTGAGGAGGGACAGGATGGTAGAAGGCACATCAGTGAGTATTCTGTGGTGGTGAGGAGATAGGGAAAGCCTGAGAGAAGAGGTAGGTTTTGGGGAGGGATTTAATGGTCAAGGGGGAAGAGAGCAGAATGTATGTGTTTGGGGAGGGAGTTCCAGGCATAGGAAAGGGGGAAAAGATGGTTTAGGGAACAAGAAACTCTGAGGCAGATGAGATACCAATTGATAGTTGATATACTTTGCATGGTTACAGGGTTATATTTAAGTCTCAAAATGGGGTCATGTAGTTGAAAAGTTTGGGAATGACTACTTTACAAAATACTTTAGCTCATTAGAAAATATGCTTTATAATTGCAGTTATAACCAACAATCCATCTTCCACTATTTAGAGCAATTTCCTTTGGAAATGATTTTTTTTTTTTACTGCACTTGTTTAGATCCAGCCTCATAAAAGTCTTCCGCTCCAATTTGATCTTTCACCTTCATCTACCAAAGATAAATAAAAATGCTGATAGACCTTTTAAATATCCCACATGATTGTGGTTACAGTTATCCATTAAAGTGTGTCCTGCAGCAGGAGGTGAGGCTGAGCAGGCATCCATGTTATCTACTGTTCTCGGAATCTGGTAGGCGAAACGATACGGAAAAACAGATCATAACAGATGTTTAAAGAAAATGTCTAGGTATCGTGGGAATGTGGCTTCAGCAGTCCTGCTGTGTAAAATCAATGTGAAAAGAATAAACTGAGAAAAGCTATCGTTACTAATCCAACAACTTCCACGCTATAATGAAAGGAAATGTCTTGCTTAATAGCTGGGCGGGGGGTGAGAGGAAGCTAGTAAGTTGGAGGTTTTGATTGTACTGTTCTTCTCTTCTTTCAACTGGGAAATATTTATGCAAACCAAATGAGGAAAGCAAGAGAGCTCTGGCTATTTAAGAACAGCATTAAGAAACAGAACAAAGGGATGGGAAATTGAAAAGTGAAAGCAAAGGAAGGCTTTTAAAACACATTCCGACGGTTTTCAAACCCCCTGTCATTGCTCTTATCTGTTTCCTACTTTAGCTTTGAACATTCTTATTTATTAAGCAACAATGCACACATTGAGTGTGTCACAAATGGTGCGATGTACAGAAAAAGGCAGAGCTGAAATCAAAAGACCTATTATTTGCATTTTTGGACAGCTATCCAAACAATATCCACAAGTAAAAGCCAGGTGGTGTAATGGCCAAGTGCTCAGTACTTGGACTGGGAGGGGGGACCCCGGTTCTAGTTTTGCCTTAGCCAGCAACATCCAGGGCACCCTTGGGCCAGTTGCATTATTCCCTCAGCCTACCCTTCACCATAGGGTTGTTGTGAGGATTAAAAGTTGTGTTAAATTGTCATATGCAAAATGCGCCATGGCAGGGGGTGCTGTATAAAGATTATTATTAAAACAGGTATTTGAAGATCCATTTATTCCAGTATTCTAGTTTCGTTACTTCATTTATTTTATTGTTTTATTTCTTCAGGTTACTTAGTTTTGGCTGCTGTGTCTGCACAATAGCATGAAGTAACCAAACTGAAATATCTGGAAGGGGTATCAGATGAAACACAAATTAACAATGGCTATTATCTGCTTCATCAGTTTTAGTTAGAATTGTGCACACAGAACAGATGTATTCACTTGCACAAATATTTCATTCAGCTCTAGAAAGTTTGTCATCTAAGGCCGTTTTTAGACGATCGCGGCCACGCTCGCGCTTGTTGTGAAAAAATGCCGGGAGCCGGGATCAGACAATACACTCTTGGCAATCACGGGCCCGGAAGGGGGACGCGCATGCTTTTCCGGCTGCGATTTGACCGGGTTGAAAAAGACATCAACTAACATCTAAGAAACAAAAGAGAAGGGCTCTTATTTTCTAATTTTTCTCCACTGATCAGAAATTTTATTGGTTTCTTTCCTGGTTTAAACTAGTGTGAACAAGGCTAGAATTGGGCTTAGCAAATCTCAGGATGTCCACAGTTATTCTATGTTGACACTGCTGACAATAAACAATTATGTTATGGAAAATTCCCTGTATTTCTGATGTTATTTCTGAATATATTGACCCTCCCTGGCCATCACAGCACATGTTTTTGTTCCAATGTGGGTCAAAAACCAGGCTCAAACTGATGGAAATTCTACCAGGGATAAGTCCCAGTTATTACAGTGTTTCAGCAAAGTGGGTTTGGTAAAGGTGCTTGATATAGAAAGGTGACGGGCAGGGTTGTTCACCTACAGGAAGACAAACAGGTGGAAAACAGTCCCAGTCACTGGCAATATTCCCAGTGCCGTTCCAGAATTTCACCTAGGACAGTCACTCTTGTTTCCCAAATTTCTCTCACCCACTTATATTTGCCATTCAGATTAGTTTCCACTATTAGCTTTTTATTCCCAGCTGGATAGCATCTTGTTATTTTTCTGCCCACATTACTAACACCTTGAAAACCTCTTGTAGCAGTTTGCTGAGTTGACTGGCCACATCCTAGTTTAGTGTCTTCTGTGAATTTAATTAAGTGTGTTGTTTACTCTGACTTCCAAATCATTAATGAGGAAGTTGTTAAGTAAAATCAGGACCTCATTCTGACCGTCAAAATGTCTTGCTAAGCACTACTCTTTGACAGTACACCTTGCCTTTTGGTAGCCTCTGCCCGAGGTAGTTCAGACAGTTTTCAATCCATGTGACAGCCTGTATATTCAAGCAGAGCTTCCACTGGATCCTCAAAACTAAGGGTGTTTTCCAACAAGATGCTACCACGCATGACCACCCAGAAGCCACGCATTCCACCCATTGAAGGTGGTGCAGGGGGATGCGTGCTCCTGTGAGCCACTCAGCACCTGCTCATGGCTGCTGACGGCACACAGCTCAGAAATCTGGAGGGTACCATGTTGGACAAGAGAAAAAAGTGCATGGCAAAGGGCGCCCATGCATCCCCCTGTCCGTATGAACTGGTACGGCCACCCACGCCAGCAGGCAGGTCTCTCGCTCACGGGCAGGAACTGGCTGTGATCACTGGGGAGCCCGGTTCCCCAGCGCTCATGGCTGAGACAGGTCAATTTCAGAGGCCAGCCCCAGCGCACTTCCCCCTCCCCATGGTCCATGGCAGGGGAAGTGTGAGGTGGTGGCTGCAGTAGCCATGTTGGGAGCTACCCATTAGAATCCCGCCCCACACACTCCACCTGAGTGACTGCTCCACAGCTGTGCCACCGACTCCTCCCCCCGCCAAGCCTTGCTCATTTTAAAACACCTCAAGATGCAGATGTTTATGTATCAGTAGGTGTTAGCAAGCCAGTGTCGCACTCCCCCCCTGCCCCCCCCCAGAATATAGAAATGGATAAAAAAATCTGTGAGTGTTAACAACAGACACGACAGTGATCTGTGCTGGCCTGCTGTGGCCCGGGACTCACCCACTCAGCTGTTTCCCCACTGACAGATGTTGGTCTGCAACTGCCCCAGGATGTGTCCTGGGCTTGATCCTGGGCCTAGGGCCACACATTTATTTGGCACCCTTCCCCAGGGCAGCTGCAGTTTCCCACCCCTGGGGTGGGCCAGGGAAGCACCTTGCAAGATATTCCAAAGGTTTAAAAAAGCACAAACCAAGCCACCCTAAAATCTGTACCCACTCTAGTTATTTGCAGTTTTGGGATCAGAAATTTGCTTGATGTCCTAAATGCAATTATGCTACTTTGTTCTGTGAATATCACTGCTGATGTATCATGGTTGTTATTTTACCTCTTTGTTTTTGCTGCTCATCCAAAACAAGAAAAAGAGAGAAAGAGTGCATTGATTATTAATCAGTATTATTTCCCGGTTAAATTAAGGCAAAGCCCCCTTCACAGGAGGATTAGAGGATGGAAACAGAATTGACCATGATGCCACAGGAACTTGGCCTGGGTTGGGAAGCTGCAGCAGACTTGATTTAGACCAGGTCAGGCCGCTCACCCTACTTTCCTCCAGCTGGGCCACGGGGGAGGACAGGGAGACGCAAGAACGTGCAGTCAGTCAGCCCTGCCCCTGTGCTGTGCCCAGCGCCACGCCCCCACCATGACGGGAAGTCATTGAGGCCAATGACAACCATCATGGTGGCTGGTCATGGTGGACCCAATCTAGGCTGGATTCTGGACAGCCACACCACATGTGATAATCCGCTTTTTTCTGATCAGGGGGAGGTTTGCCCAGGCTGTGACCTGGATGTAGTCCCACGGTCAGGACCCGGGCTAGCCTCTGACATGGCCCAGGGGAATCCTGAGCCAACATCTGGTGGGCCCTCAACAGACATGCCGGTGTCTTACGTGCCAAAGCATGAAAACATGGCCCACGGCGGGCAACTGTCTTGTCTGTTTGAACCCAAAGTTAGCTTTTGTGAATGTGGCACCCAGAAAAAAAACCATGTTACTCATCTCCAAGACATTGCTGCAGTAGACACTGCTGAGCACAATGTTCACTCAGCCAAAGGAAAGTAGTATCTGGCGGGACTTTTTATTTAATTGAATGAATGAGCTGTCAACCAATAGCCCGCAGGATGTGTGTTTCACCTTGTCACGGAGGAACATAGCGTCACACACGTGTGATACTGGCCTACATGTAGACTACAAGTCTAGTAAATATGTAAAGCAAAAGATTCACCATGTATGTAATGTTACAATTAACAACCGTAAAACTCAAATCAGGACTGTGACACTGACAAAACTCCAGGAAGTAGAGACAGTTAAAAGAATGTGTATTGAGAACTCTCGCCAGACAGAACCCTATGGAGATGCAAATGGATCTTCCAGGTTACTTTACGTGTACGTGACGGACCTCAGGTTCCTCCAAGGTGGGAACGAGAAACAAAGGACTTGGAATTGTTATTTTAGGAGGCCATTAAGCCATCTTCAGAGTTGCTTGGTCAGAGTCATCTTGAGCAACTGCATCTGCATCCTGGATCCTGTCAGCCAGCAAGGCTGGAAACTATGGACTGAGACCAGGACTTTGCTTTCTAGCAACTCTAAGACTGAAGACCCAGTCGCTTACTTCAAGGACTGAGAAGAACTTATGGACCTTTGTAGGGTAAGATGCTTATTTAGGAACTCAACCAGTATAGATATAGGAATGCGTTAGATTTACCTTTGATTTCTAGTAACCACTCTGTATCAACAATCTTGCTTATGTAAATCAATAAACTAACTTCTTACCTTTATAAAGAAGTGTCTGTGTCTAACATTGGAACACAAGTGAGGAATAAGGGCTTTCAAGCTCTTGGAACCCCAGAGATTAAAGAGTCTGTAAACGGGAAGAATCAGGCCCTTGGGTGACAAAGGAGTTGTCCCTTATGCAGGATTGAATCATCCAGAGAGAAAACTGATTCAAGTGGGCTGTGAGCGAGGGAAACTGAGTCACTCAAACCCGGTAAAGTGGGGGTGCGGACCTCCAACCCGTGCCACTCCTACAGGTTTATTTACCAATGACTTCATCTTGATCATATTCTACAACTTGAATTAATCTTAGCTGAAGTTAGTTCTGGTTTCAATTTTTCTTGAGACCCATTTTACACATTATCCCAAACATAGCAGTCTCTTCATATCCCAAACCATTAAAAGAAATGGCTAAAACACCATTATGAGAGAGTTCTGTCTTGTCAGTTGATGCAATTTTTTCCAAGCATGGAGCCAATGGGATATATTGTTATAGAATCATAGAATTGGAAGGTTCTTTAGAGGTCATCTAGTCACCTCTCCCTGCACCCTGGTGCTGTTAAGAGGCCATTCAAAGAAGCCTAAACCTGGTTCTCATCTTAAGGCAGCTGATTCTCTAGGCCTTGTAGGCAGGGAGGGCATGTTCTGCCATTGCTTGGTGGCAGACTGTGGCCATTGCATTGCTGGGCTGGTGTCCCCAAGGTCAGTCAGTGCCATATTGGTTCAGGCTGCCCCTGCATGCCACTGTTGTGTGACTTGAGTTCCCCTCGCCTCTGTTCTATAGCCTTTCCTTCACAATCTCACCAGAACACACTGTTGTGTGACTTGAGCCCCCACAACCTGCCCCAGCGCTTTATAGCCTTTCCTTCAGACCAGCCTGAGGAATGGCACTTGGCACATGCAGTAAGGCAGCAGGACAACACTCTCTGCAACAGCTTGCCCATAGGTGGAGGTGGGGTGTTGTGAACCAGAAAAGCAGCCTGATATGCCAGCACAGTGTGGGATGGCAGCTGCACCAGGAGGCCCTGTGGAATGCTGGTCCTGATTTCTGCAGCAGCACTAGTCAAAATCCAATTGAGAGTAGCAGCAGGATCAGGGCCAGGCATGAAGTCAGGTCAGGATCAGGACAAGGATCAGGATGAGTCAAGGTCATGGCCGAGCAAAATCAGATCTCTTTCAAGGGACAATCCAGGTCACAGACAGATCAAGGACTCAAACCAGAGGACAATCCAAACCAGAGAGCTGAACCAGAGAAGTGCAGACCATCAAGCCAAAGGTCAACAGTAGGAGAACAGTCCAAAATGTGGCAGGACTAGGGTTTGGGCAGGAATGTGGAGCAATACCTGGAAGGCAGGTAGCAAGGACGCAAACTGGGCAAACTCAGTCTAGCGGGTCCTCTAGGTCTTATATTGCCTGATATAGTCAATAAGGAGCTTCATGGGTGAGGGACCCTCTTTCTAAGTAGGTGGGCACATGGGCTGAAAGGCAATCACAAAGCCGGCCACCACCCTCATGGTCCCAAGATTGCTGGTATGAATCTTCGGTCCCTACAAGCTCCACCTACAGAAGACCCCAAGACAAGTGTCTGACTTTTCATTAGGTGGGCTAGCCCTATTCTGAGTAGCCAAGAAAACAGAGGAATTAGCACACCCGCATACAATTCAGTAGGAGCCTGTGCTGTTTCCAAAGTAAAGCCTTCTGTTTTGGGCACGAGATGGGGGTCCTTTCCCTTCCATTGACTGCTTTTGTATTTAGTAAAAGCCCACAGGCCAGACAGGGACTTACGATGGTGCTGTGGAGAGGGCTTAGGTGGCATACTTAGATCGGGAATCGGAGCAGAGGGCCTGAAGGAGCATGCTCAGGGGGAAGAAGTGGAGATGAAGTTGAGTGCTGAGAGGGGGAGATGCTGAGATTTGTATTCAATGGACATGATCTACAACTTGGATAGGGTACATATAATAGAGGATTGTGGGTTGCATTTGTCCCATGGGCCTGAGCGCTTCCCCCATCCCGGATTTAGAAAGCCCAATGGCCTGACGTTTTCTGTGGTCTGGTTTCTGCCTGACACACTTGTGATCATCTTTGTTCTCAGCAGAACAGCTGGGTTGTATGAGTTCCAGCACAATTCTGGCACACCATTATTTCATTCTTTCCACACACAACCATGCCTGGAACAACATGTTCTGCAAATAAAATATCAAGCTGCACAATTCCCAACAACAAGCGTGCCCAATGCAGTACTCAGAAACAGTCCAGACTAGTTTGACTGAGATGCTGAATAAACAGATTGTTCATGCTGGTCAGAATCCTTTGCATTAAAAGCCCCATCACACCCTGTGCTAACAAAGACGACATTTGAACAAGCTTCAGTGTGACCTTTCCTTTTCCTTTTTAGTATTGCACTTGTGTGGGTGAGTTATGTAGATTCCTTTCAGTATGTGACTGGGTGGGGTGGGGAGTTTTGCTCATTGCCTCTTTCAAAGGCACACTATCATTTTGATTAGTAGGTTTAGCTGCCTCAGTTTTTGGATGTCCAACACATGAAGGGGTGCAATTAGCATTCTAGTACGTGCAGGAAGTTGTAGAGCCCCTTTCCCTGACACCACCAAGACTGTCCTCTAGCAGGAGGCCTTCTTTCTTCATCAGCTGCAACATCCTTCTGGGTGTCTAGAACGGAGGCCGATTTCCCACGAGCTGCTGCGGCATGATGGGAGTGTGCACTATTCCAAACTAACGCATCTCCTGTCTCGTAGGAAATGTGGAAGTACGGCTCTCATGCGGGCAAGCTAGTGGAACAGACAGGGTAGTGAAATCCTGCCCTGTCCATTGCACTAGCGTGCCCGTGCGAGAGCCACAATTCTGCCTTTCCCACAAGACGGGAGCTACTCTAGATTTGAATAGCACAAGCTCTCGCTGTGCCACAGCAGCTCATGGTTAAGCGGGCAGAGCTCTGCACACGATGGAATCCAACTACATTGGGCTCAATCCAAACCTGGGCCCAGCGCAGCCAGATGTGCTGAGCCTGCCTGGCCCTGTGGGGTTTAGGTCAGGGTGCAGGCCTCTAGGCCTGAATGTATGCTCCATCCATTTTCAAGTACTCCTCATTTTCCGCTACCATTCTACCCTGACCATCTTTTTCTCCCCTCCCCACCACCTCTCGGTCAGATTGCCCATTCTCCATTTTTCCATAAGATCAAGAAAACTCCTCTGAACCCTATTGACTTCTTTAACAAACTTTAATGCACTGGTGCTGTGATGCCCCAGGGCAACCTGCGTGTGTGTGCGTGCAAAGGAGCAGGAAAATTTAAAAGCATGTTTAAAAGCAAGGAAGGCAGGGAAATTTTAAAAGCAAGGAAGGCGGGGAAATCAAGTGGGAATCCAGCATTTCTAAACAAATAATGGCAGGGAGCGGGTGAATCAAGGGCCAGCTCTTTAGCTGGTGTACATTGGCTTCTCTCTCTGGAAATCTATAGGGCTACAGTGATTTACATTTGTTGAGGATATGGCCTCTAAAGTGATAGCACCGGAATGGGATACACGCTTGGCTTTGCCGTTGGAATAGATGTTGTAGAAGATGGAATGAACCCCCACTGCTCCTCCTCTCCCCTCCCGCCCCCCAGCCAAACTGCACTGCATGTACACTCCTCATTATTATAGCTATACCCATGTCTCTAAGCTAAACATGCCCACCGCTGTCAGCCTTTCCTCAAACAACTTGTATTCCAGACTGCAGGTTGGTCATCTCCATTATTAGTCTCTGAATCCTTTGTCAACATTTTTTTAAAAATGAGGAGCCCTTTACCAAACACAGTGCTCCGAGAGGTCTGATCAGTGCCGAGGATAGGGGTTACTATAAATTAAATTCCCAAGTCCTGGATATGATGCTTCTGTTAAAATGCTTTTTTGGCAGTGACCCCCCTTTTTTTTTGCAACATCGTCACACTGTTGACTCATACTCATGACGTTGCCTGTATCCTTAATGCACCAGCTTATGAAACCATAAGAATCTCAACTGTCCTAAAAGTTTCTAGCCTTCATGGATGCATAGAAAAAGTGATGTCAGACATTTGCTGAAACCAAAATTCCCTTCCCTTGAAAGTTCCCCAAAGTTCGCGTCTGAGTGTATTGTGGAGGCAATTGAAGACTTTTCTATTTCGTCAAGCATTTGGCAGGTGAGCAGTTTTTAAAGGACCTTGGGAGCAGTTTTTAAAGGGTTTTATTGTTTACCTATATACATGTGTGTGTTTTATTATGTTGTAACCTGCTCTGAGCCCATAGGATAGTAATTTAGATTAAGTAATTAATTAATTAAATTAATGAAGAAAATGCCAAATTTCTAAAATCCTTATTATTTTTCATATTTTTTCCCATTTAGGGTTGCTCACACTGGAATTTGGGGAATTCTGAGTGCATTTGAAAATCCCACCTCTCAAGACTAGGACAATCATGAGAAATAAGCAGCATGGGTACACATGGGCAAATCTGGTCAGGCAAGATTCCTATTTTGGGGAGAATTACAAAATTAGTGTTTAAGGGAGTCAATGTATCGGGGGATTTTAATCAAGCATTTGGTATTGTGCCTCAAGGAATTTTAATTGAAAAATTAATTCAGACTAGCTCAGATAACAACAAGGTCATGTGGATTGTAAATTGGCTAAAAGACTGTAAAGGATGGGTAATGAGGATACAGCAGTGTTTCAAGGGGAGGTGCGTAATAGGCTACCATGGGGATTGAGTTTACTTGGCATCTTCATTAACAATCTCGATGAGAAATAAGCAGCATATTAATAAGATTTGCTGATGAGTGCAAGCTGCGAGCACCAATTAGGACACAGAAATAGTAAAGAGAGGTTCTGTCAGCTCACAATGGTTCACCTCGATCAGGCTCGCGGTCACTTCGCGGCTTGAAAAGAATGCGCGGCGCCGTATCAGGCGCGCGATTGCCGGCGACGTCACGTGTCATCGCTCCTCGCGGGGTTTTTGAAACCCCGCGCGAGCGCACGGTGCGATCGTCCAAAAGCGGCCAGTGTCACAGAATCCAAGGTTTCGTTATTACAACGGGTCTGGTTCTACCCAAAAAGGTTGTTAAATAAACAAAATGTTAATAACCTGTACACAAACTCCCTGAGGGCTGCTTGAGTTTTCAGGCAGTCCTATCACAATAGCTCCCAGTTGCCATTTGTCCCATTCATTTGCATGGATTAACCTGAATTGAAAATCTGGCGATAAGAGTGTTGGTATTTGAGTGTTTAATCATAGATCATTTTAGCATGAACATAACAACAATAAAAATAATTAATAATAAATTTTATTTTTAGAGTGCCCCACTGACAAATGGTGCTCAGAGAGCTTTACAAGATAAAAATACAATACATAAAATCCATTAAAATATAAATCTATATAAAAAAATTTTTAAAGTGGGGAAGACAATGGGGAAAAGACAACACACATTATGGGAACCAGCAGCGGAGCCTTAAAACATCTGGAGAATAACTAAGCCATGAGGTGCTTTTTAAAAGACATGGAGGGAGGAAATGAGATGGACATCCAGGAAGAGTGACCTCCACGCTGAGGGGCCTGCCGCAGCAAAAGCCCAGTCGTCCACCGACTTATCGTGCAATGGTGGGACCCCCAAACAGCAAGTGGTTTCTGAGCACAGATACCCTCCAGGAGCAGATCTTGAATTCAGCCATTTTGCTTCTCACTCCAACCCAAGATCCCTCCCATTCCTATGGGTTCAAAAAGTTTCATTTGCCCTTATGTAGTTCCTAAAATCCAGCTTTGCCTCTGATGGCTTCCTTAGACCAGCTACGTGTTGTCTGCTGTCAACATAAAGTTGCTGACATTGAAAAATGTCAACATGGGAAAGCGGAAAGTTGCTATCAAATATCACAGGGGCTACAGTGTTAATTACAGTATGTGTTTCGGACATTTTAAGTAGGGCTGAAATGAGCAGCTAAATTACTGCTTGCAAGAAATTTCACCACATTGGGATCTGGGATCGATTTCCCAAATATTTCCCAATACCAATGTGATTACTTGATTCTTGCAATACCGTCGTTCAGATTTACTGACTTTCTGCTTATCGTTTACCGTGTCCCTTTAATTTACTGCTTACGGCATTGCTAAGGGTACTGTTTTCTGGATTTGTTGTTTCAGCATTTCTCAGTCAATCTCTGTGTGAATAGTCCACCCCTTAATCTTCCCCCAGTGGCCCCTAACCTCCACTTCCATGCCTCCAATCAGAATTGTTGCTCTGTGTTGTCCTCTTTGCTTTGACCAATCTGCACCTGGATTGCAGATTACAGTAAAGGAATCTGCTTACCAGCCAATGAGCGACAAGGAAGTACAAGGGATAATGGAGTACAAGAAATGTAGTGTTGTGCCAGTATTACCTCTCAGTATTTGAAATGGACGGCAAAACGGTGAATGGCAAAGTGGTAAGTCAGTAAATCGAGAAACGAAGTGTCAGTTGAGACATTACCAAGTACCGAGAACTTCTCAATTTGACTGAGACAGCATCGGGAACTAAGATTTTTTCTGTTTCGGTGAAATCTCGTTTCAGCGCTACGGTCACAAGCAGAGCTGCATCGGGTAGCAGCAGCTTAGCTACCTGTGGGTAATATGCATTTTCGCGCACCCCCAGTGGTCACCCAACGGGGTACCTGGCACCAATCCCAGTACCTGTGGCTCTCCGGGCCCCAAGCTGGGTCACCTCACTGGCTGGGCTACTGCTCCTCTGACTCCTGGTCGCTTCTCCCACCCAGGTCTACACGCTGCTCAGCTGAGTGGGGCAAATCCCCGCTCAGCTTTTTCTGAGTTGTGGGGGGAAAGGAGGGAATGAGGAGGCTTCTTCCCATCTGCGCATACTCCCCTAATGGGTCCCCTGATCCCAGGGGGACCCATATCAGGGGAACTCCACCAGATGGCATTCAGAGCACTCTAAAAGCACCTGGAGAACAAAAAAGTTTTCAGGTGCTTTTTGAAGGCGAGGAGGAAAGAACTAAAGACATACATCTGGGGGGAGTGAGCTCCACACTGAGAGGCCTGCCACAGCAAAAGCCCGATTGCCTGATGACTTAAGGCACGATGGTGGGATTCCCAAAGGGCAGGTGGCATCTGGGCACAGATAACCAACAGGGTGAGGTCCCAAATATAGGGCACTTTCCCATGTGACAAAACGTGCGCTGTTTGCCTCCCAAAACTCTGAGGGGCAAATGCTTCACGGCTTTTGTCATGTGGGAAAACAAAGCCACACGACTTTGACGTTGATCACGTGGAGGATGCAGTACTGAAAAATCAAGTTCTGCATCCTCCACATGACCGGCGCCAAAACCACATGGCTTTGTTTTCCCATGTGAACTGGACTACGGCTATGGTCTGTGTTCCAGGCTGCCAAAGAATCCCAAAACATTGATGCAAACTTTAGGTCCAGTTGCTGAGGGCTCTGTGGGGCCTTTCTTGTAGAAACCTAAAACCTGGGCATCAAAAAAACAAACAAACAAGTAAACCTAAGAGATATTGTGCTTGGAAGAATGCCAGCTATCAAACTCAAAAGGGGAAATAAACAAGATACTTAGATGACCAGTCACATAACACAAATGCCAAATTACAAATACTTTAATGAAGTCCTAGGGTAGGATCCTATCAAGTACTGAGCAACAGTCGCTTAAGCAAGCGTTTATTTTCACACACATGAATAAGTCCAATTGAAGTCAATGGAGTTACTCTCATGTTTGAAGGTGAGCATGCATTCAAGTTCTTCGCAGGATCATGAACAAAGTGCCTAGCACCTCAAAGGGCTGGGGCTTCTAAACCTTTTGACAGCAGACTCCATTTTGAAAGTTGAATATAATCAAGAATCCATGTTCACTACATTTTCCTCATTGCTGCCAATGGGTAAAATACAGTGAACACGGGTCCCTGAATATAATCCCGTAGCTCCAAGCAGCTAAAAAGACATGCAAAAAACAGTAACTATAATTTGGGAACTTTACCCCATGTGTAGATGGTGTGACCGCATGTGGGGTCCTAACAGTTTGGGAGCCTCTGTTGCAGGGTGAACCAGCCAACTATGTATGTCATACATCCAATAATTTTGGGTAAAAACAGACATGCCGCTGACGTGGTGGCTCCCCAGCCTGGGGCGGGGTGAGAAACAATGACTCCCCCTTCCTGGATTGGGTTGGGACACTGAACCACTGCCTCCACCCATGCCCTGCTCCCCGCCATGGCGGCCAATGATGGGTAGCCATGGCAGCCAATGGCAGGATGGTCACCGGCCCAGGGTGGGTATGGCGGGACCCAAACAGACATGCTAGCCTGCTGTGGCCCTCTTTGTCCCATTTTGGCCTGCATAGGCATCCCTTAGACTGGGCTGTGACCTTGGAGATTTGCCGAGGTTACAGCCAGGCCTAGCCACCAACACTCCCTGGGGCAATCCTGGGCCAACATCTGGTGGTGCATGTTTACACGTGTCAGCAGGGCCTGGGCCACAGTGGGCCAAAGTCATGTCAGTTTTTATCCTTTCAATCAGGGGCAAATTCAGTGAAACAGAAGTCACTTCCTACTGGGGTGGGACTCCAGGCAAAATATTGGTTTCGGTTTCTTTTGGTTTTGGTTCCCCTGTGTCTTGGAGCTCCCCATGCATGCGCAGAATGGCTGCTCTCTTCCAAAATGGTGCCAACGCTGCCGGTGGCATTTTGGATTAAGGCTGGACATGCGCAGAATGGCCTTGGTGGCCATTTTGCGCACGTGTGCTGTGCCGCTGTCAATCCAGCAGCGTTTTCAAGCTCCAGACTTGTAAGAAGAAGGAAGAGAAGATCTGGTCGCCCGGCAGAGGAGCTGGTTCTGCTGCCAGTGACTGGGCCTACTCTGCTGCTGGCTGGTGGCAGGAGTTGGCTCTGCTGCCAGGCGGCTGGGCTTTCTCCGCCACCCCACAGCGGAGAAGGCCCGGCAGTCCGGCAGGGGAGCCGGCTCCCAACACCAGTCAGCAGTGGACAAGGCCAAGCTGCCAGTAGTGGAGCTAGTGGCCCAGCTAGCGGCAGTGAACCCCACCCTCCAGACCGGGCCAACAACAGTAAGCAAAGTACAGGGGTCCTGGGGGTGGGTAAATTCGGGTCCCTGTGGGTGGGGGTGTTAGGGGTAATGAATCCCCACCCTCCAAGGCCAGGAATGGGGTGTGGCAGAGGCTTTCCTCTCTTCCCATTGAAGCCAATGGGAGGATTTTCCATTGACTTCAATGGGAACAGAAGATCTGAGAATTGGGAAGTGAGACAGGCCCAATCCTCAGATCTCTCGGTTTTAACAGAAAGAAACACTTTCGGCCTCTTTTGGTTAAAACCGAAACCACAAGTCCCATCCCTACTTCCTACTAACTGCAATTGCACACGGGGGCTATATTTGTGTCAACTTCGTCTAAGGCTTTTAAAATGAGCGTAAAGAAAGCCCATTAGAAACATACCCAACTTTAAATTTCATTGGGCGGGAAATAGTTAGGCCGATCCATTTCATTTCTAGTTACTAATATTCCTGTGCAGCATCATGTTCAAAAATAAAGAATATGGAAGATGGCTGTTTATGTGGATTTTAATATTTTGAATGAGTTCCCCACCCCATCCCAAGTTTGTTGCATGGTGAAATGGGGTATATTTAAATACAGAAACATAGGTCGTTTTTAGACGAGCGTGGCAGCGCCCGCCCTTGTTTTTCAAAAGAGCCGGCAATCCGTTCTACACGTGACGCTGTTGCTGAATACGCGCATGCGCGGGCGATGCACATCCATTTCCAGCTGCGAACTGACCGGGTCGGCGATCGAGGCCGGTCATACACGGCTGGAAATGGATGCGCATCGCCCGCGCATGCGCGTATTCAGCGGCAGCGTCACGTATGGAACGGACTGCCGGCTCTTTTGAAAACAAGCGTGGGCACCGCCACGCTCGTCTAAAAATGACCACAGACTTACCCCCTACAGGCTTTGAAAATGCATAGAATACCTGTAGTGAAAGATAGCTAAAATCTGGGTGGCATTTCGATCACACTTGCCTGTTCTTTTCTCTCCTGTCTTACGTTCATTTAAAAAAGCACAGAAACTTTTCCCTGAACACCACAATCTCAGCTGGGTGGAGTGATATGGTTGTCATAGAAACTAACACTTTCACTGAGCATCAAAGAGACACAGTGAAGGAATGGGGGGGGGGAGGGTGTGGTAGAAGAGCTAGCCCAGTGGGCCTCAGGAAAACAGAGAGGGAAAAGAATCCACAGTACATTTTCAAACAAAGCAGCTGGTTATAAAATAATAACCTACAGACAAGGAAGGTGGAATAAAGGGAGACAGGTGAATGAAACGAAACTTACAACATTGTGTATGTTCTGGGATTGAACACACACTACATTCCATTTCCTACCTCAATACCAATTCACAAGCACCTTAGGGGATCCATTTCCTCAGTCAGATCATCAGAGCTATAGAGATATACACCAGAGCTGGCCAAACAATATAAATCATTACAGAACATTCTCTGAATGTTGGCATTTTCCACTAATACTTTGACATGTTTTATGCTGATGATAATCAATCAGCTGTATGAATCCTATTCATTATCATTTATGCAGCCCTTTGTTTTCAATCCTATTCCTCATCTCATGTACCCTCACAACATTTGATTATTATTGTCCCCATTTTACAGACAGGGAACTGAGGCTGACAGATAGTGACCTGCCCAAGGCCACCCAGCATCATTCATAAATGCATTATTTCCCAATATTTCTTCATATTCCCACTAGGCTTTGGGTGGAACTCTCTTCTCCAGCACTGGGCAAGTGGACCACTTCAAGAAAGGTTTCTTGCACCTGTCTCAGCTTTGGTTCTGTGTGCTAATTTTCTCAGCTTCTGAGATTCACTTTTTGCCAAAGACAGATGCCACAATTAATTCAAGATTAGCACTGCAATCAGCATTCATTTGTCTTCCGGGGACAACCTACAAAAATGCTCAAGAAATATCCCCATCACAAGGCTTGCATAGCAAATCAGTAATACCTTTCTCATGATCAGAACAGGGTTAAATATTATATGCCTCTTCCACTATAAAAGAACAATTCTCCAGCAAGTTTAACAATATTCTATAGAACAAGCAGGGACCTATGCTTACTATTCTAAAAAAATAAATAAAATTAAAATAAAAATTAAATTCTGAAAGCAGGGAAGACAAATTCTGCAAGTTCACCACAAACAATTTCCCCCTACTTATGCAAGTTTCCTAGTTTACGATATGCTTTGCAGCATGCACTTCCAACAGATTTTGACGTAAAGACACCAAGTGTGCACCCCCCATATGTACACATACATATATATATACAGTGTACACACACACTGCTACACATTGCTATATAAACAAATGCACATGCAACAAAAATAAAAAACAAACAAGTACAAATATATTTTTTTTTTAAAAAAAAAGCTCCCAACCTCTTTCCTTTTTATATTATCGATTGTTTTAATTGTTTCAATTGCATTTGTGAGTCGCCCCGCTACCATTCGGCAGGAGAGAGTGGGATATAAGTTATTAAATAAATAAACCTCGTTTGTCCAAATTCAAAGGACATTGATCTCCCTCAGGCCCTCAGATGTTACAGACCCCAAGCTACCGCAACCAAAGTCAGCACCCCAGACTAGGGTGGCCAGACATGCAGTTTTTAGAGAACACTTATGATAAATACAGGTTTCAGGGCTGCACTGGCGCCGACACAGCCCTGCAACCTGTATTTCTCATAAGTGTTCTCTAAAAACTGCATGTCTGGCCACCCTACCCCAGCCTCCTCTCCAGTACCCAGCCAGCAGCGCCCACACAACCAATCCTCAGCTCGAAGGGCCACTCCCACCTGATTCTCAGAGTCCGCATGACTCCTTCACCTCAATTTCAGCCCCAGGATTCCAGCCAATTACCTCCCTCCCCAAACCTCCACACTCAAATTTCAGCAGCCTTCCCAGGGGCCCCCGTTAGTCAGGGATAGATCTTTCAGGCAGAGGCCTGGCTGTATCTTACATCACTTGGCAGCAGAAACAAGCAGGACCCAACTCAGGTGTATATGGATGCGAGCAAAAGCAACACTGGCAGTCGGTTCTGTCTCTCGCTGCCCAGCCACATTGTCCCAGGCCAGGTGGGACATTTGAATCATGGAGAAATGGCATGACTTGGCAGCACAAGATGTGATGGCCAGTACCACTCTTTAAGGTGGGATGTCTGGTCACTATATCCAAAGAGAGCAAAATCCTCCTCTCCCAGTTACACTTCCCCCCTCCCCCCTGCATGACAACAAAGACCTGGGAATTAAGTTTTCTAGCAAAGTTTAGGGGGTTCTCTAGCATTCTGGTGCAACAATGTCAAGTTAAATTCAAAGAAGAGTTGAGCAGCCTAATTAGAGAAACGTGGGCCCTTTTAAAACGGACTGCAGTGAGTGGGGGGATGGGTGTGCGGCTCAACCCACGGAGCATCAGGCATTGGAGCCCATTGCTCTGTGCATGGGTGATGGGTGGAGATGGGTGGAGGTGGGTGTTGTGCGGGAGCGCGCACACACCCCAACCCATCCCCCGCGGCACTCACATGGGTGCCTCCACCCATCTCCATGCAGTAAAACTGCGTGCAGATGGGTGTGGGCGTCTTGTGTGAAAAGACAAGGATTGGGTCAATAAAACGACCCAATCCTGGATGTGGATATTCAAATCAACACTTAGGGGGTTGTGACCACTTTGCCTGTAACACATAGGGACACCCAAATGCAGACTGTTTTAGCCTCCCATTAATCAGTTTATAGTAATTGTTCATTCTGTTCCCGTTATTCAAATAGCGGCTTCAAATCCAAGCTTCCTGCGGTGCACAGCTGATGGGCTGGAAGCGCCTGCTGTAAAGATGAAAAGTGGTATTTGGCTCTTAAGCTCTCTAAAGGCTCTCCTTGTGCCTTTCAGAACGTACAGCTGACCAGGCATGACTGAAGGAAACTTAATTGTTTTAGCCCAACACTGAAATGAACTGAAATGAAATGAGCCATTCTTCATTTTTGCAACTTGTTTACCACGTTGCGTTGCCTTTCCAAATCCAGGGGAACAGTGCATTTTCCTTTTCTATAGCCTGTTCTATGAGCTAGATCAGGGGTGGGGAACCTCAGGCCTGGGGGGTAAATGTGTCCCACGGCTAGTTTTTATTTGGTCCCTTTCTAGTTTGTCATTCGCGTGCTGAAGCTAACAGATTGCGGCATAGAGCCAGTTTACAAGCCTATGCCATGGCTATGCGGGCAGCAAAGAGGGAGTTCTTTGTTGCCCTCATAGCATCTGCAAAATCCCGTCCAGCGGAGCTTTTTGGGGTTGTGCGGAGACTGGTCGGTCCGGCCTCCCTCAACCTTGGAGTGGAGTCATCTACTGCCCACTGTGACATGTTTGTGGATTATTTTGTGGATAAAATCACTCATATTCACCATGACTTCAACGTTGCACTTATTACACTAGGGGAACCAGAGGTTATGGAAGCCCCATCATGTCCGGTTTTCTGGGATCAGTTTCAGTCGGTGACACCCGCCGATGTGGTGTATGTTCT
>QEPC01010959.1:2936335-3193734 GCA_003113815.1 Sphenodon punctatus | reverse complement strand
GGGGGGGGGGGCGTTATAGCTCCTGGGGTGGAAAGCTTCCTCTCCCCTCCCTGGCTTACTAGTTACGGTGCTGCCAAAGGCTTTACCGCCCCCTCTCATTGGCTAAATCAAGGGCTTGCTCTGTCTGCTCCAAAAGGCCTTGGGCACCAGAAGAGAGCAAAAAATAAATAAATGGTGACCTTGTTGCAGCAAGGACATGCCTGCAAGCAGCAGCTTCAGGCCAGGAGTCGCAAGAAGGGAGACACCGTTTGCCCACCTCTGGACTAAATGGCCTTTGAGATTCCTTCCTGCCCTACAATGCTATTAAAACACTGAAAAATAAAATTTTTGATAAACCTGAAACAGAAACAAATTATATAGTTCCATTTTTCTCTCCATATATTTTAAAATGTAGTCACCTCTACTGCTGATAAGAGTTCAGATCAGCCATTTCTTGGCACCAAGCCAAGGGTGGGGAACTGCCGGACAATGTGCCAGATCAAGATCACAACTGTTTTCCTTTTCATTGGTTCCCTTTCCAATTCTTGGATCTGGCCCATGGATCCAGTCCCTCCACTCAAGCACTGAGCTCAGCGGGAGGCAGTGGAGATCAGGGACAGAGATGGGGGCAAATGGAGGCTCTGGAGCCGCTTGCAGCATTTGGGCACCTGTACTGCGGCTCTCTCCAGAAGTGGCTGCCTGGGGTGGTGGTGTCCAGGGGACTTCCTGAAGAGCCGGAAAAACTGAGCAAATATTTCAGCAGGTGGAGCCTCATATGGGTGGTGGGAGAAGGAGAAGCATGCCTGGCATCACTATTGTTGCTGCCTGAACCCACCAGACTGCCTGGGAGCCAGTGCTTGGATGTGAGGGGGAATATATTTATTTATTAACATACCATTCCCTTCCCTGAAGGCTCAGGGTGGCTTGCAATAAACAAAGTACAATTAAAAAACATTTAAATACAATACAAACATTTAAAAACACAACCCACTCGATCTCCCCAACAACCTCCCACCTACTATACAATTTGCGTAAGTTACGCTCTTAGTTATCCCAGGCTGACCTTGCCACTAGGGATAGGCGAACAGAACGACATTCGGATGTTCGGACGTTTGGTCTGAAACCCGAGTTCAGGTTCAGCTGTTCGGTTCAGCGGAGTTCAATTCGTCCGAACATTCAAAAAAGTGCTATCGGTACCAAAACCAAAAATCTTTCAGTATCAGTATTTTTGGCCCTGAAGCCACCCCTGGTGTCCATCCCTGGTGCCAGGAAGTCTGCTCCTCAGCTGCCTCCCCCTTCCAGTCACGTTTTTCCCACCCCCGAACTCATTTGAACTCACCCGAACTTTTCCAAACTGTTCAGAAGTTCGAGCGTTCGGTTGTCCGAACAGGCCGAGTTTGGGCCGAACTCTGAACCGTGTTCACCCATCCCTACTTGCCACAGTCTCGCATTGCCTGATGACTACAAAGTTTGATTTTTGTAATTCCCTCTCCTATGGGCTACAAGCAGTGCTTGTTATTAGTCGCTTGCAGCTTGTTCAGAATGTCACAGCGCAGCTGCTTAATGGTTTGGGCAGCCATGATCATATTATGCCTGCCCCTGCATTCTCTGCATTGGCTGCCTGTGGAGCGATGGACTGAGTTTAAGATTCCACTGTGGTTTTTAGGGCCCTGAATGGTTTAGGTCCTGGCTGTCTTCGAGATCTGCTTCTGGAGACTCACACCGATGGGTATCTGTGCTCAGGAACTAATCACTGTGTGGGGGTTCTGCCATTGTGCCTTAAGTCGGCGGGTGATCGGACTTTTGCTGTGGTGGACCCCCGGTGTGGAACTTGCTCCCTTCAGATGTCCATCTCAGTTCCTCTCTCCTTACCTTTTAAAAAGCACCTGAAAACATATTAATTTTTTAGGTGCTTTTATAATCCACTGCTGGTTCCCTCAATGTATTCTGTCCTCCCTTTTTCCTTCCCCTATTTTAAAGTCTTTTATTATTGTTTTAAATTGCCTTAAATTGTTTTATATTATTTATACTGTTATGTGAAGTGCTCTGAGTGCCATGCAAGGTGCGGGTGTGTGTGCTATATAAATAAAATTATTAATTACTATTATTTCTCCCTATCCCCACATGCCAAATGCTTCAACACGAAGAAAAGTTGTACACTGCCTCTGAAAGATGCTCAGGCCCGGACTCAGGCAGACTTCCAGTGGGAGGGAGTTCCACAACACTGGGGCAGCAACCGAGGACACCCACCTGCATACCCTTGTCATACGGACAAGAGTAGCAGATGGAACCCACAGGAGGGTGCCCCCAGTCGACTGCAGGGGTCACGATGGAGCATGGTAGGAAAGGCAGTTTTTAAGATACATGGTTCCTTGGCCATTTAGGGCTTTAAAAGTCAAAACCAGCACCTTGAATTTTGCCTGGAAGGCTTTAGGTAGCCAGTGTGGACTGAGTCCTTCCTGAGCATCGGTGTAATGTGCTCCTGGTGACCTTTCCCTGAAAGGGGCTGGGCACCACATTCTGCACCAGCTGCAGCTTCCGAACAGCCATCGAGGGATCTGGGGGAAGATGTGCTGACTGGGCGTAGGATCAAGGGAAACTGGAATTGATATAATGTGTGTTGTGGCTCTCGGACATATCAGCATTTTGGTAGGTAGCGCTTGAACTTGGAAACTTTGCCCAGCCCTGGCATAGGAGATAGATCTATGGCATAGAACAGATCTAGGATCAGGGAGCCATGTTCACTGTGTTGTCCTCATAGCGGAAATGCAGTGGATGGGCCCCTGTCTATGTTATGGACCCAACTTTTAATGCTCCCATCTGCAACCCAAAGATGCGGGCACCCCCGATGGGCTGCTCGAACGTGCTGGCTGGCCTTTGAAAGTGACAGACCCCAGCAGCTCCGCTGCACAGCAGTCCCAGCAGGGGCTTTTCCCAGTGGCCAGCACACAGCTCTTCCTGCTATCAGTGCTGGAGACAGAAAACGCCACCTCCTCAAGTGCACCAAGGAACTGGCATATTATGTAAAATTGAAGGGAGGAAATCATAAGCAAAAATATATAACCAAGCCAAGTACGTACACCTGAGACCTCGCATCTTCATGAATGTTAGACCCCTTGTCTCTCCCTCTGTTCCCCTTCCCTTGTCTCTCCCCCAGCTCCTGTCTCTCAGATTGTAAGCCCTAGGGGCAGGGACCGTGTCTATTTTATTACTTTGTAAAGTGCCAGGTACACNCCCTAGGGGCAGGGACCGTGTCTATTTTATTACTTTGTAAAGTGCCAGGTACATTGCTGGCGCTATATAAATGTTTGTTAATAATAATAATAATAATATATAAAGCAATTGAGCAAAAACTGAAATGAATTCCATAGAGAGACAGCAAATTACTCATTACTACTATATTTAATAGAAAAAATCATGGTTTTCTGGCAGGAAAAGGCAAGTTAAACAATGATTTGTGGGCTCCTTCTCATGACTTACCAAACTCCATGCAGTATAATAATTGGAGATTGCACATAAACTGACCAATCAAGGAAACCCTGTAGAACTTCAGAGGAATCACACTCATGATGGCTGAGCAACTGTAAAATGGTAATGCACTGCTCTTAAGTGTTTGCCTGAATTTTATTTCATGTTTTCAAAGCCAAAGAAACAGGCAGCTCTTTGCTGGCAAGACAACCCTATTCCTTCATAGATCTATGCTTCTCAATTCCTTTCTTAGGACCACAAATTACAGTAGCATGTCCAATCAAAGTAAAATCAAAATATCAAGTTCAGCTTTGGGCCAGATACCAGAATACTTAAAATACAGATTTCTTTTCCCTGCCTCAGTCTTAAAGTATTTCTCTCAGTAGTTCTACACTGAAGGTAAGAAAAGGCTGACTACAGAATTGTCTATTAAAGAATTAAAGTTTCCGGTGTTCAAGTTTCTCTACTTGCTCTCTCCAATTTTGGCCAAAAATAGCTTTCCCATTCTTGAAAGAAGTTCAAAACACTTCAGCACAGGTTCTAAGCCCACACCCGTGCTTCCCAGGCCGACTCACCTGCCCAGCTGTTCCTACTGGCCACCAAGCCCCGTGCATCTTCCGGCCAGAAAATAAATGGGTGTGTGGGGATGCGCATGGGTCCTCACTCAGAAAAGCCAAGCAAGAAGAACCCAGCTCAGCTGAGCAGTGGCCAGGAGCAGCCAGGCGGGTGAATCAGCCTGGGGAGCACGAGTGCAGGCAAGAGTGGCGTCCTGGGCATCTTGGAAAGTCCCAGAAAATCTGGGAAAGTGCACTTCTGGGCTGGATTATTTTTTTTCCAGGCACCTGGGCGCCTGATGGGTGGCCAGGTAACCCATCAGCTGCCTGATCGGTACCCCCCCCCCCAAAAATGCAGATATTACCCATGAGTACTGTGTACTGCAGTACTTGCTGCACCCCTACTGCAGAACATTGTTTCCTCATTGTTTGGAGGCTGCAGCTGGTGCAGAATGCGGTGGCCCATCTCCTTACAGGGACAAGGCGGCGGAAGCATGTAACACCTGTGCTCCACACTCTGCACTGACTGCCTATAGCGTACCGAGCCAGATTCAAGGTGTTGGTGTTGATCTATAAAGCCCTACACAGTCTGGGCCCCTAATACCTTGGGGACCGCCTCGCCTTCCGTGACTCAGGGCGACCCCTGCGGTCTGCTGGGGGCGCCTTCTTGGAGGTCCCCCGTGTTAAACGGGGACCACAATGGAGAGGGTGTTCTCAGTGGCCAGGCCACGACTCTGGAACTCCCTCCTGGAGGAAGCTCGCCTGGCCCCGGGTCTGATGGCGTTTCGTTGAGCCTGTAAGACCTGGCTGCTCGCCCAGGCCTTTGGGGGGGAGGGTGGGAGGGTAGCATAGGTTGAGGGGTTTGTGGGGGGAGGGGTTTACAGTAAAAGTGTGTGGGGGGGATTACTCTTTTAAATTATTTCTATTTCGTGATGTTTTTATGAGTTTGATTGTTGTTTTATCTGCTGTGAGCTGCCCCGGGATGCCGTGGGCATGAGGGGGTGGCCAATAAATGTACAGAAATAAATAAATAAATAATTTGGTACTTTGACTGTTCGGCACATCAGTGGCATGGCGTTGGATGGTGCTTTCCCTTGGGGTAAGTCATTTCAAGGTCAGGTCCATCACTCTGTTACTGTAGACCACAAACAGGCCATTTCAGAGACCAGACTAATCCTGCATTGCAGTAATTTACATCCAACAGCATCTCAAACAGTGACAGTTTTTAAAGTCCATAAACAATAACCCAAAGAATGATCATTCAGACGGTCAGACCACAGCATCCCTATTCAGAACTGTGAGGGGTACCTGGCCAGGCTCCTCAACATGGCTGTCTTCTTGCTTCTTCCCAGTGTCCTGTAGGCTTCTTGTGACCTTCAGCTGTCCATAAAGCCAATAGGGTGCAAGGTCCTGGGATTCAGGTCAACAATACCAAAGGCTCTGAAGTGATGCCTGGCTTTGTCATGCCACCACTACACTCAGGATTCGGCCTTGATTACTAGACTCCTTGCCTGACACAATGCAGCTAGGCTTGGGGAGCCAGCCCTAGGGCTAAAGCCTGAGCTCAGTACTGGAGGGGACTGTGAGGAGGCAGGAGCTAAGGGAGAGCTCTGCTTCAGAGAAGGGTTTACTATAACAGTTGCAGGGTGTAGAGGATGAGTTGCTGGCAGCTTAGACCAGTGTGCCAGGTTTGGCAGGCTGCAGGAGGCACTGTGCCTGAGACCCAGGATTGTGAGTTACAAATGGTTACGAAACAGAGAGAGAGAGAGAGAGAGAGACTCAGCTCTGCCCCGAGCCTGGCAGTGGGAGAAAGGGCACTGGGGAAGGGCAGAACCGAGGAAGGGGAACTGATTCTGCTGTGTTTGATGAGGGGAATATCAGTGGGAGGGGCTTCTGAGGATCAAGGTTTGGTTGCTCCACACCCTTAGCAAAACTCTTGTTGCACCCTTACTTTTATTGTAGAGTGGGAAAAAAAGAGAAAATTATAGAAAGAAAAATATTCTGAATTTCCCAAAGCACCAAAAGACATGGAGATAAAGTAGTTATGATCCGGCTCCTTTTGGGGTGGGTTATTGTGAGACTCAGTGCTGGCTACCAGCAGCTTTGCAGGCACAATTCAAGGTGCTGGTTTTGACCTCTAAACCCCTAAATGGCTTGGGCCACATGTATCTGAAGGACCACCTCTCCCACTATGCTCCATTGGGATCTCTGCGGCCAGCCAGGAGCACTGTCGCCATCCGCCAGCAAAGTTCATACAGCAAGGGCAATGAGAGAGGCATTCTTGGTCGCTGCCCCAGCACTGTACAACTCCCTTTCCCTGGGGGTTCCTCGAACCTGAACATTTTCCGGAGGCAACGTAAGACTTTTCTTCTTGGGCTTTAGGGGATTTTAAAAGTATTTTAATGTGTTTTTTATGGTTCTTATTTTGAAAGCCACCCTGAGCCTTGGGGGAAGGTGTATGTTTGAATAATATAAAATAAACTTGTAATAAACGACTAAGCTAATGCTTGATGGGAACAGCTGTTATTGTATGTGAGGCACATCATTCACTCTGAACTCTATCTACTGGGTGCAGTTCTGCGCTGTAATGAAGCATTTTGTGTTTACAACACTTGAGATGTTTGGAGTAGTAAGGAATTAACAGGTAGCAGCAGATTTAAAACAAATAAAAGAAAGTATTTTTTCACTCAACTCACAATTAAGTTGTGGAAGTTTCTGGCCAGAAGATGTGGTCACGGCCAGTAGTACAGCTGGGTTTAAGAAAGGATTGGACAGGTTTCTGGAGGATAGGTCCATTAGCAACTATTAGCCAGGGAGGATTGGGGAATGTAATCTCTTACTGTCGGGGGCTGGGAGTGAACAACAGGGAATGGATCACCCCATTGTTACCTGCTGGGTACTACTTGTAAGCAACCAAAATTGGCCACTGTCAGAGACAGGATGCTGGGCTTGATGGACCATTGGTCTGAACCATTATGGCACTTCTTATGTTTTTAACGATGGGTGTCTTCTTCTCTGCCCACCCTGTTCCCATTGAGGCATTTACTTTGGTATAGTTTTGTCACTTTAAAAATCCCTAATGCAGGTAAGCAGCCAGTGTGCAAGCTGCGGCGGTTGTTGCTGCTGCTGCCCTCGAACAGCCCCTGAGTTAGCCCAGAGCCAGCAAGCCGAGCGTATGCAAAGTGGAGGCATTTCCTCACCCTTCTGAGCGAGCCATGGTGGCTATACTTGGCGGAGCAGGGGCTGTGCAGAGACCAAGCAGGAGGTAGTGTGATAGTGGGTGCCTGGCACCAGTCGTTTTTCCCTTGGTCCCTGGGAGTACGGTGAGGAGGCTGCGAGAGGGTGATGCTCTGACATTCAGCAGCTGGGAGGTGCTCAAGCTGGAGCTGAGCCCCGTGCCCTGCGTTGAGAGAGGGAGTGAGCGAGCTGAGTGGACACAGCTGCAGGGGGAATCCCCATATAGCCGGCGCCAGAGCACACCAGCACTGCGGGCATGCACTGCGGGTGGTGCACCTAAGGGCTGCGCATGCAAGGGCGCAGCCTTGTGCACGCGGCCTTGTGCGCGGGCCAGGCATAGAACTGTTCCCCCAAGCAATAAGTCAGACTGGTCTGTACAGGGGATGCTTGGGATCGATCCCTTGGCACCTCAGACTTGTGGGTGCGACTCTGATCGCTGTTATTGGGGGAGCACATTAAATTACTTGAATTGAATTAGTTGGGAGGGAAGGATGGAATGGAAAAGGGGGCATCAGGTTTCACTGTCCCCCTCCAAAGGTCTGCCCATTCTGTATGTCAAAAGGGACAGTAAGTCTGAGGAGCAGGGGGACGTCTTGCTGTTAAAGAACCAATCTGATTGTCTTCATAGCGAAAAGGGGTTTTTATTGATCTCCCCAAACCAGACTCACCGCTGCCACCATATTCTCCTTTAAAGCCATGTACTGCCCATACTGAGCAATTGGAATTAACTTCAGATGAAGTCCTTTCTCACCAAACTGTGTTGATTGCCAGAACAGTCGAAACTCTGTTTGCCAGTATTACTGAATTAAGTAACTCTATAAATAAGGTTAAACAGCAGTTGCGGGCAATCCTGGTTAAATTGGACGGCTCTGTTACTCTTAAAAAGAGCAGCCCCAAACTGGGGGGATTGTCTCACGTCACTACCAATAGTTACAGGAGCTCTTTTAACCATGATCATGTAGCAGTTAGGCAATCACTGGTAATCAAAGAATGGGCAATTCATCTTTACATAGGTCCAGATTATAATGGAGTTCTTCATTCTTGGGAGCATGTGAGAGGTATCACCAACAATCTATCCTGTTTATTGAACAAGGATATGAGAGTGGAACACATTGAAAGGGTCGAATATTTGGCCCCAGGGAATTGGCAGTACCATATATGTGTTCATTTAACATCTAAATTATGGGTCAGAAATCTCTTCAAGGCTAGGAAATTTTTAAAGCATAGAGGTGTATCGATAGACAGAGCCTTCTCCTATGTTCGGGAAGTTCGGGGCATGGAGAAGAAATTTCCAGATCCAAACGCTCATATCTCCTAACCCAACCTGGTGTGGGTTGGGCAGCGGAGACCTCGGCGCTCATTTGTAGTTTTTCAAATGGGCAAAGATTCTCGGGATCCAGAAGGGAGGATATTGCAGGAGGAGAGTTTAGGAGGCATAGAAGGGCAAGGGAGTAACCAATTGGGAAAGTTATTGAAATCTCCCGAGAGACAGGTCCGGGAGCAGGCCCAAAAGGATGAGCCGGATCAAGTGGAACTTATGGAGTTTATGACTGAACTACAACCCTCAGGTAATGTGGTTCCCTCTCAGTCTCAGATTCCTGACCCCAGAGCCAAAGATGTAATCTTCCGGGCTATGAATGTAGGAGATTCAGTTCAGACAGTGGACCCCAGCAGAGGTGAGATAAATTTACAAACGAACCCATTGTTAACTCCAGGGAAACAGCTTTTGGCAAAGATGGTAGGGGACTTTTTGTTCCTAGGATCCAATGTAGAGATTGCTCCCAGGGTCCGGGAAATGGTCAAGTCTCTTTCTCCGATAGATCAGGATACTTTATCTCTTAGGTTGCTCCAACTCAGGGAGGGCCCCCAGATAACCGAGCTGGACTATACGGCCCCACACATAATAAATGCTCTGACTCCCTATGAGCCACTTAATGGTGTGGAGTCCTTGACTGCGGTCCGTTATCTGGGCGCCGCAGAACAGGGGAGCCCTTTTAAGGACAGTGAGCTGTCTCTGTTACATCTCAGGTTGTCTTTCTTTCCCATGAAACACAGAAACCCACCAAGGATGATTGGAGTTGGGGGTGTAAGAGTAGCCATCCTGGATCCAAGTCTGTTACAAATACAATCGGTTCAATGACAGGATAGGAGCAGGTCAACACCCGCTCCCTCAAAGGATCCAAAGGACTCCCTATAAAGAAGATCAGAATAGTCGATTATCCCAGGAAGAGCCAGTTAGACCCTTCTCGTTCGCTTCCTGGAATATTGTAGGTCTAAAATCCAAGGTGGCGGATAAGGATTGGTTGGGTTTTTTATCCAACTTTGATATTATTTGCTTTCAGGAGACCTGGTTGAAGGATGGTGAGGATTTAAGTTCCCATTTTACTAACTTTTCCTTGGAGTTGCAGGGCGGCCAGAAAATGGGGGACAAGGGCCACAATTCTGGTGGCCTGGCTTTCTGTACTTCTAAAGTGTGGGCTCACTCTCATCAGCCATGGTCCTCTGGTAGACCTGAGTTCCAGGTTGGGATTCTTACACTGGATAAGCACAACTGTTTTGCCCTGTTCAATGTGTATGTCCCTCCCCTCATGTCAACCTATTATGATGAGAATGTAAGGGTGGATTTAGAGCATGCAATGTTCCTGATTGAAGATCAGTTTCCCAGAACTTCATTTATACTGGCGGGGGATTGAAATACCCACACAGGGTCTGGTTCCACTGATGTTGAGTCTGAATGTTTCAGCTCCTCTGTGGAATGTTCTTCTGATCATCTTGGTCATCTTTTATTAAGGCTAGTTCACAAGTTCGACCTGATACCCCTTTGTGAAGACCCATACAGAGGTTCCGTAGGGGTTTTTACCTTTTTGAGTTCACAAGGCAGAAGTAGGATAGATTTTATCTTTGTCGATAAGAACCTGTCGGACAAATTTGGTAATTTATCCTTTGTTCATAGACCAGAAAGCGACCATGTCCTTCTTAATGTTCAGATATTAATTAATAATTTATCCGGCATAGGTTCCCTGAAGGAACCAAGTCAACTTCCATTAAGTTTTGTGAAACTATCCCCAGTAGAACTGATTTGTAAAGTACAGAATCTTTGGGGCTTGGAGAAGCTCACATATTTACACAATCGGATTTTGAATGTTCAAAATGAACACACACTATTGGAAGATTTTGATTTGGTCCTGTCCTACTTCAGATCTGTGCTTACAGTGAGGCCAAACCGACAGTTCAATCAGAGACACCAATGGTATGATCGGGACTGTAAGATACTTAAAACTCAATTAAAAATTTGTAAGAACAAGTGGGTAAAAAGCCTGTTACTGGGGCTACTCGATCAGCATCTGTTAGTGAGGAAACAATATAGTCAACTATTGAGGAAGAAACAAGCCTTATATTACAATAAGAAATGGGCAGAATTGATAATAGCCCTACGTACAAAAAATCATAGTCAGTTCTGGGCTACCTTTCGGGGTCTTATTAATCCCCGAAAGAATTCCCCTAATCAAACAATTTCTAACAAGGACTGAGAACTCTTTTTTGGTAAGTTATATTCTGAATTGTGAGTAGGCAGTGAGAGGATGGGGCAACAAGATCTCAGGCAAGGCCCCGAGCCAGATACATTTCCGGTAGACAAGATAGGGAGGACGGTATATAGGAGTCTTGAAGTCCAACAAAGCTCCAGGTCCGGATTATGTTACTGCAGGAATACTCCAGGCGGCCCCTAAATGGTGGGTCTCAGTGCTGCCTAGGTTTTTCACATCTATCAGTGAAACGTGCAGAATCCGGAGCTGGTTAGTTCCAATTTTCAAAAAAAGGGAATAGTAAGGATCCGTCTTGCTATAGGCCTATCAGTCTGTTATCTTTGATAGGCAAACTATATGCACAGTTCCTCTTGATACACTTAGAGAAATGGGCAGAGGATTTAGCCGTTATTCCAGCAGAACAGTTTGGCTTTCAAGCAAGAAGGTGAACAATGGACTGCTGTTATATACTTACGCATGTTACATTCAAGTACCATAAAATCAAAGGGGGGGGGGACTTTTTTTGGCCTTCATTGATCTAACTAAGACCTTTGACTCAGTTTCTCGAGTAAATCTTTGGAGGAAACTGAGGCAATTGGGCCTGAATGTGAAAGTCCTGGTTCTACTGGTACATCTCCACTCCGACAATGTAGCAATCGTTAAGAACGGTATGGCGGGGTTAACTGGTCCCATCCTTGTCAATAGGGGGTAAAACAGGGATGTGTATTGGCTTTGTCAGATCTGGTAGATCACCTGAAGGGTGACGCTGTCCATGCTCCTAGGATAGGGACCTCTGCGCTCTCTGTTCTGCAATATGCAGACAATTTAGTCCTTTTGTCTCAAACTGAAATAGGTCTGAGGCGTTTAATTGTAAAACTGGATCTTTATTGTAAGGATAACGGACAGGAAATTAATGCCCAGAAATGTAAAATAATGGTGGTTGGCTGACAACCTCCCACTACCAAATGGAAAGTTGGAGGTTAAAGGTATGTAATAACTAAATCCTTTACATACCTGGGCATAACAGTTACCAACAGAGGAACTTGGAATGCCCACATCCAAAATAGGGTCCCCAAGGCCCATAGTTTGGCTAGTGCCATCAATAGAGCTGCGAACATTTCAAAGGGAGACCCTCTTTCCACATTTTTGCAAGCGTATTGCGTAAGGGTCCCTGCTTCGGCTACCTTTGGGCTGGACATTGTCCCATTTCCAAATGCAACTGCGCTCAAGAGAGTACAAAATTTATTTTTACGACGCCTCTTTAGAGTAGGAAACTCAGTACCTGACGCAGTTCTAAGAGCCGAGACCGGTCTAGAATCTATTGACCATCTCTCTAAGCAGGCATTTGTCCGATATTGGTTGAGACTTCTGTCTTATCAGGAGGAGATCCTCCCCTCCCAATGTTTAAAGGAAGAACTAAGTCATACAGGTATAAGAGCATATCCGTGGCTGGTATATTTATCCTCCCTTCTCCACTAACTGGGTTTCTCCTTTGCGTATTTTATGGGGAAGCCCATAGGGGCTATTAAAAATGAAGTACTTTCTAGACTAAAGGATATAGGGAGTCAGGAGGATTTAGCCACAGTTGCTAGCTGGTTAGTGGCTCTGTTTTTGGGCCAGATAAAAAAATCTGTTTCCTTCGAGCCATACTTGGACAAGATTTTTGATAGACATCTTCGCAGACGTTATACATTACTGCGTTTTCAGCTCATCCAGACTGCGGTCACTGAGGGTCATTATGTCCATCGAGAGTATAATCTCAGATGTTATTCTTGCAGTCTGGATGAGATAGAGACAGTTGAACATCTATTGGTGAGATGCCCTTATTATCACAGCCTTAGGCTAATCCCTCTTACTAACAAAGTGGAGGGCAGTGAGGTAGGTAATTATGATAGGTTTTTCCTCTCCCTGTCGAGTACAGAGGAGATGCGTGCTATTTCGACAATTCTTTGGTTAGCATTGAAACGGAGGAAGGAAATTAATTCCAACGTAGGGCCCTATGGGAATAGTAGGCAATTAAGTAGTGCCCCTTGTTCGATGCCTCTGCAATTCAGTTGAATTTTTGGTTTTTGATGTATATGTCCTATGACGTTCTGGTAGATCAGGAATCCTGTTTGGACCATATTTTATCCTTAATAGTGTGCAGCCTCCAAGATGATATCCTGATAAGCTGCTTTCTTTTATTAATTTATTGTATTGTATTGTATTGTATTGTATTGTATTGTCCGGATGCTATTGTTATTATTTTTCAGATAAGTCATTATTTGTTTGGTTAGGATGTCTTAGTTCTATTGTAAGTGGGCTATGGCGAAAGCTAAAAGCCGTCAATAAATCTAATCTAATCTATCTATCAAATGCAGGTAAACACTTAGTGTCTGTGTGCTTAATAAGAGCAGTTAGTCTTTGCCACGAGAGGGCAGTGAATAGCAGAATGTTGCCTTTATGACTCAGGGTGTTTTTATATGGACACTTTATCATGGGATTAGGAGAAAGTAATCCTGGAACTGTTATCCAGGGATTACAAATGGTACCTGTTTACACAGACATTTCTATCCCGTATTGAAATCCATTCTGGGATAGCTCAATGAACAGCACACTGCTGTTATCCTGGTTTGAGAATATCTGGGATGAATATCAATCTCATGGTGCTTTTTGTCCGTGCTCAGAACACTGATTTCTGGGATTGAAGAAAATCTGATTTTCTTCATTTTTCTGATTTCTGAGTTGAAGAAAATGAAAACATATCCCTTTGTTCTGTGGGTATTTAAATTTGGCGCTCCGCAATGCATTGTTAAAGGATGATGGAGGTAATATGATCTCCCCACAGTCATGTGCTACTACAAACCATAGAGGCAGAACTGCATAGAGAGGATGTCAGCTCTTGCCATAACACTCTGTGATACTAATCCCGGGAAAGTTGACTCTCCTGGGTTAGTCGTTTAGATGGACCTAATCCCGGTATTATTTAACAACTGGATTTTATAAAATCACAAAAAAGGGGTTTTGTAATCCTGGACTTTTTCCATGATCTCAGGATTATAATCACTGAATGCTGTATTTAGACAGACCTGTCATCCCGGGACTAATGATCTCATCCCAAGATAAGTGTCTGTGTAAAAACGCCCTCACATTATTTCTTGCAGTGGTAAAGAAAACACAAAGGTAGTCAGATTGCTTTGAGTGACACAACAACATTAACGGCAAGTGTTCCCACTTATTCATGCCACATTGGATTATTTTAGGCACCTACAAAAAGCAGTTAAAAGCTAAGTGATAAAATGCCTGGACCATTTGTTTACTTTCTAATTATCTGGAGTTTTGGTTTTGTGGCAAAACAGACCTTTTCTCCTTTAGCACTTTTGATCAGAGCCGGTGTGCTTTAGTGGATAAGGTGTTGGGCACGGATTTGGGAGACTAAGGTTCAAATCTCATTTAAGACATGAACTCACTGAGTGGCCTTAAACAAGTCACTCTCTCTCCATATCAATACCCCATCTGTAAAATGGGAATAATAATGACCCTTTTTACATGGGCAGCACCCAGAAGTCTGGGTGTTCATGTGTGGGTGAGTCTCATATAAAAACGGTGGCAAGTGTGTGTGTGTGTGTGTGTGTGCGTGTGCGCGCTCCCGCGAACACGCATGCACACCCACCTCCACCCATCACACACACATGAAGCAACCAGCAATAGCTCCGTGTGTGTGCGATGGGTGGGAGTGGGTGGAGGTCAGTATGCACCCATCTACACCCTCCCCCCACCCACTGCACAAGCCCCGGTGCGAACACCAACCCCCCCAGTGCTGCCCGTGTAAAAAGGGCCAATGACCTACTTCACCAGGGGTGCTGTCAGGGTGAACTATGGATTGTAAAGCACTTTGTAAAGTGCTATCAAGCTGATAAATAAAAATACTAACTCTCTAATGGTATTCACTATTGGGAGTCACTTAAATTGAACTTACACAATTTGAATTTCTGGTTAAGTTGAAGAAATCTGTATTCTCCAGGTCTAACAAATATATTGCTGTTCTAATTGGATAAGTCAAATTCTATACCCTAATAACTTAGATGTTTAAGTTGTATAGAGTATAACCACACAGCTAAAGATATCAGTAGCTTTGATATTAATGATTTCTTGGCAGCAGATAGTGGTATACCCCTCTGCGCTATCAATGTAATGCTGCAGTGCCCCAGCCCCTCATGCTTGTGTGAATGGCAGGGAACAGGAGCAGTGTATATTGCACTGCAAGCATGGAGTCTGGTGGGAAGACGTGCAGGGCAAGAAGATGTAGGATTTCTGTTCAGGCGGGCAGCAGAAACAGGCGTGTTGCTGCACTGCATTGCAAGCTTAGAGAGTATCTAATAATAAAAATAATATAATAAATAATAATAATATTTCTATAGTGCTCCACTGCCCTTAAATGGCACTCAGCGTGCTTTACAATAATAAATATATAAACGCCATATAAAAATATAAATCAATATAAAATCAGTTTAAAATAATTTAAAGATGGGAAAGTAAGGAGGAGGGACAGACTACATTAAAGGGAAGCTGCAGTGGATCGTAAAAACACAGAGAGAATAAATGAGTTTTCTGGCACTTTTTAAAGCTAAAGAGGGAGGAACTAAGAGCACATTCCCACGTACAGAAAAATGCTGGTGTTTCTAAATGCAGGCAATTTAAAAATGCGCTTGCATTTATTCACACAGCATTTAATTTGCGCTTTCCAGCCATTTTAAATAATGCGCCTTTCACATTCCCACACTAGCTTAAGTCAGTATCATGAGCGCCTCGCTTGCCCGGCTCCCCTAGGCTAGTCAGTATCATGTCAGATACACAGCCCGGGCCGTCGTCCGGAGAGAGGAGAGGAGCCGAGCGAGAGCCGGGAAGCAGAGCGCTCTGTAACATGATATTGACTAGGCTAGTCAGTATCATGTCAGATACACAGCCCGGGCCGTCGTCCGGAGAGAGGAGAGGAGCCGAGCGAGAGCCGGGAAGCAGGGCGCTCTGTAACATGATATTGACTACGCTAGTCAGTATCATTCAGATACGCAGCGCTCCGCTTCCCGGGCCGTCGGGTCCGGAGAGGAGCCGAAACAGAGCGCTCCTGATACTGAAGAGCGGAGGACATTCTGACAGGAGGATTTATGCGGGTGTTTAGAAACATGCTCTTGTAAAGGTAGGTTTTTGCCACTTGCCAATACGCCTAAAAAACTAGTGCAAGCACGGTCAAAGAAGCGCACACAGCTTTTCACACTGCAAGGAAATATGCGGGGAAACAAAAAAAGTGCTGATTTGCTGTATGTGGGAATGTGCTCATAGATGGACGTTCGAACGGAGGGAGTTCTACACTAAGGGGCCCACCACAGCAAAGGCCCGATCACCTGCCGACCTACGGCACGATGGTGGGACCCGCAAACAGCAGGTGCTTTCTAAGCGCAGATACCCATCAGTGTGCGATCTCAAATGTAGCCAAGGTCAGCCCACGCAGGATCTTCACAAAACACCTTTATTTACCCAGTTCTATGTACAGCGTTCTGGGGTGCCTTTTCCTTTGTCTAGGCCTGGCCAGACAAAGTCCCTCCCAGCCAGGTACAAACACCCCACCCCCACCCCAGTCTCCTCGCTCCAGCAGGCTCAGTCCACAGGCTCAGTCACCCCACCCCCATCCCTGTAGCTCTCAAGTAGAGCCAGACACAGTCCCTCCTGCACCCTCCCTGGCTCCTGCTCCTCCCAACAACCTTCTCTCTGTCAGCCTTTTCCACCCTTAACGCTGCCATCTCAGCGCCCATAGACTGGACCTGTCATTGCATGTTCTCTACGTCCCGCCCCAGGAGGTCCGTTTGCATTTCTTGGGCTGTTTTTAAACAAAGTGCTACCATGCATACCCACCCATCAACCACTCATCTGAACATGCATGTGAAGGTGGTGCGGGGGGGATGTGCGCTCCTGTGACCCATGCAGCACCCATTCCTGGACACATACGGAGCACTGCTGAAAAATATGGAGTGCACCGGTGGAGGAAGCTAAAGAAGTGCATGGGGACAGGCACCCACGCATTCCCTGTCTGCATGAACTGGGGCACCAACCCACACCAGCAGACAGGTCCATGGCCGGCCACATCCCCGGTCCTGCCAGGTGCTCTTTGGGGAGCTGTTAAAGGACATGTGCGTGAAAAACACCACCACATTGGCTCAAAGCACGACAACCTTCCCCCCCCCCCCCGCGATGCAAGAAAAAAGAGCAAATGTCATGGGGGACAGCAGCTTCTTACGTGTCCTGCACAGTATGCGCCTCAGTTGTTGCCCGGGACTGCCAGCAGCTGTAGCAGCTCCTGGACTCATGGACAGGAAAGGGTTACTGGCTGCTGTGGCTTCGAGTTTCCATGTTGTCTGGGGCTGTGTGTCATGGCAGAGGGCAAGCAATTGGGCAGAGCTTGGGGCGGGAGGGGGGGAGGGGCGGGAATGGCTGCCCTTATGAGTTGTTTTCAGGGCTGCTCCATGGTAGCAAGAGTGCCTGGAGCCTGCCTGTATGGCCGCAGTGGCCACCCTGGGTGCCCCCTATTAGAATCCCTCCCCACTCACTCCACATGCTTGGCTCAGCGGCCACAGACCCCACCCCCCAAGCATTGCTCGTTTAAAAACACCCTTGGTCCTCCAATCCTACCACACCTCAACCTCTGTGGGCAAGATGGCCTCAACCGATGGGGTCATAGCCTTCTGGGATCCATACCCTCTTCCTTGGGGCCTCACGCTCCTGCCAGCGTTATGGTTATTTCTCTACCCCTTACCTAGAACCTGGACCCTTTACAGGGTCCCTCAGGGTGCTTGCATTCTTCCCCAGATGTAAAAGTTTAGGTTGGGCCTTTCCCCTAGCTAGGTATTGCATCCCTTTTTCTTAGCCTGCCCAAGCTCAGTCCTTCTCGACCCCCTAAGTCCTTGCTACCTCTGTCTCACTGTTCAGGCCACATCCCAGAGCTCTGCTCCAGCCCAGCTTGAGCCTTGTCCTTAGGCGAGTCTTTCCTTGCTGCTGCTGGGAGCTCTTCCTCAGCTCCCTCATCCCTGCTTCTTTGGGTATTTTCAGACGTTATGTTGGCCCCGTACCGGCACCAACGGCTTCGTTCCCCGCCGGGGTCACCCCGTAACGGCACAACAGACGTGCTGGGGGGATCCCGGCGGGGAAAGTGGGAGGGGCCGGGGAGCGCAACGTGCGGCCGCGCGGCCCCGCCCCCTCCACGCACCCTGCCGCCCGCCCTCCAAGGAGACGGGTGGGCGGCGGGGCCAATGCAGCTGCCGCGTCCGGCCGATCGTGCCACGGCCCGGCCAGACGTTACTTTTCCTTGGCCACGGCCCGGGGTCCGTTTGACCACACTTCCCGGGACCTTCCCCTGGCTAGCCCGGGAAGCGTGGTTCAAACGAACCCCATGTGGGGATTGACCGTGGCCAACATCTGGCGCGCCGTGAACAGACGTACGGGACACGGTGACCACAGGTGGGTATTCACCGTGGTTCACCGTGTTCGCGTAACGTCTGAAGACACCCTTTGTCTGGGCTTCCCCGCAGTCCCAGTCTAACCACAGATCTTTCTCTCAGCTCCTGGCTCATGTTCCTTTCCTAAAGGCTTCCACCCAGCCCTGCTGTCTCTTCTATCTCCCATCCAGCCCTGCCAGCTCAAGGGCTTCTTCCCCGCACTCAGCTCCCAGCTCACTGTACCAGAGCTCAGGTGGGGCATCTTGCACTACCTCCAAGCCCAACTTATGATCTATGCCTACACTACCTCTTAAAGGGCCAGGCTCCCTCTAGCCTGCCCTGCTACACCAGGGCCTATACCTTTCAGGGCACCGAAAATCAGCAATACAATCTTAAACTCAATCTGTCGCTCTACAGACAGCCAGTGTAGAGAACACAAGGTAGGTGTATTATTATCATGGCTGCCCAAACCAGTATAGCTAGATTTTCACCATATACAGCCAAGAAATTATAAATTTACTCAAAAGGTACTGAGATTTTTAGCTGGAAGGGCATGATATGGCTTGCGCCAAACCTACACTGCCCTCACTTAACTCTGTATAAGTTGAATTTCTAATGTCAAATTTTCAGAGTGGTCCCACACAATTCGACTTATCAGGACTCCACTGTCCTATTGTTTCGGTCTTGTTGCATGACTTTGCTAGCCATCAGTGCTGAGGATAAATCAACTCCTCTTTGAAAACTACCAAATTACAACCACCTCTGGGGTGAAATGCAACAACTGCTTCACACCACACAACAGATGTGTAACTAGGTTGGAATGGGCCCCTTTGAGGCACATGGCCAATCTTCACTGAGTGCTAATCACCCATGTATGCTACATGGGGGGACCCAGATATGTACAAGTGGTCTCGGGGGAGAAAAGTGGAATAGCACATTCCTACGTGTGCTAATTCCTGTGAGAATGGGCCACGAGTGCCCTCATGGAAGTTTCACCCCCTTCCCAGGTAAAGTGAGAAAGGGGCCTTTGTTGCTGCCTGGGGTCACAGGACTATATTTAAGTCTCAAAATGGGGTCACACAGGCAAAAAGAAAGAGTGGTACACTCCGACTTTCAATGCTTGTAGGCATAATTCTGATATAACAAACCATTTAACCTTGCCTGCTGCTACTGCATATGTTGATAACTCACAGCATACAATTGTGTGTGCACGTTTTTAGCATACTGTATTCCCAAGCAATCTAGTTTATAGACATGTTTATCTTTGCAACCAATTAGCATACAAATTTCAATAGTTAGCTGCTGAACTTGGAAATTAAAGGAAACTCTCCAAATAGCTCTTATACAGTCCAAGAAAAAACTCCCCCTTTCCCTAATCAAATATTTTATTTATTTATTTATTTAAAATTTATATCCCGCCCCTCCTGCCCTCAGGGCAGCCCGGGGCGGCGAACAACAGTCAATACAAATATAAATTAAAAAAAAACAATTTAAAATTACAATACGTGGGGGAAAACCCCAACCCCCAACCCACCCGTACCCCTCACCAAAAGCCTGACGGAACAGCCAGGTCTTACATACACGCCAAAACAGCAGGAGAGTGGGAGCCAACCAAGCCTCCTCAGGGAGCGAATTCCACAGCACAGGGGCGGCCACCGAAAAAGATCTAACATCGGTAGCCACCCGCCTCGCACGGGGAACCTCCAAAAAGGCTCCCACGGACGATCTCAAGTGTCGCATGGGTACATGGGGAGTGAGGCGGTCCCGCAGATTAGCAGGGCCCAGGTCGTGAAGGGCCTGGGCCCTACTTATATAAATGGTTTGAAAGTCTCCACTGAGTTCATCTTCATAAACACAGGTATAGAATGACGTTTGGGGGGGGCGGGGTTTGCCGCATGTTCTAACAAAGGCATGCACACCAGCCAGTGATCCCACATCAATAACAGCGGACAAGGATTTTTATACATTTCCAAATATTCAAAGAGCATTCAACAACCAACCCCTCCAAAAATGCAAATTTAGAACGCAGTCAAATGCATCTCGACCATCATGCTGTGAATTTCAATAGAGGTCCTGCAGGAATGGATAGCAGATGAGATCCTGTAACGCAGCAACTGTTAATTAATGTACTGTACACCAAAACTTGGAACCCAGCCATGACTGTAGCGTTTGTGTTGAGAACACTCCTTCCAAGCAGGGAAAGGTTCGTGTTGAGATTCAGGTTGTAAATTAAAGTGTGGCTCTGTTCAAAAAAGAAGCTCCATGAAAATGTCCCTTATGGGGCTTTATGTTTATTGACTCCCAGCAACTTGCAGATCAAATGTACTCAATTTACAAGCAAAAAAAATAGCTGCCAACCCTGAAAACCCAGTGTGAGCTTGGAGTCAAACTGGGATCTTTCCTTTATGTTCGTCATCATCAGTATGAATAGGCCGCAGGCCAAATTACAGATTCAGTTACTTCTCTGCAGCCATGCGCTCATTTACACCTCTACCCCCAGCCTGTCTTCAGTGAGTTTGCATGGAGAAACAAAGAGTACCCACGATGTTATTCTAGAACAAGGGATCTAATTTAGTTAGGAGCTGGAGGTTCATAAAAAGGAAGAATCAAGCTGGATTCCAATGGTTGTGTTGGTGTGTCAGACACCTACCAGAACAATCTCTTTTTGCAAGCTGATCAAACCTGCTATGGAATCAACAAGACAATGCACATCAAATGTCACAATGCTATTTTTACACAGTCACTTTTCAGAGTAGGGCTGTGCTTCTTGCTGTGAAAGTGTCAAAAGTATTTCTTTCCGAAAGAAAAAATAAAATAAGGGAAAGAGACAGAGGAAAAGGGTCACAGAACTAAAATCCTCTCTGGCATTAATCTGAGGATAAGTGGTATCCCTTACAGGGCCGGCATTAGAATTTGTGGGGTCCAGGGCAAAGATAAAATGCAGGACCCCTAGTCCCAACCCAATTGGGGTCATCCTCCATGACATCCATGCTCTGGGCCCTGCTGGGAGTGGTGCTCCAACACCGTACCTCAGTGAAAAGAGAAGCCACCCCGGGGCCCCTAGAAAGAGCAGGGCCCACTCTGACTTGCCCTATAGTAAGGCCAGTCCTGGTCCCTTACACCTTGCTCAAACTTAAACTCCCAATGAATTCACTGATGGAGGATTTTCCTGCCCATATCTGTGTGCCCTTCAGTATAAAGCCCTGCTGCTGGCTGACACCACCACATTAACAGCAGACTGACCAGGCCTATGGTGTCCCCATTCCATGTGCTAGCTAACTGAATCATGGTAGCAGTGTGTTTGGAGGACAGCAGCCTCTCTGGGGTTGCGACCTCCCCACTCAAATTAGGCAGAAGAAGACTAAAAGGTGTAGGGAACCTTGACTCTGCCCCTAGCTAAACTGAGGGGCATCATGAAGTGCTCACTGCATAGGGGCCAATCCCAAGCCCCGTGCACGCCGCCACACAGTTTGCATGTGCAACGCAAGGCACGTGCTGGGGGTGCACACGGCTTGCATGCGTGTACATGGGCGTGCACCACGTGTGTTCTGTGTTCCAGTCTGCGGGGCTTGGGATCAGCCCCACAGGCTGTATGTATGTGGCCTTCTCCTTCTCTACAGCTTTCTTGGCAGAGTTACAAGCAGGTTCCCAGACTACACAATCAAACAAGTGAAGAGCTGGAATGGAAGTGTCCTCAAGAGGGTTATCTAGTGCAACTGCTTGTTGTGAGGCAGGTTCTGTCCAGCCCATTTTTAACCTCATTAGGGGTCAAACCATCAAACCATCTACAGAGGAGGTCTGCAGTTTAGGATTTGCCTAATCCTGACTGGCAAATGTAACCCCAATATTTTTAAAGGGATCCAGAGGTGATCCTGGAAACTACAGACCAGTAAGCTTGACGTCTGTGCCGGGCAAATTGGTGGAAACTATCATTAAGAACAGAATCACTCGGCATATTGATATACATGGCTTAATGGTAAAGAGTCAGCATGGATTTAGCAAAGGGAAGTCATGCCTCACTAATCTCGTGGAAAGCTTTTGATAAGGTTCCACATAAATGACTCTTGAGAAAATTAAAAAGTCATGGGATAGGAGGTAGTGTTTTGCTATGGATTGGTAACTGGTTAAAGGATAGGAAGCAAAAAGTGGGACTAAATGGCCAGTTTTCACAATGGAGGGATGTAAAAAGTGGTGTGCCCCAAGAATCTGTACTGGAACCAGTTCTTTTCAATGTATTCATTAATGATCTGGAAAAGGGTGTTAAGAGTGAGGTGATCAAATTTGCAGATGACACCAAGTTATTCAGAGTAGTCAGAACACGAGCAGACTGTGAGGAGCTGCAGCAAGATCTTACAAGACTGGGTGCCTGGGCATCTAAATGGCAGATGAGATTTAATGTGGACAAGTGCAAAGTGATGCACATTGGGAAAAATAATCCAAATTATGAGTACACAATGCTGGGTACTAACCTAGGAGTTACCATTCAAATTGTGTGCAGTTCTGGTCGCCCCATGTCAAAAAAGACATAGCAGAACTAGAAAAGGTACAGAGAAGGGCAACAAAAATGATCCAGGGTATGGAACAGCACCCGTATGAGGAGAGGCTTGATAGGTTGGGGCTCTTCAGCTTGAAAAAGAAACAACTGAGAGGAGATATGATAGAGGTCTATAAAAAATCATGAGTGGTGTGGAACTTTTAAACAGGGAACAGTTATTTACCCTCTCAACTAGTACTGAAACTAGGGGACACACCATGAAACTCACAGGTGGCAGAGTAAAAACAAACAAAATAAAGTGTTTTCTCACTCAGCGTACAATTAGGTTGTGGAATCTACTGCCAGAGGCTGTGGTAAGGGCCAGCAGCATAGCTGAGTTTAAAGAGGTTTGGACAAGTTTCTGGAAGATAGTTCTATTAGCAGCTATTAGCCAGATAGGATTGGGGAACAAAACCCTTTGCTGTTGGGAGCCTGGGGATGACCCACAGGGAACAGATAGCATGGTGACCGGTTGGGTGCTTCTCCCAGGCCCCCATGGCTGGCCACTGTCGGAGGCAGGATGCTGGGCTCAATGCATCATTGGTCTGACCCAGTATGGCACTTATGCCATTTCATATGCTCTACCTGTCTTTGTTGCTGTCTTTGTTTTTGCGGTCAGGATTTCAAAGTGGAGTCATGCAAGCAAAAAGTTTGGGAACCACTTCCATAACTATCAGGACTGGGGCACAAATGATTTTTCCTAATGGTTAGAGCTAGATCAGTGCTGGAGTTGAGTTGCAACAGGATCCAGACCAGAGCTGGGTTGCAGTAGAATCAGTGCCAGAGAAAGATGTCCAAAAGGAAAATCAGTGCGCTAGCCAGTAGGTTAAAACAAACAAACCCAGGAGGCAGTCTGTATGAACTATGCCAGGGACCAGCCCAAATAAAAGTTCATTAGCCACTGGCAATGAGTCCAAAGTCAAAGGTCAATCCAGGAAGGAGTGAGGAATAGGGACAGGAGTGAAGAATAGGGGCAGGTAGGCTGGAGAAATGAAGTGATAATGACACCTCAGTATTAGGACTGGGGGTCAGATGTGGCTGCTAGGTTTCCAGGTAAAGAGGGGAACAAAGGACAGAGGAAATCCATGTCTTGGGGAAGCAGAACAGACACATCCACAGCATTGCTAGCGCAGGACTTACTACAAACAACAAATGCCTTGACTAACCTGTAGCCACCATTTCCTGCCACTGCTTTATAGGGGCTGGTGACAAGCTGGGCCAATCAGAAGGTGGGATGGGGTTTCAGAAACCCTACAAAGCTGAGTTGAGTGGAGTAGGTTGGGTTTGTTACTGCAGAGGGGGAATCAGCTGGAGAGTAGATCATGATAGTAATCTCTTTTGACTTTTGCCAAAAGCAGGGGAGATTGAGCTCCATCCTTAACTGAAAATTGCTTTTATACTAAAATGAAGCAAAACTGTTCTATATTTATGTAGTGGGCTCAGGTAATGGGGTACTCTGTCCTATGCTAGAGGTGGTGGTTAGGTACAGACTGTTGGAGTTCTCTTCCACCCAGGTGTGTTGCGTTAGAAGACCTAGCTAGGGCGAGGAGCTGCACAGTTGATCTCTGGAGCTTGGGGTGTGTTTCTCCAGTTGGAAGAACTGTGTACTGTGCACAGGGCAAGTGGTGCTCTACCCACTTCTGGTGGGGGTGGCTAGGCCACAGTAGGGCTGTCGTCTCTTGGCATTTCACTTTGAGACTCTGGTTTTAACCCAGAGCTTTTGGGCTCTGTAAGAAGCCCTGATTTCTGTGGGCCAACCAGGGGTGCCTGTGATTAAGCTGGAAAGTCAGAGCTTCCACACAGCCATTTCAGAAAGGAGGTGAGCCATAAGGACTTTCTTGGCCACTCTCTGAGATAGCCCCATCCTTGTGTAGTTTTGGGATGCCACAAGGGTTGCCATATTACAAATTTCTAGAGGGCACTTATGAGAAATACAGGTTGCAGCGCTACATTGGAGCAGCCCTATAACCTGTATTTCTCATGAGTGCCCTCTAAAACTTTGCATATGTGCCAACCCCAGATGCCATAATGCTCTGCAAGAGGTGGGATGATGTCAGGAAGGGGTGTCACAGCCACTTTGTCCCAGCCTCTCTGATGTGGTCCCACGCCCTTTGGGTTTCCTCCTGGAGGGAGGTGGTAACCCAATTGATGAGTGTGATGTGGGTCTGAACTAGCAACCCTGACTATTTTGGCTTGGGGTCATACTTAGCAATCCAGAGGCCTCCACGGCAGTTAAAGCTGAAGCTCCATAGCCAACGTACCACTTAGGGTCATGGGGTTGTAGCTGTGTAAGATGCTTCCCAAAAGTAGCTCTGGTTTTTTTCCCCCTTTAACCCAGAAATTCTTGAAAATGTTTGCTCTATTCTCAGCTTGTACTACAGAATTTATTTCCACACTTAATTTATTTAGGGATCTAAATGTGCCACAATTTGGATTTCTTTTAAATACATCCGATACCAAGGAACAGCTGGTATTTACATGGGACAGCAGGTGCATACTGAAATAGCCAGTCACACTGACATGTCAATCTCATACAACTGTTTGTGCTGATCCTTCACAAAGTTCATTTTCTGCAAAGAATAAAAGGATGTAGCTTGGCTAACTACATCCAGTTCAAGTCAGTTCAGAAAAGGAACCTCTGTGTGTTCAGAAAAAAAAAAAGTCTCCCGCAGTCCCCAAAACCTGTGGTCAAGTCTCACATTACAAAAGGAGGGGAGAGGAAGAGCAATTTGCAAGCCATCCATGGGGACAAAGAGTTGGATTCTCCCACCTGAAAGTGCCAAGCAAGTTACTCCAGGCAGGCTCAAAGCAGCTATAGATAAGGGACTCTCTCTTGTCCTCTTCTTGCAGTCTTTGACTTTTAAAACAACACCCCGCCCCCCCAACCACACACTATTTGGAAGCATCATTTCTATCTGTACAGTCGCACAAGCTGGGGTGGACCCAATCCCACACCTGCCTCCAAACAGGCAATTGCAACTGCCACACTTTGGTCCAGCAGGGAGAACAGACCACATGATATTGCCCCCTCGAGCCATCCCCAGGCCCTCCACACCATGGGTTGGGCCGAGGAGCTGGCCACATGGGGCTGGATGCTGCGCTGAAGGATTGGGCCTGCTGCCACTAGACAGCTGATGGGGGCGGGGCGGGGAGGGTTGGAAGTGTGGCTGGACAGTGGCTCTCAAGCGGTTATTGCCAGGGGACTGGATGCACAAAGCACGCTGGAGAAGGCGATCTGAGGGCAGATGAGTCACCCCAGCTTGCCTGGAAAGGGGCGTGTGGAAAGTTTCCTTGGTGCTGCAGTGGGGATCTGCCGGGTGTTTTGTGAAAGCTGCTACAGAGCAGCCTCAGGCTGCAGGAGACAAGAGTCCTGCCTGCCCAACAGCTGATTGGGGAAGGGGGGCTGGAGGAGCGTGTGCACTCTCCAGGGCCACCCTCCCCCTATCAGCTGCTGGACTGGCGGGAGGAGCACATGAAATGTGCTGAGGTTCCCCTCCCTAAGATCAGCTGTTAGGCGGGAAGAGTACACTCCTCTGGGCCCAATCTTCAGACCCCATCACGGGCCTGGCCACATGGAAGGCAGCCTGTTAATTCACTTTGGGCAGTGTTCTCCCACTTTAGGCAACATTACTGTGTGATGTGTCACTGGCCTTTCCCAGCAGACATATCACGTAGCAGCTGGCTGCCTGCCCCGCCCCAGGGTGGCCACTGGCTACACAATTCATTGCATCGCATGTGAACGTTGCCTGAAATAGGAGAACGCTGCCTGAAGTGTGTTAATGTCTCATGTGACTTCACCCTAATTGTTTCTCTTGAAGAAATCAGCAGGTCAAGGCTTGAGACCTGCACCTACCTTGTCGAAGGCTGATGTGATTTCTTTAATTAAGGTTCCTTTTTGAAATAACAAAATATCGGGCTATGACGGGCTCATCTGTCAGAGAGCATTCACACATGTTGTGATTTCTTTAATTAAGGTTAAAACAATAACAAAATTTCAGATCATCTTCTCCATTAGGCTTATCTGTCATAGAGAATCTACACAGGAGGAGAAATGGCTGGAGTGGGGGAAAATGCTTTACTGGCAGAAGGAGGGTTGCATAAACAGTAAAACTCAAATGACTTTTGGGGGTGTGTGTAGTGGTCAAGCAGTTAAGGAAAGTGCTGGGATGAGCTTTGACATAAGGACTGGTAGGACAAGGGTTTGTCTGGCTTATGAGAGATATTATTGTAGGAATATGAGAGCCCTGAACGTTTTGAGATTTTTTTATTCAGCCCAGCTTGATAGTTAAGCAATGGACTATGCTGAATTTATATGTATGTATATATGAAAAAATTATGCAAACTATGTCCTACATTTTGAGAGTCACTGTCCCTCCTTTCAGAGTTCAGGGGTTGAGAGGTATGGTGTCATGCCTGAATCAAAGTGAACTATAACGGAACTAACTAAAGGGAGCTAAGTTCAAAAGACTCCAGTAAATGGTGATTCTGCAAGCCTATTTATGTTTACCTTTTTTTTTTTTTTTTTTTGGAAGGTTCACAATCCAGGTCAGCTGAACATTAATCAAAAAGACTAGATCCATTTTTATTTATATTCCAGTTTCCTCAATTCCTCTTCCTGCTCTGTAGCCCTTGATTTAGGGCCCATGATGCAACACATATTTATGATTTCCACTTAGCCTAAAACAAGGCATGTTAAGCAGCACTGGGAAAATCTACAAAGGGAACTCAGAACTTGAAAGCCTTGACTTATAGATACACCACTGTGTAGGAGGTGGAAAGAAAGACTGCTAAATATGCATCCTCTCCTGTGAAAGCTCCACACACTAACCACCCCCAAAATATATGCTCGTGAGTAAAATGTAGATGAATAACTAAGAGGAGCGATGCCTCCACTACTGGATAATTCCTGCACATTCTTCTGCCTTCCTCTGCTACTAAACAGTTCCATTTTACATACTTGTATTTGATTAATTATATTAACTTAAGTCATATAACTCCTAGGATCTATCGCTACAGTTCAATAGAGGTGGGAACATGGTTTGAATTAATCTGTACCTGCTCATAACAGGCTGTTACGGATTGATCCATACCAAACCGCAACAGTGGCAAAGATACCCATTGCGGTTCAGTTTTAAATCTATAAATAAAAAAATATTTTTTTAAAAATCACTGCACATGTGCAAATGGTCACCGGACCATTCTGTGCATCACACCCTTTTTCAAAATGGCGGCAGCAGTCTTGCCACCATTTTGGAAAAGGTCATCAGATCATTTTTCACATGCACAGACCATCCCATCTGTCCTTTTCCAAAATGGTGGTGCCACTGCCATTTTGAAAAAGGGCACCCATGCGCAAAAAGGCTCAGGGGGCATTTTGCACATGTACCATTTTTAATTTTTTTGTTTAGTGTTTAAAAATTATTTTCTATTATTTTATTGGTTAAATATGGATCTGTAATGTGAATCCACATTTAAATCTGGAAATCACCGAACTGAAAACTGTAAATAGAACCAAACTACAATTTCTTCTGGCGGACCACCTCTCCAGTTTTATTTACAAGCAGCATTACTGATTTACAATCAAACAGAGCTGCATGTACAATACCAGAGAATGGACCACTCCACTATGACCTGTTGTGAATTTCTCTGAAGCAAGCAACATTGGCCACTGTCAGAGACAAGATGCTGGGTTGAAGGGACCATTTGTCTGACCCAATATGGTGCTTCTTTTGTTTTTAACTATATCATCAATTTAAGATATTGGGTAGATGTGTCAGATTGTCCAGGTGGAACACTGACTAGCAGCAGAAACTGAACTATTAAAAATCACCATCCAGTTTCTATTGGTCCTGTGTTCCAGTCATGGTAACCAGCACTAAATATACCATTATTAGTGGTTCTAAAAAAATAAATGACCAAGACCTGAATGTACGTAGATGAAGAATTACCTTCTGGCTCTTTACAGCCATCCTTCAGACTCAAATTTGAAACTTCTTGCCGGTGTGATGTAGAAAAACTAGACAGCCATTGTTCATACCATCCCCATACGGTGGCTAATTATAGAACAGTTTGGTCTCCAGGATTATGAGATAGCACCTTTCAAAAGCACTAGATTCATTTTAAATAAGATGGAAACAACTGGAAACAAATATCCTCTTTCCTCAGCATAAAATATATTAATGTTTCATCACCTTTCTGGCAACTCCCTTATCAAACGACTGGACTCCCTCATGTGGGATGGAAATTTATTCCATCATCATGCTATTTAATCACTCACCTTTCTTCTACAGACGGTCTGGTGATCCAAGCTCTTTCAATTATATCTTGAGGGCTGTATAAGATGAAATACTGTCAACCAGGAACTAAGGGTGACCAAGGTACTAAACTAATGAGACTAAGAGTGTCAAGCTATTTGAAAAGAACACATTTATTCTGCATCAGTTACCCGCATCGTATATTCAGCAAGTCTCAGGCTAAACAAGCAGAAGGTAAAAGAAGGTCATAACTCTTAAATGATTTACAGTGTTTAAAATAAGGATTTATACCATTTAATGCCACTTCATAAGTGGTAGGATTTTAAATTGGTTCAATATATGTTCAACTAAGACACTAAACCTGTACTTATAAATGTTTCATGTTTACAGTGTGTATGCAATACACAAATGGCAATCTGTAAAGCTCCCATGTAGCTACGGGACCTATGGAGTCTACCATGAAAATTTAGAAAGGGATTGTGGGACCTGAACACGGTGTCTAAGAACCTAATTTGGCAAGATGTTTAAGCATGTGGTTAAATCACTAAGATACCACAGCTCTGCAACCATTTCCATGCTTGGAGACCTCACAAATACCAACCAAAGCACAACACACTCTAGTTCTTGAGATGGCCATGTCTTGACCTGACTCCCTGCAACTTGGAGAGAGTGTGGTGGTTGTGTTGGTCCCAAATGTATGTGATGTAGACAAAAGGAGTTCAGGTGATATCTTGTACTGGACCAACTTCTGATGGCCCCGTCCCCTTCTGGTCAAAACTTCCAGGAAGGGACAACTCTATCCGGTACTATTTCAAGGTCTTACCCAGTGGTAGGTTAGGGTCATGTGGTGACATTGCACTAACCCAGTGGTGGGGAATCATTACCCCTGCAGGCCAGATCCCCATCCCTGCAGGTTCCATGAGCCACAGCGTCCACCTAATAACCCCCCCTGCATAAGTGATGTGACCCTCCAGGGAGACCCTGTGGCTGGCAAGCTGAATTTAATGGGATGCAGGGGAGCCTCCAGGAGTCATTTGGCACCTAGCCAAATGGCCTAGAAGCACTCTGCATCTCATGGCTGCCAGGCTGCATTTAGTGAGGGTGCAGGGAAGCCTCTGGGAGGGCTGATTTGAAACGGCTATTCCAGTTTAATTGGAAAGCTCCACAAAATTGGAATGGCTGTTGGTATTTTGATTGAAATTCTGATCAAAATTTTTATTTATTTATTTTTATTTTTACAAATTTCTAACCCGCCCATCCTGCCACAGGCGCACAACATCAAATATTAAAAAACATAAAAACAACTTTAAAACAACAAAGGGAGGAGTAAAAATCCCTAACCCATTCCCCCCATCATACCCCCCCCCCCCCAAAAGCCAGACAGAACAGCCATGTCTTACAACAGCGTCGAAACAAGGGGAGATCCAGGGCCAAACGGGCCTCCACTGGCAGGGAGTTCCACAGCCGTGGGGCAACCACCAAGAAGGCCCCCTCCACCATGGCCCCCCGGCAGACGCGGGGGACCTCCAGGAGAGCACCCCCTGATGACCGTAGGGGCTGATCCAGAACCCAGGGGGTGAGGCAGTCCCGCAAATAGGTTGGGCTGAAGCAGTCTACGACTTTATAGGTGAGCACCAACACCTTGAATTGGGAAGACTACAGGCAGCCAGTGTGACCAAAGAACTGGTGTAATATGTTCCCGGCAGCCTAATCCCACCAGGAGATGGGCCACCGCGTTCTGCACCAGCTGCAGTGTCCGTACCATCACCAAGGGTAACCCTACATAGAGCGCGTTACAGTAGTCAAGCCTAGAGGTGATGAAGGCATAGATGACAGTGGCCAAGTCAGAGTCTGAAACATACGGCCGAAGCAGATGCACCAGATGCAATTGGCGGAAGGCACTCCTTGCCACAGCTTCCACCTGAGCATCTAAGCGGGGCTACAACCTGCAAGTCAAGTAGCACCCCCAGACTCCGTACCTGGGGAACCAACGGAGGGCAGACCTCATCAATGACGGGGGCTATCACCCCCGCTGCCTTACCCACCAACATCACCTCCGTCTTGTCGGGATTCAGCCCCAGTCAGTTTCCCTCATCCAATCCCCCACAGCTACAAGATACCCGTTAAGTTTCTGAAATGGAATTGCCATCGACAATTTGCACATGTGCAAAATGGTCACCGCCATACAACAAAATGGTGTCCACTGTACTGCCACCGTATGATTTGTTGAACAGTGGTGGAGATTTTGCATGTGCACAGAACAGCAGCCATTTTGCACATGTTAAAATCACCATCATTAGTTTTGATCCGTCTGATCGGAATTCAAATAGGAATTTTGTCCGAGCCAAATTCCAGTTAGATCGAACTTCCCAGATTCGTCACATAGAAACTGGGCAGAGTTTCCGTTTCAGCCCTAGCCTCCAGGAGCAACTTGGTGACCAGCTGCGGGCAGTGGTGGAGTGGAGCTGGAACGCGGGGCAACGGAGCTTTGGCACTTTTCCTGCGGTCCCCCTTCACAGCCTTGGAGGCTTTGGGGGGGGACTCTCAAGAAGAGCTCCTGAACTTTTAAAATTACCACTACACGTCTGGCTGCGGGCCAGAGATTCCTCATCCTGGCACTAGTCCCTTGTACAGCTTACTGCACTGGATCTCCCTGTGGTGTGCCTTAATCCACATGGGCTTCTTTTGTGGAAAATGAGTTTTATCAACTCTGCAAGGTGTGAAGTAGCTGATCGGCTTTCTATCTGTTTTAGTTGTCCTTCAGCACATTCTGGGCTCAGTCCTGCATGCTCTGGCCCCCAGTCCTGAAAGTCACTTGAGCACATGTCCAACTAAAGTATGTTACTAGTTCTAGAATACATAACAATGTGTTTTTCTGGACTGGGGGCAGAGAGCTCTGATTATACAGCGTCAGGTACATTGGTTGCACTATATAAATAATGAAATAATAATTAATAATCTTACAGAATGAAGAATTAAATCAGACAGGTTGGTGGAACTTGTTTTGTTTGGAATCTCATGCATATATTCATTTTCACTGAGCTAATGACCTGTTCAGATAACTATACCATGTTGCTCTGAAGAAACTATGTTAGACTGGAGATGCTGAAAACCAAAGAAAATTTGAAATGTTCATGTACAGAAAGTTTAAATATAATGCAATGTATTCTACTACATCTTTCTTTCTAACATGCTGTCGTGGGGATGCATCATGGGAGCTCTTGAAGATAGGGCTTTAAGAGCTCGGACGGAATTCTGGAGTTCCGAGTACCCAGTTCAGGTACCGGTATGGACTTTGGAACTTTGTCCGAGTATCCGGAATTTGAAACTCAGGCCTTTGGAGCTCGGAAAACTTCGTAACTCGGAATTGTGGTAACCGGAACTATTCGGTGCTGAGTGCACCAACTTAAAAATAATTATGCCAACCAAGCCTTGCCCAGGAAAGCAGGCTAGGAAGGGTAGGGAAATCGCTCAAGAAGACCAAGTCACAAAAGTGCAACTGCGGGCAGAAATCCAAACCAGCAATAGTGTACCCCCATAGCATGCCCCACCGTCAGCAGTGTACCCACTTTAAAATCTTTATGCATTTGCCAACCAAGCAGTGCCCAGAAAAGCAGGCTAGCAAGAGTGGGACAATTGTTCAAGAAGACAAACCCACCACAAAAGTGCAACTGCGGGTAGAAATCCCACAAAAAAAAAACCAGCGGTAGTGTACCCACAGCATGGCCCACCATCACCAATGCACTCACTTTAAAATCATTACGCCAACCAAGACCTCTAGGGTGCTGCCAACTTCCCAACAGGCAGTACAAGCAGCAGCAGCAGCAGGCAGCACCCAAACCTATGCCAACCAAGGTCTCTAGAGTGCTGCCAACTTGCCAACAGGCAGTGCAAGCAGCAGCAGCAGCAGCATCCAAACTTTTGGCACTAGTGGCAACCCCCAGCATTGCCCCTAATATATGGACAGCCCAGGCCAGGGGAAGTGGAGCTTGACAGATCCCTCTGGCCACCATGGTGCCAAGCAGTGCAAGCAGCAGGCACCAGTGGCACCCACTTATTTTTTAAAAAGGCATGGCATTGGTGTGGCACTGGTAACTTGGACAGCCAAGGCCAGGGGAAGCGGAGCAAGGCAGAGATCCCTCTGGCCACCATGGTGCCTGCCAAGCAGCAGGTAGCAGCAGTGTGGCACCCACTTATTTTTACTGTATTTATTTATTTATTTATTTTATTTTTATAATAATCATGGCATGACACTGGAAACAACTAAACCACATGCCCCAGCATTGTCCTTATGAACCCCTCCCCACCCACCAAGCCAATTACTTACAGATCAGCAGTGTAGCCCATGTTAAAATCACCAAAGAGAATGGAAAATGGCTGTGCAGCCACTTTTATTTTGCCCTGCAAGTGAATCAAAACTCGCCATCTGGCTTATCCAACAAATCGCAACTGTCCCCTCCCAAATATGGCACCAAGTTTAATTTCCTAGAGGCTAGGGAGTCAACCCTTCTGGATCATTCCACGTGTGCAATGACACCAGCACACAATGAGGGCTTCTGAAGTTTTCTGGGGACCCGCCATGGTACTCGGAACTTCAGACTTTGTAAATTCAGAACCGAAGACCAGAATCCCCAGTGGATTTCGAAGTTCTCCAAGGACCGAGTTTCAGCTCTACTTGAAGGCATTTTACAAGAAACACCGTGCAAGTGGCAGGACTGATGCCTTTTCAATAGCTTCTTAGTCTTTCCTATCTCAGACGGACTCTTGAGTGATGAAATCCTCATCATTACAGCTTCTCCTGGTGTCCTCATTTTCAGGCAGCTGACAGCCTTCCTGAGAACCAATCGGGTGCCTGATGCCCGAAAACGTGAGCATTACCCAGAGAAACTGACAAGCCCCAGCCTGGGCATGTCAGTTCCAAAGGAGGACCAGTGCATCCCATCATGTCCCTTTTAAGCAATGATGGTACCCAAAGAGGGCTGGGTCAATTCGGGCAGCCCAGATTTGTCGGGGATGCCTGAATCTTTGGTTGCCTGGTTGCACCTCTACTTGCTAGTACACCTGCTGGGGAGTTTGATTGGAGCAGCTTAACCAGTAAGTTTCCTTTCAAACCCATCTCTGTCCTGTCCATAACATGCAATAAACTCCCCTGGCGTCTGTACAACAATTGGATGTAGTAAACTCTCCTGGGTGCAATAAACTCCCCATAACTCACGTCCGTACAATAGTCTGCTATAAATGCTACTCGGGTCAGTACAACAGTGGCCTTTATGAAAGCTAATCTCCTCACCTTCAATAGAACATTAGTGAAATAGACAAAGGGAAACTGCTTTTTTCACTCTCCCCTTTGTCAAAATGGGCATTTCAAAACATCATATCATCAAAACTATACAACGGAGTTTCAAAAACTAAAAAAACACTCAGACCATGCTTGAGTTTTTGAATACTGCTAGATTTCTCAATATTGCTCCCAGAACTAAGTCTCCATGAGCAAAGAAAAGTCGCATGGGGAGAAAATGTCATTTTGCTTCCAAAATTAAAACATCTGCAACTTTGTTTTTCATCCAGTTTGCCTGAAATTTGGACAGAATCAATCCCACAGCCAAGTGAGGTACAATCCTCCCTAACAAATTTCACAGTGATTGGAGAAATCATCCTGATTTTTAATTAATACAATGTTTGTGATTTTAACACAGTGATGAAGCTGCCTTAACTATAGAGCTGCTCCTGTGGCTCTCTAATACTCAGAAGGTTGGTAATATCTTCCCATCGATACCAACCTGACCCAACCTCCTGACAGTGGGTGTTTTCAGTTGTGACACTGGCACAAATTAATTTGTTTTAATTCAATTAATCCAGGTGCCAGCATCAGGTTTAAAAATGGATGCCAGAGGTAACCCGGGCTGGCTCCTCTCCATGGTGGAGTTTTGCCTGGGCTGTCACTTGGGGAAATCCCTGAGTGACAGCCCGGACTAAGCTCCACCACAGTCAGGAGTCAGCCAATGGACTTGGAGTAAAGAGGGCCATCATGACCAATAGTCTGCTTCACTCAGCCTAGTCCAGAATGGCAGCCGGGGCCGGGGGGCCATGATAGCCATGATTGGCCACCATGACTGCCCATCAGTGAGGGAAAAGAGTGCTGCACACACCACAGGGCTACGTCACCCTGCCCCCCCCCCCTCGGGCCACCATAACGCTTCTCAGGTGGCTCAGCTGAGCCTGACCTGGAGTGATGGGGCCCACCATGGCCCAGAGCAGACCGTGGCCATGGCAGGACCTGTCCACTTGTCAAAGAAGCAGAACAAGTGAACAAGGTGGGCAAGGATGAAGGTAAAGAAGGTTCTATTGGAATCTTAGAATGTTTACTTCTATAATTCCAAGCTTCCTCAAGTCTTGTATGTTATATACTGTTCCTCTTATCCAAGACAAAAAGCTACTCAAACATCCTTCATTCAACACTGGGGAAAGCTATCATGAATATGAATCATAACTGAATGAACTCTCACACATCCACCCTCAAGAACACTTCTGAATATTTAATATAGGCTTGCAACTGTGTTTAGATCAAGAGGAAAATACATTACTGTGTGCTTTGCATGAGGTCCCACATAATGCTCAGGCAGATAAACAAGAAAAAAATGGAAGACGGTGAAAGAGAACGGGAGCTTATATATAACACATCCGGAGCATGGGGGTGATTGGAATTAGAGCAGACAAACAGATTAGCCCCAAACATGCTGTGTGGAAAAATAAAGTTAGTTGGAAAGGAAATTAAAGATGAAGGAGTTTGAGAGGGAGGAAGGACACAGAGGAAGGAATGGGCTAGGGAAAAAAGATGTTAGGAGTGAAATAAAACAATTGGGGAGCTAAATATTATAGGAATGGATAACAATGGAAGAAGTTGGAGCAGGAGAAGGGCTAAGCTCATACTTTACGAAGCTAGAATGTGGGAGAGCTGGACTGGAAGAACAAGGGAATTCATCAATGACCCCTCATTTTATACTTAACTAGTGAGCTCATCAGGTGTAAGGTACTTCTATTGCCGCTATCACTGTTGTACCACCAAAGCCTCAATATATTCACACCACCATTGTAAGGTAGGAGAGGACTCATATTCTTTTTACACGTGGGTAATTCAGAAACAGAGACAAACAAAGACAGTTTCTTTTCCTGTGTTTAGGTTTTTTTAAAAAGAGAAATTTGGGTTGTAATTTTGAAGTTTGGATGTGGGAAAGCACCCCTGTGTAAAGGGAGGAAAGGGGCTTCCCTCTGCTCTCACTAATGTTCCGTTACATGAGGAGCTGCTGGGTTTATTTATTTATTTTATTTATTTTTTAAAATTTCTATCCCGCCCATCCTACTACAGACAGCTCTGGGTGGCTTACATAAGAACATAAGAAGTGCCATACTGGGTCAGACCAACGGTCCATCAAGCCCAGCATCCTGTCTCAGACAGTGGCCAATCACGGAGGCCTCAGAGAAGCACCCAGCAGGTCACCATGCTATCCATTCCCTGTGGGTCATCCCCACACTCCCAACAGTAAAGGGTTTTGTTTCCCCAATCCTGTCTGGCTAATAGCTGCTAATGGAACTATCTTCCAGAAACTTGTCCAAACCTCTTTTAAACTCAGCTATAGTACTGGCCTTGACCACCTCCCCTGGCAGTAAATTCCACAACCTAAGTGTACGCTGAGTGAAAAAAATACTTTCTTTTGTTTGTTTTTACTCTGCCACCTGTGAGTTTCGTGGAGTGTCCCCTAGTTTTAGTACTAGTTGAGAGGGTAAATAAATAACCCTTCCCTGTTTACAAGTTCCACATCACTCATGATTTTATAGACCTCTATCATATCTCCTCTCAGCCGTCTCTTTTCCAAGCTGAAGAGCCCCAACCTATCAAGCCTCTCCTCATACAGGTGCTTTTCCATACCCTGGATCATTTTTGTTGCCCTTCTCTGTACCTTTTCTAGTTCTGCTATGTCTTTTTTGAGATGGGGCGACCAGAACTGCACACAATATTCAAGGTGCGGTCGCACCATTGATTTGTATAGAGGCATTATGACATCCTCAGTTTTATTCTCTATTCCCTTGCGAATAATTCCTAACATTCTATTTGCTTTTTTGACCGCTGCGGCACACTGGGCTGAGGATTTCAGTGTATTATCCACAATCACTCCCAGATCCTTTTCCTGAGTGGTAACTCCTAGCTTAGTACCCAGCATTGTGTACTCATAATTTGGATTATTTTTCCCAATGTGCATCACTTTGCACTTGTCCACATTAAATCTCATCTGCCATTTAGATGCCCAGGCACCCAGTCTTGTAAGATCTTGCTGCAGCTCCTCACAGTCTGCTCGTGTTCTGACTACTCTGAATAACTTGGTGTCATCTGCAAATTTGATCACCTCACTCTTAACACCCTTTTCCAGATCATTAATGAATACATTGAAAAGAACTGGTCCCAGTACAGATCCTTGGGGCACACCACTTTTTACATCCCTCCATTGTGAAAACTGGCCATTTAGTCCCACTCTTTGCTTCCTATCCTTTAACCAGTTACCAATCCATAGCAAAACACTACCTCCTATCCCATGGCTTTTTAATTTTCTCAAGAGTCGTTTATGTGGGACCTTATCAAAAGCTTTCTGGAAATCCAGGTACACTATATCTGCTGGGTCTCCCCTGTCCACATGCTTGTTTACGCCCTCAAAGAATTCCAAGAGATTAGTGAGGCATGACTTCCCTTTGCTAAATCCATGCTGACTCTTTGCCATTAAGCCATGTTTATCAATATGCCCAGTGATTCTGTTCTTAATGATAGTTTCCACCATTTTGCCCGGCACAGACGTCAAGCTTACCGGTGTGTAGTTTTCAGGATCACCTCTGGATCCCTTTTTAAATATTGGGGTTACATTTGCCATCCTCCAGTCCTCACGTACAGTGTCAGATGCCAAAGTTAGGTTACAAATTACTACTAGTAGGTTTACAATTTCGCATTTGAGTTCCTTCAGAACTCTGGGGTGAATACCATCTGGCCCTGGTGATTCGTTCGTATTAAGCTTGTCAATTTGCTCTAGAACCTCCCCCCGATGACCGTTTAGGGATGTGTACAAAGATAAGGCATGGTACAATGATAGCGCAGATGACTCTGTAACGTGGATGGCTCTGTAAGTGCAAATGCAGGTATAAAAATGGTGGACAAGTCAGGGAAATTATCAATAGTCACAAGTACCAAAATCTCATGAAAGTAGCTAGGAAAGTACCAACAAGTCACATACATTTTCCTTTAGTTTTTCTTTCTTCGATTTTACAAATGCAACAGGGCCTCATCCATATGGCTCCCTGTTGCATTTCACATTCTGCTCATTATCTGGCTACGCCAAGATCTGTTCCCAGTTACATTAATAGCAAGGACTTCTACTGAAGGCAGTGAAAGCTGGCTCTGTGTAGCCTGGGTTTCTCAATCCGTTTCAAAGTTATTGTTGACCCACCTTATCCATGTTCCAGTAACATCACTAGGAGTAAATTCCTGCTCCCAAGAATGCTCCTAGAGCAGAGGTTCATACAGCTGCAGGTCAAAAGACAGTCTGTTAGGGAGGTCATGATTCCAGCTGATGTTTAACATTCTTTTCATGTCCTTGTTGTTCATTAGTATCACAGTATTATAATTTCTGCCAATAGAATATATGGTATTACCTGCCCACAGTGCCCCTCAGCTGTCTAGATCAGCCAGACAGGGTAATCCCTTCAAAACAGAATCAATGGACATAAACATGATATCAGCTCCAAACAACACACAAAAACCTGTGGCTGAACTTTTGAATTTGCTTAATCACTACATAAATGACACTGAACTTGCTGTACTTAGGAAAAAGAATTTCAAAAACTGGCTCAAAAGAGAGGTTACTGAACAAAAAATCATCTGCAACCTTGATTAAGTTCAGCCTTAGCAAGGACTGTGATTTTTTTCTCTCTTTACACTAACTTATTCATTGATTGACCTTATCTGCCCTCTTCTCACTTTATTATGGCTTTTTACCACGATTTCGGATGAAACAAGTTATTGCCTACGAAAGCTCATGTTTCCTTTTACCGGTTATTGGCCGTTTTCACACAAGACATTCTCCCCCCACCCTCCACCCACTATACATGTTGCAGGGCTGCAGTATTGCCCTATGGGTTCCCTGTAATGTGTAAAGTGGGTGGGTAGTGGGTGGAGAGTGTCTTGTGTGAAAATACCCATTCTCTAAGGAATCACCCTGCTTCTTCTTCTGTCTGACTTCAAACTAACATAGCTTACCATCTCTGCAGAATTATACTTAAATCTCAAAATTGTGAGCTGCCCAAAGACTCTACAGGAAAAATGGCATATACATTTGAATAAAATAAATTTAAAAACACATAAATAAAATGGGGTTAAGCAGGCAAAAAGTTTGGGAATGATTGCCCTAGAGAAAGCAGTGCAAATACTCATGCAAATAGAGAGGACAGATTGCTACTGTCGGTATCCTAGTTCATAAAATTCGGCAGGATGTAGCAGATTGTTATTATATCATCAGTATGGATTTATTTATTTATTTAAAACATTTATAGCCTGCCCATCCTGGGTGGCGAACAATATTTCAAATTATAACATTAAAAACAACTTTTAAATATTACCAAATGGTAGGAATAAAAATATACCCAACCACCCCCCCCCCCTAACCCATTCCCCCCCACCCTTCCCATCCTCTCCCCCAAATGCCAGGCAAAACAGCCGTGTCTTATAACAGCGTTGAAAAGAGGGGAGATCTGGAGTCAAACGGGCCTCCACCGGCAGGGAGTTCCACAGCCATGGGGTGGCCACCGAGAAGGCCCTCTCTATTGTGGCCCCCCGGCAGACTCGGGGGACCTCCAGGAGAGGACCCCCCGATGACCGCAGGGGCCGATCCAGAACCCGGGGAGTGAGGCGGTCCCAAAAATAGGTTGGGCCGAAGCCATTTAGGGCTTTATAGGTGAGCACCAAAATCTTGAATCGGGCCTGGAAGACTACAGGCAGCCAGTGTAGAGACCGAAGAACTGGTGTAATATGTTCCTTGGGGGCCCAATCCCACCAGGAGAGGGCCACCGTGTTTTGCACCAGCTGCAGTCTCCGTACCATCACCAAGCCAAGGGTAGCCCCACGTAGAGTGTGTTACAGTAGTCAAGCCTAGAGGTAATGACAGTGTGGATGACGGTGGCCAGGTCAGAGTCTGAATCATATGGCCGAATTCGATGCACCAGATGCAATTGGCGAAGGCACTCCTTGCCACAGCCTCCACCCGAGCATCCAAGCAGAGTTGCGAGTCAAGGAACACCCCCAGACTCCGTACCTGGGAACCAGCGGAGAGCAGACCCCATCAATGATGGAGGCTGTTACCCCCGCTGCTTTGCCCACCAGCATCACCTCCGTCTTGTCGGGATTCAGATTCAGTCGGTTTGCCCTCATTCAATCCCCCACAGCCACAAGGCACCCGTTAAGCACCGAGACTGCCAGGCCCGGGTCTGATGAAAAAGTGAGGTAGAGCTGGGTATCATCAGCATATTGATGACACCGCATGCCAAACCTCTTGATCACCTTGCCAAGCGGCTGCATATACATGTTGAACAGGAGACGGGACAAAACAGAACCCTGCGGGACTCCACACAAGAGGTCTCGGGGGTGATGAAAAATAATCACTGAGTACCACTTGCTGAGTTCTTCCGGCCAGGAAGGAGCGGAACCAGTCAAGAACCGTACAGCCCACCCCTGCACATTCCTGCAGGCGTGTCACCAACATCTCATGATCAATGGTATCAAACGTTGCTGACAGATCTAATAGAATCAACAGGCCTGGTTTAATTCTCGGCAAAGATCATCAAGCAATGCTACAAGCGCAGTCTTGGTGCCATATCCCAGGCGAAACCCCAACTGCGAGGGATCAAGAAAACTGACACGATCCAGATGCTCCTTCAACTGCCAGGCCACCACCCATTCAATAACCTTCCCTAAAAAGGGAAGGTTAGAGACCGGCCGATAACTGGCAAGGGAGTCAATGTCAAGCGATGGTTTCTTGAGCAGGGGTTGCACCACTGCCTCTTTAAGGCAGTCTGGTACCCTACCTTCCCTAAGGGAAGCATTGACCACCCCCATCAGCAACGGCCCCATCATCTCCCGGCAGGCCTTAACCAACCAGGATGGGCAAGGGTCCAGTTCACAACACATGGCCCTGACAACCCCAAGAACATCCTCCACATTGGCAGGGGTCACCAACTGAAACTGATCCCACAAACAAGGACAAGGCGGGGCCTCCATAACCTCTACTGCAGAAAATGCAGCGTCAAAGCCATGGTGAATCAGTGCGATTTTATCTGACCTTTACGCATATCGAAGAGACCAACCACCAGTGTCACCAGTATCTTTGCCAAATTCAGATCTCTATCCTGGCAAAAGGTAACTCTGAAATCCATGGCATCTATATACTGTGAAATTTGACTTGCTGCAAGAAGTTCACCATAACTTCAGCCAACAATGGTCCATTAGTTACTGGTCAGTACGATGACTCCGACAATGGGTGTAAAAACAGATGGATGGCAGCCCCACCTCTGTGCCGCCTCACCCCCAGGTGGCCAATCTGCGTAAAGGTGGGCTGCCAGACGTGCAGGCAGAGCAGACACCACCTGTTCTGCTCAGGCCCCCACTTGCGGTGCTCCGGAACATCCTAAAGCACTGTCAGCAGAGCAGGCCACCCAAACCGGGGGCACCGGCTGGAGACAGAGCTGCTGTTTGTCTGCTGGGTGGATGGCCACTGCAGCTCTGCTCTCAGCTGGTGGCTGCCTCGGGCAACCCCACAGAGTTGCTGGTGGCAGCCTAGAGCATCAGGTGGTCCACCCACAACTCTATGGTGTGAGGGAGGGGGTGGACTGCTGGCCACGGCAGCTGTCGAGTCCATTTAAAACAGACTCAGGTGGCGCTGGACATGGGCAGACGTGGGGGTGCACCACCGGAGCAGCTCCAGGGGTGGCTAGTCCCTGGTCCATCAGAAGACACCCAGTGTCAAGTGTTAGAGAATGGATTTTTTAGAAGAGTGGAAAAACTCTTTTTTTAATCTATGGGAACCCTACTCTCCTGCCAATGAGCTCAACCAGAAAGGGTTTTGGTCCTTTCTAATGGACTTTGAGAGCAAGGAAGGAAGGTTAAGCAATGTTCACCCAACTACTTCTCTTCCCAGACACTGCAAGCAACAATAAAAAATATAAATTGGGGAATGAGGTCTAAGAAGTAAGAACTTAAATTGCATGCTCACCAAATTTATTGAGACATCTTCTGAAGGAAATCTGAATGGTGTTTTCAAATCAGGGAACTTTTCCTACTGCCTGTGCTATGAGGATAGAGTGAATCAATTATTTTCTTCCTTCATAAAACACATGCTAATTGCTAGCAAGGTTTCAGACCGGATGTTTGGTAGCTCACTAATGATCCTCCTCCTCCTCTTCCTCATCCCATGATCTATTGGAGAGTAGCTTGTGATCTACCAGTAGATTGTGCCTCTTGGCCACCCCTACCTCTTGGCCACCCCTACTGTAGGCAGGTTGCAAAATGTCAGCCTGAATAAATAATGGAGACACCATCATTAAAAAACCTAAAACAATCCCATGGTTGCAATCCCAAACCCCTCCACGTGGGATCTGTGCAGGACAGTGTCTCCGCTATGGACCTGCATATGGTTTGTCAGCTGCCAAACATCCAGCTACCATTTGGGCTCAATGTTACCTTCCCAGTGTCAACACGAACGTTATTACGGACTTGATTCTGAGCTCTACAGCATAATCACAGAGTCACTGCCACAAGATTTAGCTCAGTGGCTACCAGAGTTTTCTTGTGTAACCCCATTTTGAGACTTGAATGTAATCTTCTGACACCTCCCCCGCCCCCTCCGCCCCCCCTCCGATAGCAACAAATGCATGCAAAATCTAGCAAATATCCATCTACTTCCTGGCAGCCTACAGGCAGAATGCAGGAAATGGGAAAGTCTCTGGGCACTGGGAGTGATATGTGTCTGCACGGAGCACTAAGTACCCTGGCCTGGCCCCACTACTATCCATGTGGGGCAATTCAACCTGGAGAGCCTTGGACCAGATTGATCTGACCTGCTTGGGGGCGGGAGGGGTATCCCTGGTATAGAGATTTCAGTATTCAAAGTGCTTTACAAATATTAGCTAGCTCACCTTCACAACAACCCTGTGAGGAAGGTCATTATTATTCCCATTTTACAGATGGGGATCTGAGGCTGAGAGACAGTGACTTGCCCAAGGCCACTGAGTTCATGAAAAGATGGGAGTTGAACTCTGCAGTGCTTTCCCTATCCACTGGTCCACACTGACTTCAGAAATAGCCACAAAATCAATAAAGACTGCTTATGGTAGCAAAGTTGAGCACACAGGTGAATGCAGGACGAGGATGGAAAAGACATCTTACGTTCTACCTGCTCTACAGGGTGAATCCACTTGAATTGCACTACGATTCTGGAGGCCACCACCCGCTCCCCCATTGCAAGAGAAATGGATTTTAAAGCTACTATGTTGTAATCTAGACCATATACGATTCCGGAATTGTTCTTTTCATCATATTGAAAGACAGACTGGTGACTATTTTGTTGGAGGTTTCAAAATGAATAAACTGAATCTGTCCAATATTAGGTGGATTTGTGTATTACAGCTGGTTAATAACAGTACAACTAAGAAAAATTGATAGATAGGGTCAGATACGGTATTCCACGTACACTGGGGGCGGGGAATGCATTGAAGCAGTTCTGCAATCAGGTCAATAGCAAAATGGGGATTTCCTATATTCATCTGTAGATGTGACCACAGAACAAGGCTCAAGAAATGTCATATAAAAAAAGAACAGTTGCCTCTTGGACTGGCTTGGTGTATTGTTCTACTATATTAACTCAGTGGCACTAATATAATTCTTGATATATCTTCCTGGGCATTAACTTCTTTTTAATTAGGATGCCTATCCAAAGAAAGCTGCATATTAAAACAGAAGTATATAAAGAAATAAATCTGATGTGCTATTATCTAACATTCATCTATATTTCCTATGGATAAGAAGAATACACCACAAACTTAAAGCTCAGTATTGCTATCCTTATTCAGACAAAAACAAACCACTGAAGACAATGAAAGCTTTGGGTAATAAGATTGCAAATTCAGGCCCTTAGTAATTAAAGCTAGGAGTCTCATCGTGTAGTCTGTTTTCTACCAGGAGAAATTCCTGTATCATTTCTGTCAATAACACAGCTGAACTTTACAGAGTTACTCTATTATCAATGTAATTTTGGGCTGTTATTTGTCCCCCACTATAACAATTTTGAGGACATTGACCAAAAGATTTCATCTAAAAAAAAAAACTTGTCCAAAGAAAATATGTTTATCCAAATATGTTACTGCTCAGAAAAAGGTATTACATCACTGTCCTTCCCACCCAATTTTACCTGTCTAAGGACAAGAACTCATGAGAACCATAGGCAGATGTGCATGTTATAGTTCATATTGCTGAATGAAATTCTTAAATGTGTCAATAGGATTTTTTTAAACAAATAAATGCCATTTTTACACATGACACACCCATGCATGAACACCCAGAAATCTGGGTGTTCATGTGTGGGTGAATCCTGTGTAAAAGATGCGGCTGGGGCACACGCAGTGAGCGGATGTGCATGAGTGCTCCCACCGAACATGCATCCTCACTCCCCCCCACACCCACACTCAGCAACATGCACGGAGCAACTGGTGAAAATGGAGGTTGCTCTGTACGTGTTGATGGGTTGAGGGCTGCATGGACGCTCATATGAACCCTCCCCCCACCCACTGTGCACGTACCAGCATCAACACCCTGCAGGGCCCATGTAAAAATGGTCAAAGTCAACTGATAAATTTGTGCACTGATGATGTACAGCCCGTTTCTCCCACTCACCCATTATTTCCCTCTCTATCCATCTGTTTGCAATTTTAAAAAACATCAGCAGTCTCTGATGAATAAATGCCATTTCCATTTTGGTAGACAAACACGCTTCCTGGGTGGCTTATAGGAAGAATTTAAACAATAAAATGAAAGCCCATTTGAAAATGTGATAAAATCATAGACCTGGAAAGTCTGAAGGGGTTTCAAGTGTCACTCACCCTGTACTTAGAAAATCCACAGCTTATACTTGTCCAGTCTTTCCTTGAAACCCTCCAGTGTAGGAGATCCACAGCCACTCTAGGCAGCTTGCCCCACTGTTGAAATGTTCCAGTTGCTAGGGAGTTTTTCCTAATATTTAACCTAAATCTATCTTCCTGTAATTTAAACCCATTGCTTCTTGTCCTATTTTCTCTTTTTATGGCATATTTTCACAGACTGAAAACTATCAACATGGCCCCTTCCCCCCTTAATCTTGTCTGTGGGATATATGTTTTCAGTTCCATCAGTCTTGCCTTATACGACTTGCGTTCTAGACCCCTGCTCATCTTTGTTGCTGTCCTTGGAATCCTTTCCAATTTACCAGCATCCTTCTTAAAATGTTGAACCCCAAAACTCAACATGGTACTACAAGAGAGGAAGCACAGCAACTACAAATCAGTGCCAAGTACAGGGGTACTATAGCTCCTCAAGTACTGGCTCCCATGCTTCTATTAATACAACCCAAAATGGAATTGGCCTTTTTTGCAACAGCATCACACTACTTAGCTAGAGCTGAACCAAGGACCCTCCAAAACAGGTATACCCATTGAATACACACTACCCAATATTACATTTGCAGATAGGGTAACAGGCACGACTTGCATAGTATCCAAGTACTTGTTTTGGATTTAACTGTGCCCACATATGTAAGTGTCCACTAATTTTATAAACCAGCTGCTAGAAAGGTGTTTGCGCAGGCAGAGGGTGGCATAAAATCTGGGACCCTGGCTACTCCAAAGCAGAACATAAAAAAGATCTTTTCAAGGCACTAAGTGAAAGCTCTTCAAAGGACCAATATGCAATGACCAAAGTACATAGGGGGGAGTCAACAGTTGTTGTGGTAGCTCTGCTGGTAGAGCTTTGGAAGGGAAATGGGAAGGTTGGAGGCTACTGTAGGCAAAGAAACTAGAGGTAAACAGCAGAGAATCCACCATGCAGAGGAAAAAAGCCCCTCTGTTAGTGTGTCTTGTTTTTAATAATGAAGGGACAGCTCCTAGTTTCACAGCTCAGGTTGCATCCTACAACTGTTAGGGGTTAAAAGGAGTCAAGACTTAATTTTGACTTAATTTTGATAACAGGAAGAAAACACAATGGCAGACTAGAAACCATGATCTCTAGCACAGTAACCACAAACTTAGCTACGCAGCCACACTACAACTGTATTTATAACACCTTTACAAACAGCCCAATGTACAAGTAATACAGTGTTTCTGTGACCATTCTGGGGTTGAGAGATACTCCAGCTTGATCAAAAATAAAGGTGTAGCAGACATGCAAGGCAATGCAGTGTGTACTTCAGCCACAATCTCTCATACAGTATGCAATGCCTCTGCGGGATTTGCTGCACATAATAGGAACAAATGTACTTGTTTATGGAGATTTACTCAAGGGTATGTGCCAAGGAGATGCATCCCAGATCTAGGGATTGGCCGAGGTCACCAGGTACAAAGCAAAGCTCATTAGCCATAAAGAACAGTAAGAATAGGAAACCAGAAGTTACACATTCTTAATTTTATGTTCTTTACACAATACAATTACCCTCCTCCGATCAGCTGCAACCATTTGACAATGAACAAGCTTCTGAAGAACCCAGAGATTCACTTCAGTATTACGTGAATGAATATATGGCTATATGAATATCCATTCATTCATGTTAATATTCAATGTATGCTAAGAAGCGAGCCCTTCAGCAGGGGTGTAGGGACAGGAGAGGCATTTGTCCTGGGGCAATCTCTAAATTGATAAACTCCTCCATTAGGTTTTCCCCCCTCGAAAGTACAGTAATTAAGCTGATCAGCTGTATCAACCAGTTCTAGCTACTGTAATAACATACTTGCAAGTAGAATTCAGCTTGTGGTTTATCAACCACTTCAGAAATACTGCGAAATGCAGAGAGTTTTTAGTAGTAGGAGAATATTCTCTTCTAAACCACCCTAAGGAGACAATCAGGTCCCACCTCTCCCCCATTCCCTCCCCCCCCCTGCCCTTTTTTTTTCTTTTCAGATTTCACTGAAAAGTCTTTGAGGTAAGGACCACAGGTAAAATCCTGTCTCCATCAGTCAGGGGCAAAGCTCCCTTGATGTCAGGAGGTCCAGGATGTCACATCATATCTCCATACACATTTATGCTGTGCCAAGCACCATGTTTCACTGGGGTCGCTGGATTTTGTGATCAAAATCTGTATTTAAAATTTAAAAATCATTTTTCAAAACCAGATTTACAGCACAGTACAGCCTGCTCTTTGCAAGGATAGTCGAAAGTACTGTCTACTTCATGGCCACAGAAGTCTTTTAAAATGTGGTTAGGGATGGGTGAACGTAGTTCGGACCGAACTCGAATAGTTCAGTTGACTGAACTGAACATGGGAACCGAACTCAAATTTGAACGTTCAGTTCGGATGTGTTCGGTGAGTTCGGAATTGAATTTCCATTGGTTTCAATGGAAAACACATTATTGGCTGTAACGTTTTTGTTTTTTATGCTATGTGGCTGAAGATTTGGGTGCCTATACCGCCAATAGAAAGCATTACATGTACCAAATTTCAAAATGATTGAATAAAGGAATCCGATTTTAGAAGCAGTTGGATTATTGTATTTTGCAATATTCTACATATACATTCTTAGCTGTAACGTCTTTGCCTCCCATCTAATGTAGGTGAAACTTGTCCAGTTTATACCCCTTCCTATATTTACTACCTTTGCCAAATCTCAGAAGGATTGGGAAAAGGGTCTATGTTAAGCAATTAACATATAAATGTATGTCTGACTATAACATCTTTGTAGTCCAACTAGTGTACATGAAATTTGGCAGGGCTATATATTACACTTTCATGATCATCTCTGCCAAATATCAGAAAGATTTTATAAAGGGTACCAATTTTATATACCTGTTCAACATATGTAGAGAAGGGGCCTATGCCTGGGATTCTCTTATGTCACTGTGGTATAAGATTGGTTTGTGATGCAAATTGGTCAACAGAAATGTCAACCAAATATCCTCATTCTGTGCTGGGACCATCCCAACATATCTCCCCCACTTGTTTCTGGGAAGTCAGCTAGAAGCTTGCAGTAATGTGTTTGGCCACTGAATGTGTCTGTCAGTCTTTGGGGTTGCTCCACATCCTTCCTCCTACAGTCTCTCTCCCCCTGCCATGCAGGGTGCCTGCCTCTGACTGGCACTGAATATGCTGATATTCATCTGAATAATGATCTTCACAGGGACAACATCAATTGCTTATATAATTGGGTCCCTTTATCAAAATCTCCTGTACATTTGCTGAAATGGCTGGAAAGGTATTTGATACGTTCTTGCCAAATATCCTGTAAACAGAATGGAATATCAAAATGTTACAGCTGGAAATGTATTTTCAGGTTAATGTCTTATACCCTTGGGATCCTTTATCCACTCTTTCTGAAAATTGGCAGAAGTATTAAGCATATGGAGGGATGAAATATGCACAAGTTTCATGAACATTGTATGCAAGATAAAGAAGTTGTTGCCATGAATGTGTATGGAGCTTTTCTTAAAATCACAACATTCAATTGCTTCTGAAATCGGTTCCCTGTATTGAATCATTTCAAAATATAGTACATAAAGTGCCCTCCACTGGGGGTACAATCTCCCTAAATCCCATTAAAATTGAATAAGAAACAAAAATGTTATAGTGGGAAATATGTTTTTCAGTTTTTGTCCTTTATTTCAAAAACCAATGTCATTTTTAGTTCCCGATTGCACCAAACTAAAGACTGAACCGAGCCTGACTGAACCGAACACCGAATCCAAACTCAAAGTTCGGCCCGAACCACCGAACAGCCCAACATCCGAACCTGGTTCTGTTTGCACATCCCTAAATGTGGTCCTTGGGTGCCTTTATTTAAATATGTATAGAAAAACAACCCTCTTTCCCCCAAAATCTAAGAAAAACTTTGGAAGGTGGCTCCAACTTGCCCTGCACCCTTTCAAACTCTCCTCTTCTATGGACAGTTCAGCATTTTAAGGCTTATGCTCCTCCCACCTTGGCATCATTTTCTGTGGTGAAGCTGGCTTATCGCCCCACTGAACTATGTGAAGGGGCCCAGCTGCCCTTTATTAGCCAAGTCAGTGACCGGGTCCACTAGGCCTCACACAGCTTGAATGGAAGTCAGCGATCTTTCTAAAGCAACAGCTTCATAACCTTTGTCAAAATAAGCATTTGAGACCAGTTTTTCAGTTTTCTGATTGTTGGGAATTGCATTCCCCACGCTTGACTTCATGTCTAACTCCTCTCAATGCAAGTAAGAGCGCTAAATGTGTAAAGCTGTGGAAATAAAACTCTTAGAGGTCTTAAAGGCTGACTCAAATGGTCTCAAATGCTTATTTTGACAAAGGTTATGAAGTTGTTGCTTTTGAAATGGTAAGATCGCTGACTTCAGCTCAAACTGTGTGAGGCCCTAGTGGAGACGGCCACTGACTTCGCTAATAAAGGAGCCAGCTGGGCAGCTGAGCTCCCTTCACATAGCTCAGTGGGGCGATGAGCTAGCTTTTCACCACAGGAAATTGTGCCAACGTGGGAGGAGCTTAAGCTTAAGCTCGGTTGGCCCCCACTCTCCTGTTATTTCAACGTTTATGTAAGACCTGGTTGTTCCGCCAGGTCTTTGGCGAGGGGTAGGGGTTGGGTGGGGGGGATTAGGGGGTAGTGAGTTTTCTTTCCCTGCATAATGTGGGATTTTTAACTGTTTTAAATGTTTTACTGTTTCAACATTTTTTATTTGTTGTTCACTGCCCCGGGCTGCCCTGTGGGCAGAAGGGGTGGGATAAATTTTTTTGATATAAATAAATAAATAAATAAATAGCTGAACTCTCCGTAGAGGGGGAGAGGCTGAAAGGGTGTACAGCAGGTTGGAGCCACCCTCCAGAGTTTTTCTTAGATTTTGGTGGAAAGAGGGTTGTTTTTCTATACATATTTAAATAAAGGCACCCGGGGAACACATTTAAAAAGGCTTCTGTGACCATGAAGGTAGACTGTACTTTCTTTGCTCCAGGGGAAAACATGTTCTCAGTTACTGTAAATATAATCATTTTCCTCTCCAGTCTTCTCTTTGATTCTCACAAGATTAAGAGCCATCACCAAACATGTCTCATACTTTACACAGATAAGGGACAAAGAGATGAAGTCAACCCCATTATGTATGTGGCTCAGCATCTTGATTCCTTATTCTTTGCGCTTTCAAAAGGCAAAAATACCTCCTCCTCCCTACAAGGGTATAGTAGCTGTAACAGAGGCAGGATTTAATTGGGGGTTGGGGGCTGCATGTCAGGGCTGGTAATTAAATTTAAGAAGGGGCTGAGCTCAGGGAAATGTTCCCTGTAGGAGTGTTTAAGACCAGGAAAAGGCCAATATTGGCCATTTTAGGGCTGCAAACAATAGCCAGAAAGACCTTGATAGTTTAAGAACATAAGTGCCATACTGGGTCAGACCAATGGTCCATCAAACCCAGCATCCTGTCTCAGACAGTGGCCAATCACGGTGGCTTGGAAGAAGCACCCAACAAGTCACAATGTGGGATCCAGTCCCTGTTGTTTTTCCCCAGCTCCCATCATGTTCCCTGATCCTGTATGGCTAATAGCTGCTAATGGATAATAATAATAATAATAAACTTTATTTGCCTCAACCAAAGGTTATTGGCAATTTAGTCAAAATCAACAAATAAAAATTATCATATTTGCAACAATGCAATACATATCATAAACAGTTATACACAATATATAAACAACCTAAAAACAGATCACATGTATTCCCCTGCTGCATTTTATCCACTATGGGTGTTGCTTACTTCCCCAGTAAATAATCTTGTCTCCTCCTCCAAATTGCTTTCCCAAAGACCGCAACCGCCCGGGTTAAGTCCGTAGCCTTATAATCTAGGCATAAGGCCAGGGGGTCTGCATAGGAAGGCTTTAACTGTGCTTGCTTCAGGATCTTTTGGATCGCTTTCCTTTGAGCTGTATATTTGGGACACACCAAAAGAATATGTTGCACTGTATCTGGAACAAGCAGTGAACAAGACATGCATTTCCTATCCTGCCGAGGTATCCCCCTATAACGGCCCCGAAGTACAGCTGAGGGGAACATCCCAAAACGAAGGCAGGTAAATGCTCTTCTCACCGCAAATTCCTCCCAAAGACCCAGGTAGCTCCCTTCACTCAACGGAGAAGCTGGGATCTTATAGCTCGAGTTCACCCTCTGCGCGTGTATTAGATCAGCCTCTATTTGTATCTGCTGGTCTCTCAATCTACGTTTGACCAAGCTCATAGCCTGCTTGGCACCCAGCGATAACAGCGCTATCAGCGGGAGTCCTAGCTTCCCCATAACCACTTCCATACTTTCCAACCATGGGGACAATAGCCCCTCATGCTGCGCCCTCTCTAGCAGGGAGGCCCCTCCGGCCGGAAATGAGTTTATCTTAATCCAAAAGCGAACCAATGACTGGACTGCCAGGACCCTCAGTGGCACCAGGCCAGTCTCAAGTCTTAAGAAGACCTGAGGGGTACCCCTCGGGACCCCCAAAACCGCCCTCAGAAACCTATTTTGGATTGGCTCTAAATCCTCCAAAACCCCAAAACCCCATACCGGAAAGGCATAGAATAACTGGGCTATCACCTTTGCCTGAAATAGGCGAATAACCGGTACCATCAGCTGGCCGCCTTTGCCAAAGAAGAAGGCACATAGGGCATTTCCTGCCTGGACCGCCCTGATCTTTACCATACGCCAGTGATCTTGCCAGCAGGGTGAATTGGAGAAGAGCACCCACAGGTATTGGAATTTATCTACCTGTACTATCTGGTGCTCCCCTATTCTCCATACATGCTTAGCTCTATGTTTCCTTTGGCCTACAATCAGGACTTTGGTCTTCCCGTAATTGATTTCCAGCCCCTCTTGCTGACAAAACTCCCCCATCCGCTGCATCGCCCGGCGAAGCCCAACTGGGGAACACGAGATCAAAGTTGTGTCATCGGCATAGAGCATGCTCCCTACCTCGTGGGAGCCAACTCGGGGGGGATGAGTATCAACTTCTGCCATAAACTTGGGCAGATTGTTCAAAAAGATGCTGAACAAGCTCAGGGCCAAAAGGCACCCCTGTCTCACCCCCCTATCCACTCCCACTTTCTGGGACAAAGCCCCCTCCCTGTTGAGCTTCACCTGTAGCGTGTTGTTCTCGTGCAGTCGGGTGATCAATGCCAAGAGCCGTGGTTCCATCTGCAGATCTCTCAGCTTCCCCCATAGACGCACTCGACTAATCGAGTCGAACGCCATCTTTAAGTCTATAAAACATAGATAGGCCTTCCGACCCTGACCGATCACTTTCTGCACTAAGTGGGCCAAGACAATGGCATGGTCCATCGTGCAGCGACCTTTCTGAAAACCGGCCTGCTCGGGCACTATAATCTTCCTCTCCTCTAGCCAGTCCTGGAGTCTAAACAGCAAGAGTCTCACGTATAACTTGCTGATTACACTCAGAAGGGTAATTGGTCGGTAATTCCCCGTGCCCCTGGGTCGCCTTTCTTAAATATAGGGATCACTATTCCATTGACCCAACCCATAGGTATTCTCCCTGATGCGTTAATATAGGTGAAAATTGGGGCCAATACTCTAGCCCACCATTCGGGGGCCTTCCTTAAACATTCCACCGTGACAAGGTCCGTCCCAGGCACCTTCCCACACCTGGACTGGGCAATCAGCTCCAGCACCTCCTCCTCCTGCACTGGCGGCCAATGTGGGAAGGTGTCAAAATCCCCTACCATGGGGGACCGGTCCACTGGCTGGGGAAGCGTATAGATATCACTATAAAATTTCATCCAAACCTCTGACGATATCTCAACTGAGGGCATCACATCCCCTCCCCATTTCAGTTGTTTGATACAGCCCCAGAACTGTGCTGAATCCCCGTCCCTAACCGCCTTTTCTAACTGGGCCCACTGTCTATGAAGAAAGAGTAGGCGTTTAGAGGCCAATAGTTTCCAATAACTTTGCCTAGTTGTTAAAAAGGGCAATCTATTTACTCCAGATGGACAACGTTTCAGCTGTGCTGCCAGCTGCCTGAGATGAACCCGTGCCTTCCGGCACTCTTTATCAAACCAGCTTGCCTCCTGACCCTTCAAAAGGGAGGGAAATAACACCCCTGGACGAAACAGGGGCTCAAGTCTGGTCATGACTGCCACAAGGCCTTCCAACCTGTCCATCTCCCCTGATTTTATGTCTACACATAATTGTTCCAAATCTGGGGACGCCACCAGTGCCTGAAAACGAAGTGCCGCCGCCGAAGACCAGCGAGTCCGATGGTAAACTGCCTGAGATATATAACTATTATCCAGGCCCACAACGCTAGCCTTCATTTTAATGCTCCTTGAGTCCTCCCAGGTTAATTGCAACGGGAAGTGGGCTGAGTATATAACCGGCAGAACCACCAAATTTTTAACTCTTGAGAATGAAAAAAAGGGTGTCAGAAAAAAATCAATTATGCTTGACCCCTGTAGAGAGTGGAAAGTGAAACAGCCAGCCCGATCACCCTCCACTCTCCCATTCAGAATCACCAGCCCCCGCTCTTCCACAAACTCCTTCATAAGTCTGGCATTGAGGTTTATCGTCCGATCTTGTGTATTGCGCTGAGGGATACCCCAAAAAGGGAAGGGTCCCCCATGCCTCTGCCAGTTCCCCACCCTGGCATTAAGATCTCCGCCAATAATGAGGGAAGCTACGGGAAATAACAGCTGTCCGTTCTCCACCCTACAGGAGATTTCCTTCCAAATGTCCTCCTCGAAAAAGCCAGAAGCTGACGGGGGGATATAAATATTACCTATCAGGAGTTCCGTTTGCGAAGGGAGCTTACAAAGATAAAGAGCAAAGTATGATTTGTAACTATTTATTAGGGTTACTGATATATTAAAAATGTTGTGGCTGACCAAGGCTAATCCCCCACTCGGGCGCCCACCGGCGCTAGATGGAGAGGCCCTCGTTGCAACAACAGAAAATCCTGGCAGCTTTATTTCATCCAGCATCCACGTCTCCTGGATCAGACAAATATCCCACCGTCTCAACCTAGAAAAAAACCCTACTTCTTGACAGCGAGCCTTCCACCCAGAAATATTCCAGGAGGCTAACAGGATGGAAGGCAATCGTAGTTGTCATAAAGGCCTATCCACCCTATGGGGATCTACGTCTCTTTCCCTCCTGCCAAGAGGACCCAGGATTCTCTCTTGGGCCCCTTCACCGGAGGTCCAAACGGCTGAGGCCAGGGGGAGCCGAATTATCCGGTAAGGACTTTGGGGAACCTGGTCCTAAGTTGACCTCTGCCTGGGCCTCAGGCTGACCCATCTCCTGGGCCAAGACCAGATGGGAGTCTTTACAAGCCTCCTCCATCTCTTTGCCTGGTTCTTGTGCCTCTCCCCCTAGGTCACATGGTGACCTTGTCGTATCTGTCCTTACAGAAAAAGGAGACCGGATCACCTCTACAGCTGAAAAATCTAATGACCTCATCCTTGTATATCCGAGTTCAGGAGTAAGATTCCTCTCTCGGCCATGCAACAAGCGGGCGGACCTTCCTGGTAACCTCTCCTTGGCTCTAAGTAAATTTAGCTGAGAGCACAAGGAGTCCAGTCTGGCCAGCAGCTGCAATTCAGCTGGGTCATTAGCCCCACCCATTCTATGCCGGTGAGTAATAGAGTGTGTTGGCTGCTGAACCAAAGAACCTGGGTCCGGAGAGAACCCCAGCCCCACTTCCATGCTACGTGGACTTGCATCCCTCTGCCGGGGTATCGAAGCCACTGAAACCGGCTCTAAGATCTCATTTCTGGGGAGAGGAGGCGAGACAGACCGTAATCCGGCCTGTGTGGTTAATCGGCTCCTCTGTCCTAGGTTAACTTTGGCCAGGCCCTTTTGCTCGCCTGGCAGTGGCTCTTGCTTATGCTGAGTCAAAACATCACCCCCGTTAGATTGAAAGGCCCTAGATACGTATACCAACCTCTCCTCCAAAGATTCTGTAGCTGACCAGATACATTTGATAACATCCAAGGAGACAAATTCTACACTAATTACTTGTTTATCTCTGGTGGAAAATAAGTGACTAACTGACTTGATATCACGTCTTATGATGGGAAAGAGTCTTTGTACTGGGTTATTTATTAGGAGTCTGAGGTGCTCGGCTACTTCCATAGATGAACTCCAAACCGGGGAACGCCTACCCTCCAAGGGGAGTATCGTGAAGACTAAGTTTAGCGGTAGTAGCTTATACAGGTCCGCCTGCCCTGAGAGCAATAGCGTTCGGGGATCTAGTGTGGCTGGATCTCTGGTAGCGGTATCCTGCGGAGCTTGGGGAACAATGCCCAGCCCTTTGCTCTGCACCAGTGTTCTAACAGATTCCACTTGCCTACCGGCCGGGAAAGGGGCCCATGACGGAGGAGCTCTTACGACCCTACCACCCCCCAAACCAGGAGGGTCTAACTTTGGCCCCCTGTCCCCCATTTTCGGGAAAAGAATGTAATCTAATTTGTCATGAATTTGGTGCACTTGTGTGCACATAAAACGGACAGAGTCCGCTGTCAGCGCCACATGATTGGTAAGGAATTGCGTTAGTGACACATCAGTTTGGGGGGCTCCCTGACCACCTGGGGATTGAGAATAATCCCGTTGGTAAGGGCCCCTCGGGGTAGAATGCCTTGAGCCAGTAGGGAGATCACTTTGCAAACCTTCAAAAGCTAATTGCCCATATGCTGCCTTGGAGGGTGTATCTACCACCACCTCGGCATAGGTCTGGGTCTTCTGGCGGGGTGTTTTAGAAAAAAATTTGGTCCAAGCGCCGCTGCTTCGGCAAATTATGGGCCAAGGGAGGGCTTGCCGAGCACTCTGATCGAATCCTCTTAGCCGCCGACATAACTACTGGTCATCCACCCTCCTCTCACTCCAAGGACCAAAGTACCTTCCCAAAGGAGGATAGGCTCAAGAAGAATACTGGAGGAGTTCTCCCTCACACCCTTGGGATAGCCCTTCTAAAACAAAATTTCCGCATCAAGCGAAAGTTAGGTAAACATAAAATCCCAAGGAGCCTGCTTATCACACATCAACTTCACAGAATTCGGGAGCCAGTTGACAGTGCCCGGGCTCCAGCTCCAGGAAGCGCCGAAGGGAGCGCCGAAGGGAGAACAAAAGGGCATGCCCTTGTGCGCGCAGCCCTTCAGTGTGTTGCCCCGGCGCGCGCCTCTGGTGCGCGCCTCCGGCAACGCCGGAGACTCACTGTCAGTTTTTAAATCCCCCAGGTGTCTGCTCCGCCCCTGGCTCCTCCCGCACAGCTGAGAGGTAAGTAACACAGTCCCGCAGCCCCAAGGGGGGGGAAATCAAGGCGGTATGGCTCTGCTCCTCGGGATGCCGCTGGCTGCCACCGGAGACTCACTGTCAGTTTTTAAATTCCCCAGGTATCTGCTCCGCCCCTGGCTCCTCCCACACAGCTGAGAGGTAAGTAACACAGTCCCGCGGCCCCAAGGGGGGGGAAATCAAGGCGGTATGGCTCTGCTCCTCGGGATGCCACTGGCTCTGCTAATGGATGTATCTTCCATAAACTTGTCCAAACCACTTTTAAACACAGCTATAGTACTGGCCCTTACCACGGCCTCTGGCAGTAGATTCCACAACCCAATTATATGCTGAGTGAAAAAATATTTTCTTTTTATTTGTTTTTAACTTGCCACCCATGAGTTTCATGGAGTGTCCCTTAGTTCTAGTACTAGCTGACAGGGTAAATAACTGCTCCTTGTTTATTAGTTCCACACCACTCATGATTTTATAGACCTCTATCCTATCTCCTCTCAGTCGTCTCTTCTCCAAACTGAAGAGCCCCAACCTACCAAGTCTCTCCTCATACGGGAGACCTTCCATGCCCTTGATCATTTTTGTTGCCCTTCTCTGTACCTTTTCTAGTTCAGCTAGGTCTTTTTTGAGATGGGGCGACCAGAATGGCACACAATATTCGACGTGCGGTCGCACCATTGATTTGTATAGAGGCATTATGACATCCTCAGTTTTATTCTCTATCCCCTTCCGAATCATTCCTAACATTCTGTTTTCTTTTTCGACTGCTGCTGCGCACTGCGCTGTGGATTTCATTGTATTGTCCACAACCATCCCCAGATCCTTTTCCTGAGTGGTAACTCCTAGCTTAATATCCAGCATTGTGTACGCATAGTTTGGATTGTTTTTCCCTACGTGCATCACTTTGCACTTGTCCACATTAAATCTCATTTGCTATTTATATGCCCAGGCACCCAGTGTTGTAAGATCCCGTTGCAGTTCCTCACAGTCTGCTTGTGTTTTAACTACATTGAATACCTTTATTTGGCTTTCATTTACGACTTTCCTGCCCTGTCCCTCATGCTGGTCACTGTATATTAAATCACAAGAACTCTTGCTTTCTATTCAGCTGTCGAAAGACAGGTTAGTCATTACTAGCTAGCTGGAAAACAGTGCTCATTTCTCTGCTCTGAGCAGCTTTGGGCCAGGAGTGGTGGCTTTGGGGGCAGGAGGCGTGGCTTTGGGGGCAGGAGGAGTGGCTTTGGGGGCAGGAGGCATGGCCTCTGGGGGAGGCTTGTGACCCAGCAATTAATTTTATTTTATTTTTCAAATTAAGCACTGTGGGGAGGGGAGCATGTTCCCTGGAAGAGCTGTATCCCATTACCGAGAGAAGGGGTGAGTGGGTGGAGTTGTACTATTCCATCTTCTACACCAGGGCCCATTCCAACCTAGCTACGCCCTTGTTCACCTATAACAAGAATAGTCAAAGATAGAGTTATTGTTTATCATGGATATAGCATTTACCATTTCAGCATGGTATGGGCAACTAAACACACTAGGCCACAGGTGGCCAGGTTTATGGTGCACACAATCTACTTAATCTAAGCATCAGCCTTGGGCGATCTGCCAGGACTTCTCCTGCTGGCTCCAACTCTCCAGGCTGGGTCCCCTCCCACTGGTTCTCCACTCTAGGGCACCTCAGCAACTGGTTGCTGAGAGGAGAGGAGCACTTCATACTCAGCTTGTACTGGAGGAGCTCTCCGAACTTGTCTCCTCCCCAGAGACACTCCCTGGGATGCCAGTCCTGCCTAGAGGTCGTTTTTGAGAGGCTCGTCCTCACCCCATGATCTACTGGAGAGAAGCTTGTTAGCTACCAGTAGACTGCCATCTACCTCTCGGCCACCCCTGCCATAGGCAGTTTGGAAAATGTCAGTCTGAATAAATAATGGAGACACTATCAGTAAAACAACAACTCCTCCATGACTGCAGTCCCAAACCCCCTGTGTGGGATCTGCACGGGACAATGGCCCTTTTCACAGACACTCTTAACACTGATAAAACAGGTGTTACATTTTATTATACATGTTGCAGGCTACCCAGAGAGCGCACCTGCAGCCCTGCAACATGTATAATAAAATGTAACACCCATTTTATCAGTATTAGAGTGTCTGTGTGAAAAGGCTAATGTCTCCGCTATGGACTTGCACACGGTTTGCACAAGTCATGGGATCAGCCCCCATGTTTGCACATGTGAGTTTACAATCTTCACTAAGTTCACAATTATGATGCTATTAGTATTTATAGGACTGTAGAACAGTGCAAATATACGCTGCTTCTCTTGTGCTACCGATGTGATTTCATTTTTGTACTGTCAGAGAGTTTCGTGGCGATACAAGCTTTTCACTATGAACCAGTAGGATTAGATAGCAAAAAAACCAGCAGGGAGATTATTGCATCTCCTTCAAAATACAAAGACATGATTATTATAAAAGTAGGTTGATGGACCATTCAAGTTACAGTTTTAAAAAGTCTGGAATCACAAACATTAAAAGCTTGAAGCAGTAACCCCGTACTGGGATAATGTTGGTTCCTATAATACTAAGTGGAACTGTTCCGAGAGGAACAGTGGAAATGATGGAAATTTTCACTGTAATTCCTCTATACCAGATGTATCCAAACATCATGAGAAAATAATGGCCCAGCTCCTAGAACTTTTTCACAAGTCTTTTAAATCCACTGTCAGTTTGTTAGCTATTCAATTTTCTAAATGCTTCAAAATGTCTCATCCAAAGAATTTCGGCCAAATGTGCATTAGAGCAGCATTTTCTTTACCCTTGAATCAACAAGGGTTTGTGTTTTATAAAAAAGAAAAACCAAACAAATGAAAATTGCTGAAGAAAACTACAATTTCTCTAGTGAGATTTTTAAAAGCCCACTTGATGCACTGTGGTAAGTGCTCATTCACAATAATTCTCCTTTTTTATAACCCAACAAGATTCTTAAGATAAAAATGCACTTTAATAACAGATAAGAATAAACAAGTGTTACTTGGGAGTGGAGGGACCATTTACTCAAAATTAATGATTATCTAGATATTTAATGGAAAAATATCATAAAGGCTAGACTATTCAATCTAGCTGCAATTTGACACCTGCAATTATGCCATTTTTTGCTCTATTTATGTGTCTTCTTTTTTTAATTGTACATTAAAAAAACCACAATGGCCGTGGTCCACGGACCACAAACCAGTAATTGGTTTGTGGATCACACACGGTCCATTAGTTTTTCCCCCACTGTCCTTTCTATTTCTGTTTTTAAAAAGCAAAAATCATAGGGCATCATTATGAAACCATCGTTTACTGACAATTTCAGCACTTTGTATTTGAGACAACACTTGTACTGTGGTATAAAGACGATAGAATAACTGTAGTATCTCAGATGGTGAAATTTGGAAACTTTTAGTAAAAGAGTAATTTGTGGGGGCAAACACTGTGCACATTTATCTGTTGAAGTCTAAAGAATTATTGCTTACTAAGAGTAAGAGGAATCACACTTCAGAGCAGGTTTTTTGAGTAGAGATGGTCAAACATTTTTCACAACCCAAAGAAAATGATCATGAAACAACTCAGACTGGTGGGGCCCTTTTAAAGCCCTTGAAGATTTGTTGGTACAAAGGCTTTCAGGGTCACAGCCTTAATCTTTAACAAACAATTTTTCAAAGAAAAAAATGCTGTTTTCAGTTTTTAAAAAACGCTCAAAAATCCAACACAAAGTTTTATCAGAAAACAACTTGTGAATCAAAGGCCATTTTCACACAAGACACTCTCCACCAATTACCCACTCACCACCCACCCTCTATACATGTTACAGGGCTGCAGTGTTGCCCTATGAGTGCCCTGTAACATGTATAGTGGATGGGAGGAGGGTGGGGAGTGTCTTGTGTGAAAACACTCAAAAACTTCAGGAGACTGCATCAATAATTTATGCCTCCTGTGTACAGGCACACAGCACAACCAAAATGAAAAGTTTCTTCAGTCCTAAATTGCTAAAATGAAATTTCAGGAATTTATTTTCAAATAGTATTTTGAAACTTTGAGGTTTCATCCCAATTTGGGACAAAGGAAGTAAAATACTACTTCCCTACCAATCTTCGTTCTGAGGACAGATCAATACAGTTAATGAGACAGGAGTTAACTGTAGCTTTTTCAGTTTTTGAGGAGGTTCGGTCACATGGTTCTTGTTTGGCTCACCTGAGAGTTAGACTAAAGAGAATCTTAGAGTTGGAAGGAACATCAGAGGTCATCTAGTCCAACCCCCGGTCAGTGTAGGAAATCCACAGCTGCAGCATCCCTGACATATGGCCATCCAGCCTCTGTTTGGAAACCTCCTGTGAAGGAGAGTCCACCACCGCCCTAGAAGCTAAAGCCTATCTCTACGTTTTTCATCTTCAAATCTAATGTAGGCTGGGATTTTCAAAGAGACCAAAAGAACTTAGACTATTACTCTTACTGGAAGTCAACGAAATGTGAGCACGCAACCCATTCCCCTTAGGCCCAGCTGGACATCCAAACAGCAAGCAGCAGACTTGTTTTACATTTCTCCTTTGAGTCACATTTGAACTTCATCCTCCAACACATCAAGAAAGCATACCTTTTTGGCAAATGCTCAACACCAAATACCATCATCACCACCATCCAGCACATCAAGAACTCAGGGTTACAAAAGTCCTGATATATTTTGACCACTTGGGCAGATGTTTCTTAAAAATCTGATAGGTAAACAAACCTGTTTGGCCAACTGGTCCTTCTTGCCGAAGCCAGTGGCTGCAGCAATATTTCCCGCTCCTTCCACCGTTTTCTGTGCTACTGCTGTCACTCCTGTCACCACAGCGCCTCCAACATTAGACACTTGTTCTTTGGTTTTCTCAGCCACTGCCAAAGAGACAGATGAAGAATACATTATGGTACTGGGTATCATAGCATGTCAGAGCAGGAAGGGACCTAAAGTTATCTAGTCCAACCTTCCGTTTGGATGCAAAACAACTACAGCTACAACATCACTGAGAGATGGCTGTCCTGTCTTCTCTTGAAAACCTCCAGTGACAGAGAGCCTACAACCTCCCTCGGCAACTTGTTCCATTGCTGAACAGCTCTTACTGTTGGGAAATTTCCCCCGATATCTAACTGAAATCTACCTCCTCTGCCTCTTGCCTCTGTAGCAATGAAGAACAGTTCCTTGCCATCTTCTAGGTGGCAGCCCTTTAGATATTTGAAGATTGCTATCATGTCACCCCTTAATCTTCTCTTTGCTAAACTAAACACACCCAGTTCCTTCAACCTTTCTTTATCACAGGTTATGAGGTGGTTGATGATTGGAGGGCCCCTGGCCTTAGTCTGATGCTGTTAAATGCAAGGTTGGTTGTAAATAAATCAACAACTCTCTGGGAGTTAATCCTGGACCAGGCAGCCGACCTCATGTGTATTACGGAGACCTGGCTGGACACTGAATTGGGGTCAATTTTGGTTGACCTTGTTGCAGCTGGGTACTCAGCCACGGCCGGAAGGATGGGGGGGTGGGGGTGGTGTAGTCATTATTTTGAAGGACATGTGGTCCATTAGGAGGTATCCAGTGCAAACCTTGTCAGGTATCGAGGGCTTCCATCTTGTGATTGATTTGGCTGGAGACAGATTGGGCTACTGCTAGTATACCGTGCACCTACCTGTATGGCAGCATCTCTGCATGCTCTAGTAGAACTGGTGTCGGAGGTGGTCTTGCGGTCCCCGAGGATGGTGGTTCTGGGGGACTTCAATATTCACGTCAATGCCAGCCTTGAGGGGGAGCGGAGTGTGAGTTCATGGCTGCCATGGCAACCATGGGACTGTCTCAGGTGTTTACTGACCCGATGCATGATGGAGGGCACACCTTGGACCTGATATTTGCACTGTCCTTGAGGCAAGCGATCCATTGGTGGGGAACGTGTCGCCAATTCCCTTGTCATGAACGGATCATTTCATCCTACGGGCTGGTCTCCTGGCACATGTCTCCTCCCGGAGGGGTGTGGAACCAGTTCGGTTCATTTCCCCCCCGGAGAGGTTCTGGAATGCTCTTGGAGATTTATTTATTTATTTATTTATTTGCATTTTTACCCCATCCCTCCTGCAAAAACAGCTTGGGGTGGCTTACAAAATCATAAAACAAACAATATAAACTACAGTAAACATTTAAAACAACAATAAAACCCATACTGGGGTGCCACAAAGTATAACAAAACTCCCTCCCTAACCCTCCACCTCCCATCCTACCCATCTCCCTCACTGAAAGCCTGGTGGAACAGCTAGGTCTTACACAAACATCAGGAGGAGGAGACATCCAAGGCCACGCAGGTCTCTGCCAGGAGGGAGTTCCAATGCCTCGTGCCCTCTCCACAGTTGCCCCCCGCAATATGTGGGGACTTCGAGGAAGGCGCCCCCAGTAGACTGCAAGGGCTGATCCAGGTCCCGGGGACTGAGGCAGTCCTGAAAATAGGTAGGGCCCAGGCCATATAGGGCTTTATAGGTAAGCACCAACACTTTGAATTGGGCCCAGAAGACTATAGGCAGCCAGTGCAAAGAATGGAACACTGGAATAATGTGCTCACAGTGACCCGTCCCTGTAAGGAGATGGGCCAGCTTCCGAACCATCACCATGGGTAGCCCCACGTAGAGCACGTTACAATAGTCTAGTCTTGAGATGATGAAATCATGGATGATGGTGGCTAGGTTGGAGTCTGAGACATACAGCCGAAGCCACCACACCAGATGTAATTAGCGAAACGTGCTCCTGGTCACAGCCTCCACCTGGACATCCAGGCAGAGCCAGGAATCAAGGAGCACCCCCAGACTATGAACCTGAGGGACTAGCAGAGGGTGAACCCCATCAACCCCACCACCCTTCCCACCAGCATCACCTTCGTCTTGTCAGGATTCAACTTCAGACAGCTCACCCTCATCCAGTCCCCCACAGCTGCCAAACACCGGGTAAGCACCGAGACTGCCAGGTCTGGGTCTGATGAAAAAGAGAGGCGAGTTGAGTGCCATCAGCATATTGATGACACCGAACATCAAACCTTCTCACAGCCTCACCCAGCGGCTGCATATACACATTGAACAGGAGAAGGGACAGAATGGAACCCTGCGGGACCCCACATGAGAGGTCGTGAGGGGATGAAGAACAATCTCCCAGCACCATTTGCTCAGTTCTGGCCAGGAAAGAGCAGAACCATTCAAGAACAGTTGTACCCACCCCAGCTCGGTCCTGCAGGTGAGTCACCAACATCTCATGTTCAACAGTATCAGATGCAGCCAACATACCTAACAGGATCGATCGACCCTGATCCATTTTGTGGCAGAGGTCATCGACCAAGGCCACAAGCGCAGTCTCAGTGTCATAACATGGATGAAAGCCGAACTGTGAGGCATCTAGGAAACTGATGCGGTCCAGATGTCCCTGCAGCTGTCAAGCTACTGCCCACTCAATAACCTTCCCTAAATAGGGAGGTTTAGAGCAAGGGAGTAAATGTCAAGTATGTTTTTTTTAGCAGAGGCCACACCACCGTCTCTTTGAGGCAACCCGGCACTCTGCCCGCCCGAAGGGAGGCACTGACCACCTCTGCCAGAAATGGCCCCAACTTCTCCCTGATAGCATTAACCAGCCAGGATGGGCATGGATCTAGTTCACAAGAAGTGGTTCTGCCCACCCCAAGAACATCCTCTGCATCAGTGGGCAACACCCACTGAAACTGATCCCACAAAACTGGACAGGGCGGGTGTTCCATAACCTCTGGTTCTCCTAATTAGAGGTGTGCACCAGGGGCCCATGTCATTGTCATTTTTCATTATTGAAATCTGTCGTTTTCATAAATATCAAATTGTTGGTTTTGGTTTTGCTTTCGTTTTCGGTTTCTATTGGTTTCAATAGAAAACACATTTTCAACTGTAAATTTTTTGTTTTTCACTATATTTGGCTGAAATATAGAGTGCTTATACCTCCAATGGACAGCATTATGTGTACCAAATTCCAAAATGATTGGATAAAGGAATCCAATTTTAGAAGCATTGAATTATTTTATTTTGCAAAAATCTTCATATACATTCTTCGGTGTAACTTCTTTGCCTCACATTTAATGAGATGAAACTTGGCAAGTTTATACCCCTTCCCATATTTACTCTGGGTGTTTTCAGATGTTATGGGGCCAGTTGGCCCCGTACCGCAAACAACCTATCCATCCCCCGCCGAGATGACCCCATCACGCCGTATCAGACGTGCCGGGGGGATCCCGGCGGGGAATCTGGGAGGGGGCAGGGCCGCACAACGAAACGTGCAGCCTCATGGCCCCACCTCCTCCATGCGCCCCGCCGCCTGCCCTCTGGGGAGACAGGCGGGCGGCAGGGCCAATGAGGCCGCCGTGTCTGGCTGGATTCGCCACGGCCCGGGATCCCGCGGGTGATCCCGGGCCGTGGCACCCGACGTGACTGTGGGGTTCACCCCAGTGTGGAATCACATTCAACACACGACGGCCTCCGGTCCTGCCACTTCGGCCGCTCGCATGGTGAATGTGATTCCACGCCGTGGTAACATCTGGGGGGGAACATCCGTTCCCCTCAACAGACGTTCCGTGATCACAGCCACCACCGGGAATTGACCATGGTTGACTGTGATCTCGTAACGTCTGAAATCACCCTATCTCTCCCAGCTTTCAGAAGGATTGATTAAAGGGTCCTGGTGGCATAAGAAATTAACTTATAAATGTATGTCTGACTGTAACTTTGCAGTCCAACCAGTGTACATGAAATTTGGCAGGGCTGTATATCACACTTTCCCAATCATCTTTACCAAATATCAGAAAAATGTGATAAAGGTCCCAATTTTATTTGCCTGCACAACATATGCAGAGAAGAAGCTTATGCCAGGGATTCTCTTACGTGTCACAGTGGTATAAGATTGGTTTGGGATGCCAGTTGGTCAGCAGAAATATCAACCAGATATCCTCATTCTGTGCTGTGACCATTCCAACATCTCTCCCCCACTTGTTACTGGGAAGTCAGAAGCATCTGTTTAGGAAAGAGCCAATAGAGATTCTCTGATGTCCTCTGTCACAGTGCTGGAGGATGTGATTGTGATGATAATTGGCCAGCCTGGGTGTGTAAACTATGTCTCCTGATTACTGAGATGCTATCCCCAAAGTCCCAGTTATATCCCTTCTATGCCCGCCTTGAAGCCACTACTACTATGCCTGCCTTGAAGCCACTGCATGCTTCTAGCTATAAAGCTAGAAGCATGCAGTAACTGGCCAGTGAATGTGTCTGTCAGTCTTTTGGGTTGCTCCACACCCTCCCTCCTACAGCCTCTCTCCCCCGGCTATGCCAGGTGACTGCCTCTGACTGACACTGCATGTGCTGCTATTTATCTGAATAATGGACTTCAAAGGGACGACTTCAACTGCTTTTAAAATTGGGTCCCTTTATCAAATTGGCCTGTAGTTTGTCAGAGATGACAGGGAAGGTATGTGATTCATTCCTGCCAAATATCTTGTAAACAGGATGGAATATACCAATGTTACAGCTGGAAATGTATTTTCAAGTTAATGTCTTATACCATCAGGACCCTTTATCCAATCTTTCTAAACATTGGCAGGAGTTTTAAGCTTGTGGAGGGACATACTATTCACAGGTTTCATGCAGATTGTATGGAAGTTTAAAAAGTTGTAACCGTGAATGTGTATGGAGCTTTTCTTAAAGTCACAACGTTCAATTGCTTCTAAAATTGGTTCCCTTTCTCTAATCATTTCGAAATGTGGTACAAATAGTGCCCTCCATTGGGGGACAATCTCCCCAAGTTTCATCAGAATTGACTAAGAAACATAAATGTTATAAGCAGAAGTATGTTTTTCAGTGTTTTCCCTTTATTTCAAAAACAAAATATCATTTTCGTTTCTAGTTCCATTATTGTTATTTGTCATTTTTGTTATTGCAATAACAATGAAAATGACAATTTTCATTATTGTTATTGTAATAACGAAAACAACATGCACACTCTACTCCTAATATATTAATCGCAGCATTGAAGTTTTGTTGAATCTGTGTGATTTTATCCATGAAGTAATCAACAAATGTGCCACACTGGGCACTAGAAGGTTCCAGTTCCAGGCAGAGGGAGGCCAGACCGACCAGCCCTCTCACCACTGGAAAAGCTTCATTGGATGAGACTTCGCAGATGCTATGAGGGCACAGCAACAGCATAGACTTTTAAACTAGCTCTATGCTGCAACCTGTCGGCTTCAGTATGCAAACTACACCACCGTCGCTCTAACCGCTGCCCTTCCTGCTTCAGCTGTCACAGGTCCTCTTTAAACCAAGGTGAGGAAGCAGACGCCTAGGAGCTGTTTGGTTGATGGCCTCCATCAGCAAAGTGTTCCAAAAAGCAACGAGGTGATCAAGTGAACGGTCGTCAAGATCACAGGGTAACTCCCCAACAGCATTCCAGAACCTCACTGAATCCATTGGTCTCCAGGGGTGAACCAACCAAACTGGTTCCACACCTCTCCAGGGGCAAATATGTGCCGGGAGACTGGTCTGTCTGTATGAAGTAATGATCCATTCATGACAAGGGCTCTGCTGACACTTCCCCCACTAACAGATCCCCCGCCTCAAGGCCGGTGCAGAAAATCAGTTCCAAGGTATGACCCCCATCATGCGTCAGGCCAATGACCATTTGGGGCAGGCCCATGGTTGCCATGGTGGAGATGAACTAATGCTCTGTTCCCTCCAAGACTGACGTTGGTATGAATATTGAAGTCCCCTAAGACTACTGTCTTTGGGGACCGCAATACCAGCTCCGCCAGAGCGTGCAGGGTTGCCGTGTGCAGGCAGCTGCACAGTATACAAGCAGCACCCCTAATCTGTCCCTCACCAAATTGATCACAAGATGGAGGCCCTCAATACCTGACATCAACTGCACCAGATACCTCCTAACAGACTATGAATCCCTAAAAAAACAATGGCTACATCCCCCCCATCCCTCCAATCTTGATGACCATTAAATCGACCTCATGGCTCTTTGGAACACCTTTCTGACTGAGGAAATCAACTGAACGGCTCCTAGGCATCTGCTCCCTAAACATCGGAAATGCAGGTCCCTCTGGTTTACAGAGGACCTGCGATGGCTGAAGCAAGAAGGGCAGCGGTTGGAGCAACGGTGGTGCCATACTTGTGCTGAAGCGGATAGATTGTGGCATAGAGTTAGATTAAACCCCTATGCTGGAGCTGTGCAGGCAGCAAAGAAGGGGCATTCTTTGCCCTCATTAACTGATATGCATATGATCATATTAAAGATAGATATGTACAGTGGGGCTGAACCGATCCCCTGCACAGTGAGACGTGGCACACACAATGTGTGAATACACCTGTACACACGGCCCATGCGCAGCCCCACTCTGGGGACAGTGGCGCATGTGAACACTGCACACACCTGCACAGTAGCCAAGTGTGCAGGGGTTTGGGATCGTGCCGTGTGTGTGTATGTGTATGTGTGTGTATATATGCATATGTGTATATATATGCAGGTGTGTGCAGTGTTCACATGCGTCATGGTTCCCGGGGTGGGGCTGTCCACTGTTTGTGTGTATAGGTGTGTGTGTGTGTACACACACACATTGATGTACTGCCCCATCCATTTACATGCTCATATGCTTTATAAAGAAACAACACCTGTAACTATATTTAAAGCTTTAATTGGAAAGGTTTTTGTAAAATTGTAAAAGTGAAGGTTCATTTTTGTTTTCCTTAAAGCATTATAGTATGAAATATTTGAGCAGGATGGGTTCAATCTCATTAGACCACTGAAGTCATCAGAGATTTTCCAATGGACTTTCGATTAGCCTCATTGATCAACTATATCTCACTCTGCCCAGTTTATTAACAGGCTACATTCAATGACGATTTAGCCCCCAAAAGTGCTGTATTTATTTCTATGGCATGCAGTGCTTTTTAAATATTAAAATTACCATAAGTGCTAAATTGATTAGGAGCATATTGATGTCGCATCCCTTGTCTCTCCCTCTGTTCCCCCTTCCCTGTCTCCCCTCCCCCTGTCTTTAGAGTGTAAACTCGGGCAGGAACCGTGTCTATTTTATTCTCTGTAAAGCGCCAGGTACATCGCTGGCGCTATATAAAAGCTTATAATAAATAAATAAATAAATAAATAAATAATATGGAAGCCCCATCTTGTCCAGTTCTACGGGATCAGTTTCAGTGGGTGTCACCCTCTGATATGGGGGGAGGTGGCTCAGCAGCTTCAGGGGCATCTGGACCACATCATTTTTCTGGATCTCTTGCAGTCTGGCTTTTGTCTGGGCTATAGCACTGTGTTTGTGAGTTTGGTCGATGACCTTCGTCGTGAGTTGGATGAGGGTCAGTTGACCCTTTTGATTCTGTTAGATCTATCGGCTGCACTTGACACTGTTGATCATGAGATGTAGGCTACCTGCTTGCGGGACCGAGCCAAGGTGGGCAGAGCGAGGGTACTGGGGAACTGTTCTTCATCTCCCTGGGACCTCGTGTGTGGATTTCTGCAAGGTTCCATTCTGTCCCTTTTCCTGTTCAATATGTACATGCAGACTTTGGGTGAGGCCATGAGGGGGTTTGGTATTCTATTTGGTGTCATCAGTATGTCGATGACACCCAACTTTACCTCTCATTTTCAGCTGACCCAGGCCCGGCAGTCACAGTGCTTACGGACTGGATGAAGGTGAGCCGTCTGAAGCAGAATCCTGACAAGACGGAAGTGATGCTGGTGGGAGGGACTGAGGGGTTGGTGTTTGCCCCCCATTGGTCCCTTCAGGTTTGGAGTCTGGGGGTGCTCCTCAATTCACAGCTCCGCCTGGATGTTTAGGTGGGGGCTGTGATGAGGAGCGCATTTTACCTATCACATCTGGTGCGGAGGCTTCAGCTGTATGTCTCGCACTACAACCTTGCCACTATCATAATAATAATAATATTGTTTATTTGTTGGGCAAAGCCCTTTACAAATTCCCATCGGCCAGCTACCATATGGGATACATAAATTTAGTATGACTGGTGATCCAGTTAACAGACCAAAGTGTTACAAAAATATTAAAAAAGAGGGGTTACCCCATGAGAGTTACCAAAGACCTAAGAACTTAGCCCAGCTGCAAATTACCTTCCTCATGACCAAGAGAGGCTGGAGGCCCACCAAAACAATCCGAGGTCTCCTAGATCATAGCTCCATGGTGTACGCACTTGGCCCCTCCTTATCCGGGCCGGGGTCTCAACAACCTTGGATGCCACCCAAAGCCTCACCTCTCTCTACAGATTGGGGAAGAAAGGACTGCGGATGCCTTGTATCGCAAGAGCAAACCTTGCTACAGCTCTTGCTTGTTCAGTGTCCGCCGGATTAAGCAAGCACTGGAGCCCCTTGGAACCCAGGGCTCGATCCGCACATATCCTCCCCAGATATTTGCTTCTAGGGCCCACCAAGGCGGAGCACTGGTAGATCATGTGCTCTAGAGTGTCAACCTCCCCCGAGTGACATAAGGGGCATGTCCGTAGGGCCCAAGGTACCTTCTTTTGGCAGCCTTCCCGCACCGCCGAGGCCAGCATATTAGTCCTTATTTTAAGGAAGGCCTCTCGCTCCCTGGCATTTTCCCATATGAAAAGGTAATATGGAGCAGCAGATCCCTCACTATAGGGTACATATATTGGGGAGATCTTCTGGGCGGCCATCAGTTCCCTTTCCATTTGCAAGGACTGGTCTTGAATCCACCTTTTGAGTAAACTTCTCGTCGCTGACCTTCCTAACTGGGCCAAGTTCTCAGGAGAAAACCCCAAATGGTGAATTTTTCTCTCCGCCCCTTTTAGCCAGGGATCCCCCAGCCCACTCTCCAAAGTTAGTATTAACAAAGACTCCTGGGGGGGGGGGGAATAAAGCCGTCTTAGCCCAGAAGTTGACTACCGCCTGGAGGGCATGAGCTCTAAGGGGAGGGACGCGCGCCTCCGCTCTTAAGATTACCTGAGGGGTCCCTCTTGGCACTCCCATAATTGCTCTCAAAAAGCTGTTTTGAATAGGTTCCAGGAGCGATAGAAAGGCGATACCCCAAACGGGGATTGCATACATCATTTGGGCGATGACCTTTGCTCTAAATAGACGTAGAGCAGGCAGGACCGATTTCCTCCCTTTCCCATAGAAGAATTTTACTATAGCCCTGGTGGTTTTCTTGGCCAGGGCTTGGGCAGCGACAAAGTGGGCTCTCCATCCTCCGTTGGAGGCAAAAAGGACCCCCAGATATTTGAAGCGCTGTACCTGCTCTATGGAATTTGGGCCTATTGCCCAGCGATGGACTTTCTGGGGTCCTTTAGTCCCTACTACCAGAACCTTAGTCTTAGAGTAGTTGATAGATAATAGTTCTGCCTGGCAGTAGTCCCCGAAAGCCTGCATGGCGCGTTTCAGCCCAATGCTGGTTTGCAAAATCAACACTGTGTCGTCCGCATATAACAGCGTGGGGATCCTGCGCCCACCTATCCTTGGGGCGTGCAAGTCTGTCCATTGGAGAGCCTGCACTACATCGTTGAGGTAAATGTTAAAGAGTGCCGGCGCTAGGAGGCAGCCCTGTTGCACCCCCACTTGTACCTGAATCTCCTGTGACAGGGCCCCATTCCTATTGTAACGGACCCGCAGTGAATTCCTCTTGTGTAGTTTCATTATCAAGAATAGGAGTCTGGGGTCTATAGCTAGGGCTCTTAACTTTACCCAGAGGTGTTCCCTACAAACCATGTCAAAGGCTTTCTCTAAGTCTATGAAACATAGATAAAGTTTTTTACTGGAAGCCATGTATTTAGTAGTTAGCGCAGATAGCACAAACACATGGTTTGTAGTAGCTAGCCCTCCCCGGAAACCTGCCTGCTCTGGTTCAATTAGATGCACCGAATTCAGCCATTCCTGCAGTCTGTTTAGCAATAGCTTCGAATACAATTTTGCAGCAGTACTGAGGAGACTTATTGGCCGGTAATTACTGGGCTGGTTGGGATCTCCCTTTTTATAGATAGGCACCACTATACTAGACAACCAGGCTGACGGGAAAAGCCCTGAGTCATTGATATAGGTGAACAGGGGTGCCAAAATCTCAGCCCACCTTGTAGGGTTGCTCTTTAGGATTTCTGGGGTAAGAAAATCTGGGCTGGGTGCTTTCCCCGATTTTAAACCAGCGATGAGATCTGTTATCTCCTCTGGCGTTACCGGGGCTCACCCTGCTAGGCCCTTAATAGAGCCGATATCCACTTCTGTTGGCACTAACTTGGCCCTTGAGAAGAGTGCCTTATAGAAGTTTTCCCACATGAGCGGGTGCAGGCTAACTGTACCACTACAGCTGCCCCTAGATTGAGCTGCTCGATTAATGGACCAAAATTCCCTGGAGTCCCTTGAATTAGTGGCAGAGATAAGAAGTGCCCATTGTTTTTTTTGGTGGGTGCTTAATTTTGAAGCTAACAATTTTCGATGCTCTGCACGGGTAAGAGCCAATTTGACACGGGTAGCATGGCAGGTATGTTGTTTAAGATTTCTGGCTAGACGGCAGAGCGAGGTGTGAAGCCTACGGCAATCGCCGTCGAACCAGATAGGAGAGGTCCTGGCTCTCTGGGCTGCACCTCGCAGATCATGTCCCCTCGTTGTAATTAAGGGGGTCATTTCAACCAGCAATAGTTCGAACCACCCTATAGTGTCGGGTCCTTGTGCTAAGATTTTTCCCACTAGGTGACTCCCTAGTGGAGACTCAAAAAACCCTGCCATTACTCTGTCTCGCTCGTCCATCCATCTGGCACGTACCCGTGGGGGCTCGGAATCCACCAGAGTGGAAACACTTTCCACTCCGCAGATATCCGCCACAGGTGGAACAATATCAAGGGCCAGCACCAAGGGTAAGTGGTTAGAAACATGGAGGGGAACCACCGCTAACCTTCTAACTGCTGGGAATAAACAAGATGTCACCATGAATAGGTCCAGAACACTGGAACCCTGGGGAGCGTGGAAGGTGAAGTTGCCTGGCTGGTCTCCACTAACTCGTCCGTTAACAACAATAAGATCAAATTCTGACAGCAGTTGTTCTATATTATTTCCCTTCCTGGGTCCAACCACTTGATCTAATGAATGTCGACTAGGTATATATAAAGGATCCGCCATGTCCTCCAAACCCACAATGCCTGGCACTGTAGCAGGATTACCCAACCTGGCATTGAAGTCCCCGTCCCAGATCAGCGGAGCCGCTGGAAATCTCTCCGTAGCTATAGACACCATTTCCATGAACTGTTCCCATATTCCGGGATCCTTGCCACTATCATCCATGCCATCCATCTACGTGGGGCTACCCTTGGTGACAGTTCAGAGGCTGCAGCTTCTGCAGAACGTGGCAGACCACCTCCTTGTGGGGACGGGTCATCATAAGGACATTACATTGGTGCTCCGTTCATTGCACTGGCTACCTATAGTCTTCTGAGCCCAATTCAATTTATAGTGTTGGCCTATAAAGTCCTATCTGGTCTGAGTCCTACCTGTCTGCGGGACCGTCTCTCCCCCAGGATTCTCGATCAACCCCTGTGGTCAACTGGGAGCGCCCTTCTCAAAGTCCCCTGAGTTTCTCAGGTGGCCACTACGGAGAGGGTGTTCTTGGTGGTCGCACCAAGGCTGTGGAACTCCCTCCTGGCGGAGGTCCATCTGGCCCCGGACCGACGACAGTGTAAGAGCTGGCTGTTCCACCAGGGTTTTTGGGGGGGAGATGGGTGGGGAGGGCTTTGGGGGGAAGCAGGGTTAGCTCCATCACTGTGGCCATTTTCCATTGTTGATTTTATATGTTATAGTCTATATTTATCATGTATTTTATTATTTTAATTATATATTGTGAGCCGCCCCGAGCTGCTAATGGCAGGAGAGAGTGGGATATGAAATTGTGGAGAAAATAAATAAATAAATAAAAAATAAATAAATAATAACACTTGCTTTCCAAACACTTTAGCATCTCTGTCACTCTCTTCTGAACCCACTTCAATTTGTCAATGCCCTTTTTAAACTGAGGCACCTAAAACTGGTTATAATATTCCAGGTGAAATCTGACCAGTGCTGAATGGAGTGGAATTATTACATCTGCTGAGTTGGAGGCAATGCTTCTGTTAATGTAGCCTAAAACTGCGTTAGTCTTTTTTTTTTGCAGTCACATAACATTGCTGACTCATGCTCAGTTTGTGCTCAATCACATCTTCTTGACATTTACTGCTGCCAAGCCAGGTCTCTTTCATCTTATACTTGTGCATTTGGTTTGTCTTTCCTAAATGCAGAACTTTACATTTGTAAGTGGAAGCTAACTCAAGGAGCAGATCAATAAAGCAGTTTCATCAGTAGAGGAACTAGCTATCAAACATCAACGGACAGACCGTGTGATTATTGGAGAGTCCACCTCAATCACAAGAAAAAAACCCAGCCAATTGATATCAGGATAGGTGCAGTACATTCAGTTCAGGGTCAATTAACTTCTTTAACAGCTCTTCTCTATTTTAACTCAAACAGCATCGAATGAGGAAAGAAGCTATTATTAGGGAGCACAAATTATGTACCGACACTTTGTAACATTGACACTCAGACAGATGCAATCTAGCAAACTGCATTCCGATTAACTGAAAACTGTATGTTGCAGCTAGCCAAAGTGTTCTACAATTTGATTTTGACCAACTATTTTTTATTAAAGAGGCAGATTTGTTTTGGGAGTTTGGGGTGTGTGTGGTTAAAAAAGATTTTAAATTAACATGAGTCACTGCTTGCAATACTTCTACACCAAACACACATTAATTGTTCCTCCTTTTGCCTTTGAGAATACTAAGATAAGAACAGCTATCCTAGATCTCAATAATGGTCCACTGAACCCAGTATCCTGTCTCCCACAATGGCCAGTACCAGATGTTTCAGAGGAAGTATACAATGACAAGGCATATATGGTATGGAGTGATCCATCCCCTGTCATTCACTCCAACCTCTGGCAATCAGAGGTTGCATTTCCTGACCAACATGGCTAATATGGGCCTATCCTCCATGAATTTATCCAACCTTTTTTAAAAAAAGAATCCAGCTGCATATTGGCCTTTACAATATCCCATGGCAATAAATTCCATAGATTAATAGTGCACTGTGTGAAAAAGCGCTTCCTTTTGTCCATTTGTGGGAAGCCGAAGACAGCAACCAGAGCACAAGAAGAAAAACATACAGGGAGGAGAAAGGCTGGAATGCTGGCAAGATGTGGGTCAAGGGCTGGGTGCGACGACATAAATTTCTCCAGGTCCTGTAGGGGCGCTGTGGAAGCTTTCTGGGGAATTAGTTTCTGACAGGTCACAGACTCAACCTCTGTACAATCCTAGTCCAGCACAGCTGCTGTCATGGCTAATCTTGGAGAAAAATGTCCAAAGCCCCTTTAAGAATCTTCAGGGGTCTAGGTGTGAGTAGGTTTCTGGCCTCCAGCCTCCCCTCATAGCCAGCCTACTCCACCAGTATGTGCAAAGTCTGTCTGCTCCTACAGGGTTCAGGCTCAGTCCAATGAATTCTATATAAATGAAAGCAAACTCCCTTTGAGGAAATAATACGGTGGCTCCCATCTGCGAGGCTAGATGTTCTGTCTCTGCGGCCACGTGTAGCTTTGCTCTGGCTGTCAGGCCCAGGCTTCCTTCGCTGCCTTTCAGGAGCTCTAGGCTGCAGCTTCTCCCTCCAGCATTCTCCCAGTCAAATTGCCAGACTGCTCCTTTTATACTACTCATCAACCCTGTGGTGCAAACCTGCGCGACTCCAAACACCTGCTCTCTATGTGCTGGCCACTTAAAGGGCCAGGCAGTTTCTGCTGCCATGCCCTGTTACACTGGGGGCTCTCTCTTTAGCCTTCCTGTTACCTCTATCACCCACTAGGCCATTCTGCTGCATGGGTCTTTTATCTTCACATCTGCATCAAGACTTCCAGTCAGTCCTTCATGCATAGGCAGGAACCCTTAACTCAGGGCTGGGGAACTTCTGGCCTGGAGCTGTTTTTTATTTTACCCCTTTCCAATTCTTGGATCAGGCCCTTGGATCCCACCACTGAGCACTGAAAGACTGAGCTCAGGGGAAGGGAGCAGAGATGAGAGCATGCACTCAAGGATCACCCATGATCTCGACTCTCCACTTCCTTCTCCTTTCTTAAACGCATCCCTTAAACACCCCTGCCTTCAGCTTCTATGCAGCCCATGGAGCTTGTACTCAATTTCAAAATGGCTTGCAGGAGGGGAATGGTTCCCCACGGTCACCTTAAATTAACCATTTGTTTGCCATTCCTGGACGCACTATAGACCCCAGGGCAGGAGCCCATTGCATAGTGAAACAGGAAGATGAACAAGGAGGAAGACATGGTGAAATTGCATCTTGCTGGTGCAGAGGGGAAGAGAGGAGATGATATCCCTCTCTAATCATGCAGAGCCTTTATTTTGGATTGAAACTGCCCACGTGAGCACAAGCGAAGGCTTGGACATACTTCATCTGTCAGATGGTTTCTGGCTACCTCAGACAGCATTGCCAAATTATTAGTCAGGGCTGGACGGAAGGGCTCAACCATCTCCAGGGCTGAGCAACTGTTAGGAGGGGAGGCTGTTGAACAACTTGATCAGCAGCTTCCTACGGAATGTGGCTTTTGCCGGGGATGCAGCTTCATTTAAAGTGCTTCCAACTCAAAAGAATAAGGAAAGCTGGAGAGTACGTGTGAACTGTGCCATTTGAAAAGCATCCTCTTTCACAAACATAATCCCAACATGGCCAAATACGGGTGTAACCAATGTCCTAATCTGACCTCCACTCAGATGTAGAGTTCCCTGTCCCCAGGAGCAGATTAGACGCTTCTCAAAAGCAGCAGCATACACTTTTCCCCAAAGAGCACAGAATATATAATCTCCAGTCCCTAGGAGCATGGGGACCAAATGTGGCTTGCGGCTAGTTTTTATTTGGCCCCTTTCCAGTTCCAGGATCCAGTTCCTGCCCCAAACACTGAAAGAGTGAGCTCAGGAGAAGGGAGTAGAGATAAGGGCATGGACAGACTAGGGGACAGATCCTCCTCTTCCTGAGCACATCTCATAAGCACTCTCATCACCGGCTTCTATACAGCCCTCCTCGGAGCTTGTACTAATTTCCAAAACAGCCCTTGAGAGGGAAAAGGTTTCCCACCCCTGCCCTAAGGAGTCAAACAGACCTAGTACCTTTGTTGCTTGAGTCACACAGACCCTACTGCTTTTAGCAAAAATACCCTAGACTTGATCCAAAGTCCATTACGGTCAAGAGGGCCTGAGAAGCACTGTTGAACACAGGGCGTTTTCCCACGTTCTCCAGCATGCACGATTTGCCTCTGGGAAAAAATCTGGAAGGCAAAGCATGCACGGGGTTTGTCATGTGGGAAGCGGCAGCGCCTCCCCCCCCCCTCGTTTGCATTTTTGCCGGTGATTCTGTGCAGGATTGCGGAGTAGGGAAATCCAGCTCTGTAATCCTGCCCAGAATCGCTCTGGATTCTTTCCCGGAGGCAAAGTGTGCCTGCTGGAGAAGGTAGGAAAGCACCCACAGTTACTAACAAGTGGACCCATATCTAACAGTGGGGTATAGGAGAGTGTTGCCACACCCCACCTATAGAGCCCCCTCTCCCACACACCATGTAGAAATACAATTTGTTCCAGGTTTATTCCTTCAGTTGTAGTCTGAAACAAAGGCCAGAGAGTAACAATCACAGTTCTGGTAAGGAAATGGCTACACAGAGGGCCTTCATACAATATGAACTTCTGAAGACAAGCAGACTGAGTAACCATAACCCCCTTGTCATGCAGTCTGACCCACACTCTGTGTGAATGTCCTAGATACAGGGCGGCTAGCAATAATGGAAAATGGAGATTAATTACACTGTTTCTCTTTAGAAGTTACATTTCCCAGTTTTTGTAACAGTCCTGCTGTTAAATGCTAGGTCTGAGCATGAGTGACCATTATTCTTTGAACAACTGAACTCCCTTGACTGGCATTTAACTTCACATAATAAATAATAATAATAATAAAACAAACAAACAAAAAATTGTTGGGCTTCTTCTCCCAAAAATTCACAAGCTTCACCCATCCAGCTTGGTCTAAAAACAGACGTGACGGCCATGCGGCACCAGCCTGACTCCGGTAGGGAAGCCTCAGTGGACATGGTCCTGATCAGGTTGGGGTGCAGAACAGACATGCCCGCAGCTGGGGCGCCATGGAGGGTTGGGAGGCCGACGAACCTGCGGCCAGACAGCTCCGCTGTTGCACTATGCTCAGTGCCCCATCCCCCGCCATGACAGGCAACTATGGTGGGCGGCCATGACAGTTCTGACCCAGGCCAACATACCAGCCTGGGAACAGACATGGCAGTCCACTGTGGCCCGTGTTAGTCCAGTTAGGCAGGCCTTAGCCCAGGCTGCGACCTTGGATATTTTCCAAGGTCAGAGCCCAGGCTAGCCACCGACATGACCCAGGAACACTTGTGATGTTTATCCTGATTTGCCTCAAATCTACAGCACTGTTTCTTTTTATGGCCAGGTTCTCTACAGAACAACGTTAGGCAGCACTGATGTCCTTATATTCTGGTCTTTCCATCCTGTCACCTCTACTTCAACACCTTTCATACATTTCAGAGAGTCATCTTTCTTAATATGAATCTGACACAGATTGGTTCTCATAGGATTCAGAATGAAGTGCTTTCACCTTCCTCATGAGTCTGCTTTCATTTTTTCTCAAATTTATTTATTGTTTAGCCATAGGCTTTAACACATGGTAATACAATATATACACTATTATTATTATTATTTTTAAATCGATATGGGAGCATCCATAATCATATACAATTTACAAATTTACAAGAATTACAAAGAGAAAAAGAAATACTCCTTATGAATGTGTACGACCCCGTCATTCTTCCCATTACAATCTAGCAATCAACCACTTGTATTCCAAATACTATCTCGAGAAGCAGAATTAAACAATTCCTCTTCATGGGTCCCCAAATCCCCTCTTACCCCAGTCTCTCTTCCTTCTGGTTTATATGTAACAGAACACAATCCGTTCCTATAGACAGTTGAGCATTAATCACTTCGCTGAGTAGGGGCTCTCTAGGTCTGGGATATACGTAACATAATCAAAATCATGATCTCCTTCCTCAACCACCCCAACTCCTCCATACCATACCATCATCGTACCCCTTCAGCTGTCATACAAGGGGATCACCCCAATTACCTATGTTCAAGGGTGATGCCCCTGCTGGATGCGTAGGACAGCTTGGGCAAAGCTCCCTACCGCCCTAGACTGTCCCAAATCTACCGGATTTAGGAGTCTCCGGGTAATTTCCATGGGGGAAATTGACCCCTGGATATATTCCATAAGATACCTTAGCCGAGGGCCCAAAAAATGAGGACATCTAAGAAGGATATGCTCCAGGGTATCCCCTTCACCCATTTGACATAACTGGCATACCCTCTGTGCTTGGGGAACCCCCCTGTAATGTCCTTCTACCCATGCTGAGGGAAAGGAGTTAGCCCTCATTTGGAAGAATTCCCGTCTTTTCTCAGCATCTGTCCACAGGAAAAGGTAATATTCTCCCGGATTCGAGAACTGAATTGGTTCATATAAGGGTGCCAACTTCTGCCCTGACAACAAGGCCCCCTCCTCCTGAGCCACCTGATCTCTAATCCTTCTTTTGACCAATTCTTTCGCAGCTAACAGGCCCAATGGTTTAAGGCATTCAACCGAGAATCCCAGTCAGTGGACTTCCTTTTCAACCGCTACCTTCCAATCAGCCCCTAATCCACTCTCCATTGCCAACGCAAGAAGAGAGCGATTATCTGAAGGAAACAGGAACATCCTAGCCCAGGCATTAACCATGGCCTGGAGGGCATAGGCATGGAGAGGCGAGCACAGAGCCTCAGCTCTCAATATAGCCTGAGGCATATCCCTTGGGGCACCTTATATGGACCGCAGGAATCCATTCTGTAGACTTTCAAGATGAATCATATAGCGCATCCCCCAAATGGGGAAGGCATAAAGTACCTGGGAAATAACCTTAGCTCTAAAGAAACGTAATGCAGGAAGTACTAATTTCCCTCCCTGACCAAGGAAAAATCTAAAAATAGCCTCAGTTGATTTCTTGGCTTGATTTAAACCCCCCTCATACTGGGCCTTCCACCCCAAACGATGGGAGAAAATTACTCCCAGGTACTTATAATTCCTTACCTGTTCAATTAAATTCCCCCCAATTGTCCAGACCTGTACTTTGACCGCCCCTCTAGCACTCAGCACCATAACCTTAGTTTTTGATATATTTATACGCAGAAACTCATGTTGACAGTATGCACCAAATGCTTGCATAAGACGACTTAAGCCAATGCGTGTCTGAGACATTAACACCGTGTTGTCTGCATAGAGAAGAAGTAACACTCGTCTATTCCCAATTTTAGGGGGGTGCGTGTTGATCTCACTAACCGCCTTAACCACACTGTTCAGGTACAGGTTGAACAGTACTGGGGCCAGAAGGCATCCCTGTCTGACCCCTACCTGAACTTGCACTATTCCAGATAGGGTTCCCTGGCTATTACAGCAGACCCGCATGGTATTTCCTGAGTGCAGTTTTATCAATAAAAATAGAAGGGGTGGGTCAATACCCATCTTACTCAATTTCTCCCATAGCCGTTCTCTGCTGATCGAGTCAAATGCCTTTTCTAGGTCGACAAAGCATAAATAGAATTGTCCACGAAGGGCCGTATATTTAGTGATTAAAGACGTTAGTACAAAGATATGGTTTGTTGTGGCAAGGCCCTTTTGAAAGCCTGCCTGCTCTAACTCTAGTATCTGGGCTTCTTCTTCCCAAGCCTGCAATCTATTCAACAAGAGTCTAGATTACAATTTTGCTATAACGCTCAAGAGGCTAATGGGCCTATAGTTCTCTGGCAACTTGGGGTCCCCTTTTTTATATATCGGAACAGTAATACAAGTTTTCCATAATGAAGGAAAAGCTCCTGACTCATTTAGATGTGTAAAGAGTGGCGCCAGAATCCTGGCCCACCAGTCTGGATTATTTTTCAGTATCTCTGGAGTAATGTAATCTGGTCCCAGGGCCTTCCCTCCCCTTAAACTGATTATTAGCGGGACTAGCTCTTCAGGTTCTACAGGGGGCCACTGTTGGAATCCATCCAATGGTAAAATAACTGGGCCTACCACAATCTCCTCCGGTGCTGAGAATAGCATCTCATAGAATTCCTGCCATTTAGCTGGCTGGACTCCCGTTTCCATAGGAGCCCCTCTGCCCCTATGGAGTTCTCTTATCATTACCCAGAATTGACGGGCATCCTTAGCCTTTGCCATAGAGAGAAGCTTCGCCCATTGTCCATCTGCAAATAACTTCCTCTTGGAGGTCAAGAGCTTCCTATATTCCGTCCTCAACCTTGATATCCTAATTCTTAGGGCCTGGTTGGGCTCAGCCCTGAGCTCTCTTGCCACCTTGCGAAGGACTGATCTAGCACTCCGGCACTCCCGATCATACCAAGTTGGGAGCCCAGCTGCTCTTTAGCCTCCCATAAAAGGGGCCTCATTTACCCTGGTGATAATAGGGGTGAGCAGAGCTATTATGTCCTCAAAACATTCCACTGTTCCCCTCCCACCTTCCTCGATCCTCTCAAAGAGGCCTAGGGCTGGGGGAGAAACAGTGAAATGATTAATAGCCGCTGCCAAGTCCTCGGACCATTTAGACCACGTCACCCAGGGGCCTTCCCCCATTCTCTCCGAACTCAACTCTGCAGAGTTCCCATCCCATCCCAGAGATAGGCTCCTCCATGACCAGAATCACTGGCAAATGGCTAGACATTGGGGAGGGCACCACCTCTAACCTGACAATCCTGTGGAAGAAAGATGATGACAACAAAAAGAGATCAATTAGGCTAGAGCCTTGGGGGGAGTGGAAGGTGAATTCTCCCTCCAAGTCCCCCTCCACCCGACCATTAATTATGACCAGGTCCATCTCGCCCATCAAATGGTCCATTTGGGCTTTCCTGGGGCCCACCACTCGATCCCTGGAATGTTGAGATGGTATGTACAGAGGGTCCGATCTATCCTCCGTACTAAGAACTTCCTGCATAACCCCTGGATTTCCCATTCGTGCATTGAAATCACCTCCTAGTATAAGAACGGCTGCTGGGAACCTCATAGCTGCTGTTTGAATTTGGTCCAATAGGGTATCCCATATATCAGGATTGTAATAAGTTGAACGATCTGGCGGGACGTACACATTCCCAATAATCATCTCCAGCCCAGAAGGAAGGGCACAATACAATAAATAAAAATAAGCTTTAATAAAATTAAGACACTTAACCTGTATGTTAAGCTTAGTAGATATAAAAACAGCAGGTCCCCCACTAGGGCGACCATGCAGTTTGGACAGATTGGCCTCGAGCCAATATGTATCAAACCCTCTCCAGCCCTTCTGAATAGGGGGTTCCATCAACCAGGTTTCCTGGATTAGAATTATATAAAGACAGCCAGTTACAAAAATCGGGGTCAGATTGGTGGGCTCTCCATCCTGACACATTCCAGGAAATAAATGATAATAAAGAAGTACCCCGGCTGGATATTAGTCATTGCTTAGCAGAACGAGCCGGGAGTTTAGACCGCTGTCTCAGAACCCGGCCCATAGGATTCGTGGTGAGGGATTCATTTGCTACTTGGTGAACCTTCATCACCTGCGTAGCTGCAGCGTGGGTGGCCATCTGAACTAGACTAGCTTCAATTTTATCCACAGGAGAGAGTGATCCCTGGGAAGGCCTCAGTGGTCGAGGTGACAGGGGAAGTGGAGAGGTCATCCTTCCCCCATGGCCCTGAGGGGGGGGATGGTCAGACGATTTCACACTATACTCCCACGACCCCCCCAAAACTGAAGGACCCTTAGCATCAGCCAAAACCGATATCCTCAGAAGGCTAACTACTCCTTCCGTATCACTCTCCATCAGACGGCCTCATAACGATGGAAGTTCAATTGAAAATTTAATCGGGGTAGATACTCGGGATGCCCTAGATTGGAGAGGGGTCGCTGAAAAATTGTTTGCTACTGGCCTTTCTGCTATACCCATATTACCTGAGCCATCCTCTCCCCTGGTAAGCTCGGCTTTTAAATCTCCTAGCTGCACATATAGGGACTCAAGTCTCTGAAAGCAGCGGGCCTTCATAATCGCTGAGGGAGATGCTGGAGCATCTGCTAGCTTATTCAAGGGTGGGTAATGAGGTGGAGCACCACCACCCGTTACCATGGGCTGGTTCTCTACAGTCTGATTTGAGGCTTCCGCCGGTGGAATCCTTCTACCTGTTGGTAATCCCCTCGTGTTTCTCCTTGGTGGGATTCTTGTAAATTTGTAAATTGTATATGATTATGGATGCTCCCATATCGATTTTTAAATAGTGTATATATTGTATTACCATGTGTTAAAGCCTATGGCTAAACAATAAATAAATTTGATTTGCTTTCATTTTTTCTAGCCTACTCTGTACAGAAAGACTTCAGTGCTGCAGCAAATGACAAAAAAATTCTCTTTAAAATCCAAGTCTACTTGGTCATCACCATTGCTGCAAATGTAGCTGTGGTCCATGCTGGCATCTGGATATGCCAAATGTGTCAGATGCACAAGTCTCCCAGATCCTCAGCTGGTTTACTCTTCTTTCATTCATTTTTCTTATCCTTTAGCTCAGCTTTGGCCAACCCATATGCCTGTCTCTGCAAACTTCATATTCAAGACTTGTCCCAAGGAAAGGGTTAAATTCGGCAGCAGCATCAGAAATGATCCTATCAAGTCAGCTGTCCGCTCCAACAACTTCAGAGGAAACATTAACAAGGCAAAATTATCCTCCCAAGAAGTTATTCCTTCCAAAGAGTTTGCATTGGCTGAGCACAGACCATTCACTGTCTTCTGGATTCTGTGAGCGTAACAGAGGATAGAATTGTCTTTTGCAATCTTCTTCCTATTCTCAGCCACCAACGTATATATTGGACTGCAGACCTCAGCGTTCCCTTCCAGTTAAGCCTTTAAATCCTTCATCATTTGGAGGGAGATCTGCTTAATTGCACGTAATTTCTCCTTTGTTTTTTTTTTTAGACAAGACCTTAAAGACCAAAGTCCTTCTGTTCTGCGTGGACAATAGAGAGAACATTTACTTTGTTCATTCACTTCTGCACCTCTTTGCCTGATGCCTGCTCCCTGCTGGTGACTTTCCCTGACTACTTAATGTTTTCTGATTTAATACCCCTTGCATTCCCTGTGCAACCATAGAGCTAAGGCACTGTGCACTTACTTACACAGTGCATTGCTATTTCTTTTTTGGAGAGGTGCAATTTATTTATTTATTTATTTATTTATTTGGAGAGTTGGAGACCACTGATAAGTACTGATATTCAAATACCACTGGGTGTTTTTAGACAAGCTCCTCCCCACCCACCTATCATGCATGTTGCAGGGCTGCATCGGCACCCGATGAAGCCCTGGAACATGAATGATGGGTGGGTGATTGATGGGTAATGGCTGGGGAGATGCTTGTCTAAAAACACCCACTTTCTGTAGGCAAAGCGCAGTCCACCTTCCAAATCCCACTTTACTCAAGTCATCAGGTAGCATTGGTCTCATTCCCAAACACAGATTCACAAGCTTCTTTTTGTGAGTTCCCAAGCACATTCCTTTTCACCCCTTTCCTGTTTGAGCAAATGATGAACCTGCTTCTCTAGCAGTAGAAACAAGAAACTTGCCCGTGGCATGGCTGCGAGTCTCTGCTTACTGTTTCCATGTGCACAGAGGTAAAAGATTCAGAAAAAATATCTTTCTTATCCCTATTGGCTGATGCACCTCTAGCCAGGACCGTTCCCTTTTTAAGTTTGCAGATGGATAATTAACAAAGAGGAAAGCTTTTGACTTGGTAAAGCTTTCTCGGGGCAGACTATCTAGCCATCATCCCCAAAATCTGATGCAGCCATTTCTAACAAAGCTTGTAAATCTACAGACATAATCATCTCCCTGGCTTGCACCTACTGCAGATGGTCTGTCGTGAGCTCCGAATGTCACCGCAGCAGGAGGCAAAAATCTTGAATCTTTAAAAAAATAGTTATTTCATATAGAAAGAGGCACTAACAGACACACACATTTCCTAGTCAGACTGAATGTTGCCTCCATCCTACTTTACACCTACTCGACTCCATAAATCAGATTCTTTTTGAAGATAAAGACCCTTTTTAATGGATGGCTGGTATATTCATCACAGATTTACATAAGGAAACAGACAAAGAAGTCATGGTGTGCTTACCGGTTGTGACACCATGAACAACTCCTTCCTTGGTCCTAGAACCTAAAACCAAGGAAAATCAGTTATTGGCTTTGGAAATACCTCTTTGCAAATACTGGTAAAGAGAATATAATGCAAAACTACTAAAAATAAAATAACTGGGATGTCAAACACTCATGGTAGTGCTACATAAGACATTTAAAATTAATTCAGGCTTATTTTGAAATAAACACTGGCCAATTACTGAAAATTGCCCGGGGAACCATAAATAATGGTCAAAGATATGTAGCACTGTGTTGATAGGAGAGGAGATAGATGGAGAGAACAGCAAATGTCATTGTCAAATACTGCCTCCATAAACAGCATACTAAGGCTGTTTTTAGACTATCACGGCGGCGCCCGCGCTTGTTTTTCAAAACTACAGGGAGGCGGGTTTACACGTGACACGCCGCCGATTATGCGCATGTGTGGGCGCCGCGCATCCATTTCCGGCCATGAGCTGACTGGGTCGCCAATCGAGGGTGGACATACACAGCCGGAAATGGATGCGCGTCGCCCACACATGCGCATAAACGGTGGCGGTGTCATGTGTAACCCCGCCTCCCGGTAGTTTTGAAAAACAAGTGCGGGCGCCCCCACGATCGTCTAAAAACGGCCTAAGTATGGGGCTAATCATGCAAAGACTTGCATAGGTGAGTATGTTAGCTGTATACATGAAGTTATTTCAATGCATAACCCAGACACAAACCAGACTCTAAATCCACAGATGATACTTACAACTCAATTCTGCAGACCTCAATTTGTGTTAATTTTTTAGTGATTGCAGACAGCAGCGAGGATGATGGAATAGTAACAAAAGGATCAAGAGGGATTAGACACTTGGGCAGAAAACAAGATCAAATTCAATTTAGAGACACAATGCAAGCCAGTACATCTAGGAGGAAATATGGAATCGTAATCAGTGGGAGGGAAAAGTTGGTGTATGCTGACATAGTCCTACAAGCAATAGTCAGCAGCACCAATGGTAGAAGCCAGTATTCACAGCTTTGCCTGTAGCCAGACTTGTGTTGCCATGCTGACACACCCATAAAAATGTGGATGTTGTCTGGTCGACCGTAAATACACTATACATGGAAGAGACTTTACGCATTAAGTGTGGAATATAATGGGGCCTGCAGAATCTTTTGGAGGCTGCTTATGCAAAGGCATCACAAATCTTCAAGGAATAATCCTCTTTGGAAAAGAAATTGATTTGGTTTGCCATTTAACTCAATGTGAAACCTACTGGCTTCAGTGAGAGCAGAGTTAGACCAGCACTAAGTTGAAAGCCCAACTCTTACTGTGTTTCTCCATCTCTAACTTCTCGGAGTCCAGTAACTTGACTACTAGCTGAGATATAGGCATCCATCTTGGACCTACACTGCTGAACAATGTACAGTGAAGAAAAGGCAGTTTTCACATTGCTAGTACAGGGGTGGGAAGTTCAGATTCAATTAATCCATAACCACATGGAACGGGCACTTACAGATTAATCCATACCGCAAAAGAGTACGGCAACAAGCCTGTTTCAGTTTGGTTCTAATTAGGGATGGAACGCGGTTCGGAAGTTCGGAGTTCGGCGCGAACTCAGCCTGTTCGGACGACCGAACTCGAACACAAACCCGAACCCGAAAATACCAAACCGAACACCAAACGGCGAAATGGCCAAACACTTCGGTCAGTTTGGATCGTGTTCGGCTGAGTTCGGGTGGCAAAAAAAAGTTCACTGGAAGGTCGAACGTGACAGGGAGGGGTAGTAGTCACTGAGGAGCAGACTTCCAGGCACCAGGGGTGGTGGAGAGGCTTGCAAGAAATGAAACTACCTGCCTCCCCCCTTCCCAACACCTTCTGAGCTAGTCACTGTTCCTGAACAGCAGGCGCTGAGTAGGATTATTAGATTGCTTTAAGTTTCATTTCAGTTTTGTATTGAAATGAAACTTAAACCTTAAACTGAAACCTTGTGGTGTTTGTGATTCCCCCCATCCCATAGATAGATAGATCACAACAACAACAAAACATTTTATTGGTTCAGCAAGTTTTGCTATTCACAATACATAAAACATAAATCATTTTACTATTCATATTTCTAAAACATAAACGCTAAGGGGTAAATTAAGCAGCAGATCCAAAGAAGCATATTTGGTTAAGTAAATTAAGCTATTCAGTTCATCATTTTTTTCCCCCTCTCCACAATTAGATAGATAGATAGATAGATAGATAGATAGGTTAGGGACAGTAGACAATTGTAGGAGTTAGCTTAGTGATAGAGATAGCGTTAGTGATTTAGTTTTAGTGTTTGTAGGAGTAGGCCTGTGTACTTATTAGATAATCCATTTAGTTCATAGCATTTAGAATAGTTAATAGCAGTTAGATTTAGTGTAGATAGATAGATATATTAGATAAAAAAATTAAATAAAAAACCCCATATTTTAAAAAAAAAACATATAAAAGTTTACTAAAACCAAATAAAAAACCATATAAAAAACAACAAAAACAGTAAAACACCCATAACAAAACATTTCCCGAACAGCCGAACCAAACCGAACGGGCGAACGCAAACCCGGCGAACTAACCAAATGGACAAACCGAATGCAGTTGAACTGAACGGCCGAACCCGAGCTGCGATCTGTTCGCCCATCCCTAGTTCTAATCTACAGAAGAATTTTTTAAAAAAAATTAAATTACTGCGCATGTGCCAAATGACCACCAGACCGTTCTGAGCATGTGAACCCTTTTCCAAAACGGTGGCAGCTTTGTCACCATTTTGGAAAAGGGCAGTCAGTCTGTACATGTGCCTTGGCTATTCTGCGCATGTGAAGACCGGCTGCCCTTTTCCAAAATAGTGATGACGCTGCCACTGCCATTTTGGAAAAGGGTGCACATGCGCAGAACAGTCCGATGGTCATTTTGTGGATGTGCAGTCATTTTTAAATTATTTTTTATTTCTTAATTGATTTAAATACCGATCTATAATACCAATCCATATTTAAATCTGGAAATTTAGGGATACGAAATTAAAGGAACCAAATACGAGTTTACTACTGAAAGACTGCCCCTGTTAGTAGTTTGCTCTCACTAGAGCAAACTCACTCCTTATTGCACCACTGTTTCCCCTCACAATTAAGGCAAAGAAACAGTTTCCTTTAATTCTGAGACAATGGGTGATTTCAGATGTGATGTGGCGGCATTCGCCCTGCCACGGAATCACCCAAATGATTCCCCGCCGGAATTCCGCCGTCACGGTCAGCAAACATGCTGGTCAATTCCGGTGAGGAATCGGGGGGGGGGCTGTGCAGCGCAATGTGCGGCCGCACAGCCCCGCCCCCCCCACGTTCCCCCGGCTGCCCGCCCTCCGGGAGACAGGCAGGCGCAACGACCAATACAGCTGCAGCGCCCACCCGCCCCCCAGCGCATTGACCACGGCTTGGAATCAGTGGCGCTGATTCCGGGCTGTGGTCAGGGGACAGACGTGACGTCCCCATTGATCACGACCGGGAATAGCTTTGACCACGCAAACAGCCCTCTTCTGGACAGGAGGGCCATTTGTGTGGTCAAAGTGATTCCCGGCCGTGATTCACGGGGGTGAACATCTGGCGGGAATCACGGTTGGCCCCAACAGACATTACGGGCTCACGGTCCCCATATGGAAATTGACCGTGGTTCACCGTAATCTCATAATGTCTGAAAATACCCATTATGAATTGAATATGACAATATGAAAAAACAACATCTATCCAGAGAAGGTTGCATTAGTCTCTCAGTCTTCAGCTGCCCCAAGAACACCACTCATAGGCCCCCAGTGACATGTATGCTCGGAAAACCCACAGTTTATTTATTTATTATTTTAATTTTTCCCGTCCTTCCCACCAATGGTGGCACACGGCGTCTTACAATATTTAAAATATAAATATAAAATAGAGTAAAAATACATAAACATAAAACACCCCACAACCCTACACCAACTCCCTCCCTCCCCTAGCCCCCACTGCCAAATGCCCTTTACACCGCATCCTAAAGGAGCTTAAACCCAAACATAAGCGAACCTCCCGGGGGAGGGAGTTCCACAGCTGTGCGGTGGTGGCCAAAAATGCCCTCTGCATCGTGGAGACCAAGTTAAAAACAGGTACCTCCAGACGAGCATCCCTGGCCAACCGTGAAAGCTACGATGGGATATGGTAGGCCAGACGATCTTCCAGGTAAGTGGGTCATAAGCCATTTCGTGTCAAACCTTTCCCTAGGCTTGCTCATTCTGAGCCCTTTCCCTCACTGTGAGTGTGACCATGCAGGCCCTGGGCCCTTAAGGGTGGCCTGCCCATTGCTTTTGGCTCCTCGCAGAACAGTCAGCCATAGGCTGTGTGGGCAGCAGGAACCTTGCAAGGCAGGGTTATGGAAGGAGCTGTCCTTAATACTGAGGGACTCTAATCCCTGGAACAGAGCTTATTCCCTTACATAGTGGAGGCAGTGGCACTAGGGAGATGTCACTCGGGGTGAGGGCTTACCATCACAGGAGGGTCCTTCCTTAAAGAGCTTTTTTTCCCTCCTGTATTCTTACAGGCATTTCCCCCACAAGCCTACTCACATAACCTCAGCTTGATTGCTTGGGGCTGTGCTGTCAGACCAAGAGTAAACAGTTCCTACTAACTCTGGCTCCTATGCAAACACAGTTTCACTGTACCCTAAGTTTCTCCAGGCAACCAATGCACAGCTGAGTTCACCTTTTCACCCCAGTGCACACATCTCACCCCACTCTTAAGAGAGAAATAAGAACAGCAAGCCCCTTCCTTACCTGAGGACAGGTGTATACCCTATCACAGACCCATATGATGGTAACCAAATGAATAATATATTTCCATCCCACTTAACAGGCTTGCAAGAGAAAGGCTCTCAATAGTAAATGAAACCAGTTTACTTTGCATTATTCATGCTATTATAGAAGGAAAAATATCTTTATGGGCATTAGCATTTAGAGAGTTCTAGTTGTCTCATTTTAGCAGTTCTGATCTTTTATGCCACATTGTGCATGCTATACACACAGGTTGATGTGAAGGGCTTCTTAAGAGTGTTTTGATCTGAGAATATGTGCACTGTTTCCTCAAATCTGTAGGAGAAACTCACACAAGTCTCTTCTCTCTCTCTCTCTCTCTCTCTCTCTCACACACACACACACACACACACACACACACACTGGCTTGCCCCTCACATTTCCAGCAACAGCAGGAAGAAATCCATTGATTTGTAGAGGGGGCTTCCTGATTCTGCACTAATGGAAAAGTAACAGCCCAGTCCTCAAAGTGTTGTTCCGGAGCCACTCTTACTAGAGTGAACAAATAGTCTTGTGTCAGTACCAAGGCTTTGTGGATCAGAACTTCCTGTATTGATATCACAGCTAAAGGAAGGGTTGCCTATCACCTGAGAAAAGGGTGGGGTTCCCATTCCCTGGAGAAATGCAACCATTATGGAGGACAGATGTACAAGTGTACAGATTTTTTTTTAATGTTTGGTATAGGCCCATTGCCCAAACCACAGGCCCATTGCCCAAACCACCTCTCTTTTTCACCTTTCCTCCTTTTGACACAGTTCACACGCTGTATTCTGCCCTCCCCCCCAATCTTGTACAGGCGTGCTAAGTCTACCACAGTGGGTGCTAGCTACTAGGGATGGGAATTTTGGTTTCAGATAAAACCGAAAGTACCCGAAAATGGCCATTTTGGATTAATCCGAAATTTCAGTTCTTTTTCAGTTTCGGTACTATCAGATCTTTTGCACTGAATTTTTAACTTTGCAGTTTGTCCCCCATTGAAAAACTGCAATGTTAAAAATCTGGTACAAAAATCAATGCAAAAGATCCGATAGTACCGAAACCAAAAAAGAACCAAAATACATGAGAACTGAAACCGAAATTGATCGTAACCAACATTTTGCCCTGAGTCCCATCCCTACTAGCTACCAATGCCTACCTGCATTGCCGGCCATACTATCACCTTTAACTGCAGGAGACGGGGCTTGGATTCCTTCCTTTGGCCCCTAGTCACAGGAGCAGGAGTTCATGCAGAGGGAGACACCAAAAATATGTTCCAAGCATCGACTACTGGCTCTGCTGCCCACCATATTCAACTCAGGTACGAAATGCTCCCGTCCCTGGTAAGAGTTGACGCCACATGTGTGCAAGGCTAGTGTTGAAACAAAGCCCCGTAACCCTGACTAAGCCAAGCCATTAGGCCATGCACTGCTGCTGATAGGGCTTTCTCCTTGGCTGGGATCTTTTAACAAAGTGCTAATGTGCCCCTCTGTACAAACCAAAGGGTCTCCTGTGTTGTGTCTGCTTTGCTCATTCCATGGAACGTATTTGGGATTACAACAATAAAAGGCATTGGGAATCACGGTCATTACTGCAGTATGCCTGAATTTACACTATACTGATGCATGTTCGAATGACATTGCATTGTATGAATAGGAGATCCTTCCCTTTTGCACTGATATTTGACAGCCTTAGTAACATAAACAAGGTGTGGGGTGCTTCTCCCCTCCCACAGGTCACTTTAAAAATTAAAACAACCTCATGGGGTTGGGGGCAAGGGTGCTTATGGGATATGCGTAGGGTGGGGGAAAGAAGAGAAGGTTCTGTGGAGACAGGCCCCTTTCTTGCCCAAGTGACTGAGTGAGCCCGCTTAGGATGGTAAGAAAGCACATTTCAGTACAGAATGTCCTGTGCACAGTAAAAGCTGCCAGCAACAGATATCTAACTAGCTCAAGGAAAACATCTGCTAGCTGACTAAGAACCAAACGTAATTAAGGTGCAGCAATCAGTAAACAATTGCATGGGGTGTATGTGATCACCCACTGGAATCTGCACATAACCATCCCTTCCTGATGAGACCCTTGGCACCCATACCCATCTATCTCCAGAGAGAACACTGACAATGAGCTATGCCAGACTCTTGCTAGACCAGCCCAGAATTTCTTGTTCAAACTGAAGCAGCAGCTAAATAACCCCATGACCTCAGCCACACCACACGCACACATGCCTCCCCATTCCAAACCAGGACTCTAAAAGGTTGACACAAAGAGAAGAACTTTCCTTTTTGTCTCACCTCCTCCGCCTTGTCTCCTTCTCCTCCTCCACTACTCAGCCCAAGACCCAAGAGGAGTCCCAGCAACCATAGACCACACTGGCTGAGGAGGGACTCTTTTGCCTTCTCTAACCAAGTCAGCATGTTCTTTGGACCTGAGCCCAGCCTCGGACGTGAGAGATATCATTGTACAGGTATTCTCGGTCTAAATAGCATTGCAGAGCTGCCAAGGCTATAAACCTTTGTTGTGTTGTGTGGTAGTTTGTACCAATATCATTCCAATTCGTGACTTTGCAATATCAATCTCATTGTAACAGTTCCAGATCATAGAGCCATCTCTAGACCCTTTGGTCTCTTTACCTGAGATCATTGTTTCAGTGCTTGGGGATAGCGGCTGGATTAATGGGCTGGATATAGGAATTGGAAAGGGGCCAAATAAAAAACCAGCTGTGGTCCAGATTTGGTTTATGGGCTGCAGGTTTCCCAGACCTGACATAAGCCACTGTGAGAGCACTAGCTATGATGCCCAATCGCGCAAGTTGCCAGTTTCTCAGCATGTGGGAGCAGAGAATTCTTAACACCTTTTAGGAGGCTGCAACACCTCACTGGATCAGACCTCCCATTGCACGCACAGCTGATACGTTCATGTGTGCATTAGAGCTTTGTTCATTGGGGTATTTTGAGCAATGTTTGACTGTCTACAGAAAGGGATAGAACAGGAAAGAAAAAATGCATTTACTTCTAAGTGCTCGCAAGCAGAACTATTTCCATAAGAACTTTTCCTGGGAATTAGGCTGCTCATTATTCCACCACATGGAATCTGACTAGATCTTTGCCATCCTTCTGTCATTTCTATTGCCAAAGAAAAACAATAGCAAGTACCCTGGAAAAAGGCTGCAGCAGAGGCATTTGTAGAATTTAAACACCTTGGGGAAAGTACAGTTCTGTAGAAATGAGTCTGCTGTTGGTCAGATCTACAAAAGATGCCCTGATTTTCCATTGCTCAGAACAGGAGTTTGGTTCATGGGGAGCAGGGATGAGATGATGAAAGGGAGCTGATAGAACTTCATGATTCCTAACTGCCTGGTCCATGCTAAGGTAAAGATGCACATTCTCAAACTATTAAAAAAAAAAAAAATCAGGCATGTCCTGTCTTCTTCCAGGACACCATCTGTCTTCTTCAGACATGCCTTCTTCCCACTTCTCCTGTCCTCTCCTCACACATGACACACCCCATGGCATGAAATTTCAGATTCAACTCCAGCAGTCAAAAAAAATATAAAAATTCAGTCACCAGACTTTATCCTGCTATTAAACCATTCTTGCCCCACTACACCCCTGAACTAGTGGCCAGCCTCCGTTTTCTGGGTGCCAGTGGCTGCCAGGTGCTTGCAAATTTCGTGCCCTGACATGCCCACTGCTTCCTGATATGGTCGAAGCAAGACTTCTGGACTAGGAAGCAATATCACCACCTCTGTCAGCTTTGCACTGTCAGTAATTTCCCCTAGATAGAAGGAATTCTCCAGCACAAATCCTTGTCCGCTTTAAGTTCACTTTGAGTCATGTAATTCATGCCCATTGAAATCAAGGCGAATATCTGAGTGATTGAAGTATTATGAAATGCAAATAATGATATTGCAATCCAGTGCTTGTTCCTTTAACTGCCACCAAAATCAATGCGGGTAAATCATCTATATTTGGATACATAAATGCCTTAGTGATGAAAACACATCACTCTGTAGCCAGTTTGAACATTTTTAGCCTAAAGAACTTGGTCAACATGCACCAGTTGGGAGAGAGAGCAATGGGACCAGGATTGCTGGATCTCAGTCTCCTCCTCTGATATTGTAATTGTAAATGTTTATTTGAGTAACCCAAAGGGTCATTTCAAAAAGAGTGATACAATTAAAATAAAGCCTCCTCTGATAACCAGATAACACAGATCCTTAGATTTAGGGAAGGAAGGCCACAGGTGTGTGTGTCACTGTTTGGTGTTTCTATGGATAGATTTTGACATCACTGATTATTTTACTCATTTGGTATATGCACCCACATGTACTAACATAAGGCCACTTTCACACATTACCAGGGAGGCAGGGAAACTTCCATCAGAACAATCATGGCTCTCTTATGACAGGAATTAGCGCATGTGAGAATGCACTATTCTGCTTTTATGCCATGAGAATACTCACGCATGACAGGGTCCTCAAACGGTACTTTTTTGATGACAGGCGTTTTCTCAGCATAAACGCGAGAATAGTGCATTCTCGCGTGTGCTATTTCCCATCAGAATAGAGCCATAATTTCTCTGACGGAAGTTTCACTGCCTCCCCAGTAAGGTGTGAAAGCGGCCTAAGACAGTAAAATAGCTCTGGTGAAGAATGGGGAGATTAATTTTGTCCATATCAGCACAGTAGTTAGGACTAGCCCTAGGATGGAGTCAATCAGGGAGGAGCTCATTTGAAAGTAAGTCAGTTATAGTAAGAGCTGAAATGGGTAGCAGAATAAATGTTTGCATCTTTTTGTTGTTGGGTTTTTTGGGTTTTTTTTGTTTTTTTGTTTGCAAATTTAGGTAGGGCTGTGGTTAACCCAAATGGCATGCATCATCACGCCTGATCAACTGAGTTTTTGCAATTTTGATTATATCTTTTTTTTTTCCATTTGATTTTGTTTGTTTTTGGTTTGGGTCATTTCTGTTTTAATTTGTTTATTTTTTTTAGGTTGTTTCTGCCAGAATGAGAATGGGTAGGGTAAAAACTGGAACTGGACAAACGAATGACAGAACGGACCAAAACAGATAAAAACAAATGCACACCATAAAAAGATAACAGGTATTCAAACGAATATCAGCTGGATACCATTCCATACCCAATTCATTCGTTTAGGGTTGAGTTGTTCAAATTTGATGGGTTTGCTCATTTTGCTGGGTACTTGTTTCAGCACTGGCTAGAGCTGGGACTATGGACAGTGATATTCTGAACTGCTTCAGTGCATTACAGAGGACTTTCACTCCTCTAGTTCCTCTGAGCCAATTCTCTTGGGGTGTTTTTAAATGAGATGTGTCCATGCATGGCCCCCCACTGTCCATGCATCCAACTGCTCATGTGATGGTGGTGCATGGGGAGGCGAGCTCCCATGATTCATGCAGCAGCCACTCATGGCCACACAGAGAGCACTCCTGAAAAATCCAAAGTGCCCTGTGGGGGCCAGGGTGGCCACCTCTGTGGACAAGGAAGCCATGCTGGGAGATGCTTATCTGAAGTGCTCCCCATACAGGTTCCATATGTAGGCGCCACTCAGCTGCGCCACTCAGCAGCCAAGAACCCCCGCTCCCACGGCACTTATTTAAAAACACCCTTGGAATGTCATCATTGGCCCTTTTCACACAGACACTCGAACACTGATAAAATGGGTGTTACATTTTATTATACATGTAGGTGTGCTCTATGGGTGCCCTGAAACATGTATAATAAACTAACACCCATTTTATCAGTTAGTGTCTGTGTGAAAAGGGCTATAATTAGCTACCAACAGGAAATATCTTCTTAGCTTCCTCCTCTGCTTGGAATGAGCAGAAAGAAAGAGAAGTTGTCGCTGCTTTCTGCCACTGATACCTGGCTTCAATCAGGGAGGAAAGAAGATTCAGACAACTACTGTGAAGTGAACAAGGTGTAATTTGTTACACCTGCCCTAAGCAGACGATCTTTCACGACTCATCCGCCAACTGTAGTTGGTCCAATAAAAGTTACCACTGTTCTACTTTGTCTGCAGCCCTACGTTTCTAAGGTTCTATAAGACTAGCAGCCCCTGTTCCAAATAGCTCAAACGTAAGCATATGGGATTCTACTGAAAGTTTGCAATTAACACCATTATAAGCTAGACTGGGTTCAAACATCCATACCAGAGCAATTTAAAACAGCACAGAGACTACCTCATTGATTTATATAGCACTTTCAGTGTGCAAAGGGCTCTACAATCCTTATCTAGTTCAACCTCAGGGCAGCTGTGTGGTAGATGGTTGTTATTATTCCCATTTTTACAGATGGAGAACTGAGGCCATCCAATGAGTTCATGATGACTAAAAATTTGAAGAACCCTGGGTCTCTCAGGTTCAAGTTCTTATCCAGTAGACTGCAATGGGTCTCTCGTAGGAGCTCACAAAAAGGAAATGGTAATCAAGCAAACACTATCACTCATGGTCACATAGGAAATAAAACTGGAGAAAATGTGGCATCTATCATTAAAGACCATCTCTAATATAGGTCAGTGAAGCACTCAAAAGTGGTGACATAACTTCCAAAAACGTGCATAGGCAGACTAAAAATATATTAATTTAAAATTCAGTTTCAAAATTATCAGTATCCAAGTTGACGGCATAATGAAATTTGATAAGATTTACCTGGAACAGTATGTTCCAAGCAGCTGTATCACCCAATATATCTAGAGCAGAAATAATTTGCTACAAGCTAATGTAACAGGCTCAATGTAACAACTCTATGAGGAATGAAGAAGGAGAGCCTAGCAAACTCAGAGCTTCTCCATCAAGAAATGCGTCTGGCTTTTAACCATATTCTCCTCCACTTTGAAATTGATGGGAATTACACATTGCACTTATACTAGTATTTACCAATGCAACTCTCCAAAAATTAAGCTGTGCACATCAAAGAATACATTGTTGTACATACATTTCCCCCATGATCTCTCATAAAATTAGTGGAAACAGAGGCTCACGTGTATTTTCAAATGAATAACAATGTGATCATAGATTTTAGAAGCTCCGAATTTAGAAGATATATAGCACAATCCTTTAGCATCGACAGTAGTATTTGGTGCCAGCACAAGTTTCATCTCAGTGTCTGGGACTCACACTAGTGCTAAGAGAGCACCGGTGCTAAGTAGCCTGAGGATCATGCTAGGCTTCTATGGCAGCGGTTTCCCAACCAGCGAACGCCGCGCAGTGGAGTGCCTCAGCAATTTGCCAGGAGGTTTACCTAAAAAATGTAGGTAATTATAGCTGCTCAGTGCACCATGGCAATACCAGGCCATGCCACAGCTGTTGTTACAATTGATATTAAATACTATAGGTGTAATGGATAATTTAACAGTCCAACTAAATACCCATTTCATTTTGCCTTCAGTTACATGCAAGAAGGGTTTTCAGAATTATATTCGGTTTAAGTCGGTGGCTGTGTGGAGTATATTGACAGATATGCATGGGTGTATGTAGCAGGGTGAGCTGGAAGACCTCAGTTGCACCTGCCCCAAAAGGCCTCCAGCCCTGATTGTCGGACTCCCTTTAGCTCAATGGGGAGCCCAGGTGGGGATGCTAGAATGAAGTGGGGCATGTGGTTGGCTGGGGCTGGTCAAGTGACTAGAATTCCTGAGTATTTAAGGCTGGCGCAGAGTCTAGCCAGGAAGTTAGTCACTGGGTGAGGGAAGCAAAGGGGTGCCTCCCAGGGCCGGCCTTACATTAAGTGGGGCCCCGGGCAGGAAAAAAAGCAGGGCCACATATCTTCCACCAGCGGCAAAGCCGCTGGCAGCCGGCGGGCCTAGGGGCACTCCCCGGCTCAGGGGGGTGCTCCCTGGCCCGTGGGCGGTGTGCTACCAGGACCTGGGCTCGGGAATGGGCGGAGGGGCACTCCCCTCCGCTCATCCCCAAGCCTGAGCAGCCATTCAGTAACCAAATCAGACTCACCTGATCCGTTGCTGCCGTCGCCACCTCCGGTCTCAGCCCCGCGCCGGGCTCGCCCCCCCTACTGCCCGCACAGTCTCAGCCAGGGGAATTGAGGGAGAGATAGGCAGAGGCCCTGCTTCTCCCTCCTTTTCCCTGGCCAAAACAGTCAGGCAGACAGCGGAGGGGGCCAGCGGTGTGAGGGAGAGGTGGGGCCTCTGCTTCTTCCTTCATTTCCACCGGTGGAAGTGAGGGAAGAAGCAGAGGCCCCACCTCTCCCTCATGCTGCTGACCCCTTCGCTGCCTGTTAATCTCTCGACCAGAGGATATTTATTTATTTATATGAATATTTTTAACCCGCTCCTTCCTGCACAATGAGAGCTCAAGGCAGCGTACATCACACATGTACAATAAAATCAGCTTAAAAACTAAAAAACAATTAAAATACAATATAAAATATAAAATGGACACAGCTTCCAGGCAATAAAACTATAAAATCCCTCCCACCCCACCTATCCTCCTCCCTCCCTGAAGGCCCAGCAGAACAGCAGGGAGGGAATTCCACTGCCAAGGCACAGCCACCGAGAATGCCCTTTGTGCCGTTGCCACCCGGCATACCCGGGGAACTTCAAGCTGGGCATCCCCGGCTGACCGCAAGGACCGCGAAGGAACCCAGGGCCTTAGGCGGTCTCGCAGGTAACCAGGACCCAAGCCATTTAGGACTTTGTAGGTCATAACCAGCACCTTGAATTGGGCCTGGAAGATAATAGGCAGCCAGTGCAGAGTGCGGAGTACAGGTGTAATGTGCTCACGGCGGTCCGTCCCTGTCAGGAGACAGGCCGCTGCATTCTGCACTAGCTGCAACCTCCGGACCATCGTCAAGGGCAGTCCCACATAGAGCACGTTGCAGTAGTCCAGTCAAGAGGTAATGAAAACATGGATGATGGTGGCCAGATCTGAGTCCGAGACATACGGCCGCAGCCGTCGCACCAGATGTAATTGGCAAAATGCTCCCTTCGCCACAGTCTCCACCTGGCAATCCAGGCGAAGCTGTAGGTCAAGGAGCACCCCCAGACTATGAACCTGAGTGGCCAAAGGGGGGCAGACCCCACCAATGATGGGAGCCACCACCCCCTCAGCCCTCCCTACCAACATCACCTCCATCTTGTCAGAATTCAGTTTCAGATGGCTCGCCCTCATCCAGTCCCCCACAGCTGCCAAGCACCGGGTAAGCACCGAGACTGCCGGACCTGGATCACTCGAAAATGAGAGGTAGAGCTGCGTATCATCGGTGTATTGCTGACATTGCACGCCGAAACCTCTCATGACCTCACCCAAAGATTGCATATACACGTTGAACAGGAGAGGGGACAGAATAGAACTCTGCAGGACTCCACATGTGAGATTCTGGGGAGATGATGTACATTCCCTGAGAACCACTCGCTGCATTCTCCCTGCCAGAAATGAGCGAAACCATTCAAAAACAGTTCCATTCACGACGGTCCGGTCCCGCAGCCTCGCCACCAACAACTCGTGATCAACGGTATCAAACACCGCCGACAGATCCAGTAAGATCAAAATTGTGGATCTGCCCTGGTCTAATTCACAGCACAGGTCATCAACCAAGGCCACAAGTGCAGTCTCCATGCCAAACCCAGGGCGAAAGCCAGAATGCAAGGGATCAAGAAAACTGATCTGGTCCAGGTGCTCCTGTAACCACAGGGCCACCACCCATTCAATAACCTTCCCTAAAAAGGGAAGGTTAGAGACTGGCCAATAGCTGGCCAGGGAATCAATGCTCAAAGATGGCTTTTTGAGTAGAGACCATACCACCGCCTCTTTAAGATGGCTTGGCACCCTTCCCTCCCTAAGGGAGGCATTGACCACCCCCGCCAGCAATGGCCCTAATGTCTCCCGGCTGGCCTTCACCAGTCAGGATGGGAACGGATCTAATTCACAACAGGTGGCCCAGACTGTCCCAAGAGCATCCACCGCATCCGCGGGTGACACCCACTGAAACTGATCCCACAACCATTAAGGCGAGGCTTCCTGTACCTCTGATTCATCCACTGTCATTAATGCAGCATTGAGATCGTGGTGAATCTGAGTGATTTTATCTGCAAAAAAGTCAGCAAACATGTCACAGCAGGCACTGGAAAATTCAAGTTCCAGGCGGAGAGAGGCTGGACTGACCAGCCCCTGCACCACCCGGAAAAGCTCAGCTGGACATGACTTTGCAGATGCAATAAGGGTAGCAAAGAACTCTTTCTTTGCTACCCGTATTGCAACAGTATACGCTCTTAAACTAGCTTTATGCTGCAATCAGTCAGTTTCAGCACGAGTTCGATGCCACCGTTGCTTCAACCACCATCCATCCTGCGTCATTCAGCGGAGGTCCTCCATAAACCCCTGTTGTCGGCTTTCTGAAAGCGGACGCTTGGGAGCCGTTCGGTCGCTAGCCTCAGCCAACAAGTTGTCCCAGAAGGCAACGAGGTCATCGAGTGAACGATCATCAAGATCATAAGGTATTTCCCCTAGAGCATTCTGGAACCTCTCTGGTTCCATAAGTCTCCGGAGGCAGACCCAACGAATTGGTCCTGTACCCTTCCAGGGGCAGAAATGTGCCAGGAGACTGGTCCGGAGGAGGTAATGATCCGTCCACGACAGGGGTAAAACCGTTGCATCCCCCACCACCGTGATCCCCCACCTCAAGGCCGGTGCAGAACATCAGGTCAAGGGAATGTCCTCCCTCATGTGTCGGTTCCTTTACCCTCTGAGACAGTCCCATGGTTGTCATGGTGTCCATGAACTCATGCTCTGCTCCCCACAACCTGGCATCGGTGTGGATATTGAAATCCCCCAAGACCACCTCAGATACCAGTTATGCTAGAGCGTGTAGGGATGTTGCGATACAGGTAGGTACATGGTATATCAAAAGTAGCCCTAATCTGTCTCCTGCCAAATCGTCCACGAGATGGGCCCTCTCCATGCCCGAAATGGTCTGCACCAGATACCTCCTCACAGTTCAGGTATCCTTAAAAACAATGGCTACACCGCCTCCCCATCCCTCTGCCCTGGTGCTGTACAGAGTATCCGGCTGGAATAAGGTCAGCCAACACAGGCCCCGACTCATTGTCCAGCCAGGTCTCTGTAATACATATGAGGTTGGCTGCTTGATCCAGAATCAATTCCCGGATTGTGGTTGACTTATTGCAGACCGACTTCGCATTCAACAGCAGCAATTCCAGACCAGGGGCTCCTCTGATCCCGATCCCTGTATCACCTGCCAGGGGGCCTGTGTGAGGGACAGGAATTAGACACCTGTCCCTCCTCACAGCTGTCCTTTGCCTCCCTGAGAGACCATAATTACCCCGGCCCATCACAACCCCAATCGCTGTGGAAGTCCCCGTGGCCTGCTCCCCAGCCGCCCCCTGGTGGCTGCCCTGCCGGACCCCCAGGGACATACCCTCCATCCCACCCCATCTCCCCCCTCTCACCGGGGGGGCCAGCACCCCCCGCCCTTAATGAGTTGTACCCCCTCTCCCTCACTGGGGGACTGTACACACCCTTCCCCAACCCAACCCAATCCCTTCCCCACCCCCACATATGTGGGGGGGGGGGGGGTTTACATTATCCTCCTTCCTCTCCTATTCCCTCATCTCCTTACAATATACCCCTACCGACTACCCAGAAACCCGTACCCAGCCTGCCACAGCCCTCATCTAAAGGCCGCACCCAAGGGCCATTTGGTGTGGCCCTTAGGCCTGTGGCTATGCCGAGCCGCTTCCCTTTTACCCCCCTCCAAATGGATGTCAGCTGGAGGGGGGAGGAGGAGCTCCCAATCCCTGTCTCCACCTCTCTTGTAACGGAGAGGGAAACAGCTGTCTTGGGGATTCCACTCCCCCCCCCTCTCACGGCGGGGCCTCTGCCTCTCCCTCATTTCCTGGCCGAGACTGCCAGGCAGCAGAGGTGGCGGGGCATGAAGTGTGGGAGAGGCAGGACCTCTGCCTCTCCCTCACTCCTGCTGCCCCCCCCAACCCAACCCAACTTTTTAAAAAAATAAAATAAAAAAAAATCAACCTCAAACCCACCCCCCACCCCAAGCGCGAGGTCCTGGGCAGATGCCCGTACCCGCCCCATGGTAAGGCTGGCCCTGGTGCCTCCAGATTCAGAGAAGGACTTGTGGGGTGTCCGTAGCACAAGGAATGTGGAAGCAAACAACATAGCTGTGTTTATGTTGGGGAACTGTATTGAAGAGACTTGTGTTTGTCTGAAGCTTCTGTAAAGTGAGTCCAATGCCAGGCAGGTACCGCAGAGGAATTAGGGGAGTGGTGAAGAGCTGCTGACTGTGAGAACTAAGACTGATGCCTGATGCAGGGGGAAACTTGAGATGCAGACTCCCTGACAGGGCAAACCTGTCACAGTGGGTGTTTTTCGACTGACACCTGCTCTGCACCTGCTCCATCTCACCCTTGAGTGTAAAGGAATGCCACCCTGGGGGTAAGGCAGAGCAGGGCAGGCCTGTCTACTCTGGGCTAGCTCTGTTCACAGTGCTCCTAGCCCCGGGTTGCCCCGGCAACCATCATAGAGCTGCAGGTGGCAGCCTAGAGTGGCTGTCCACCCGCAGTTCTATGGTGTGGGGGAGAGAGGTGCACGCGGGTGGATGGCGGGCCATGGCGGTGGCTGCCGCCATCTAAACCCACCACAGCCAGAGTAGACCCAAGGGTGGCAACCCCTGGGTCCTTCTAAAAACAGCCAGTGTGCCACGAGAGCACTGCTGGGACATAGGAGCCTTTGCTCTCTAGCTTGGGGACTGTTAAGTGAGGAAGATGATCATGCGTTTAGGCTGGGATTTGAAAGATCTGGGATGACATCTTGGCTTCAGTGAAGACACCAACAACGTATCATTGATTTCACCCTGCATTCCCTTCCCAAGTCTGCACAGGTTTTCTCTGTGTTACAGCTTTATCTCTATCTCTCAGTGACAGGATGTAGGACATTGTACTGTGGAAAGGAGAGGGTTAATTCTCCAGCCTGAGTGCCTGATTTCTGGCTGGGGCGGTTCAGCTGGAGGTTCTAATTTGGCAGGCACTGGGTGTTACCAAAATGCACAGAGAAAGGTCAGGAGGGGTGTGTGTGTGTGCAAGGGAGGTGTACTGTACACCTTGCAGAAAAGGACTCTCAAAGATACAGAGCATGAAGTTTTTCCCTTTCAGGGACCATTGTGAAAATTAGTGCAAGCTCTGAGGGCCACATAGATGTTGGGAGCAGGGGTGCCTAAGAGGTGCATTCCGAAAGAGGAGAGTCCAGATTATGTTCATTGCATCTTCCTCGTTGCCACCAATGGGGAAAATGCAATGAAAATGGGTCCCTGGTTATGGGTCTGCATCATAGATCTTTCCCCTATCCTTGACTTCATCTCTGCTACCTTATGACGAGGTCAGTCTTTAAATGCTTGGGGGTAGGAACTCAATCAGGAACTGGAAAGGAGCCAAATAAAAACTAGCCACGGGCTACATTCAGCCCCCAAGCCTGAGGTCTCCCATCCCTGATATAGAGGTTTGGAGCTATGAATGTCCCTTTCCAGAGCTTATGCATATGTATGAAGAAGGGGCAGGTCAGAGTTAGAGGCGTAGACCAGACCAGTCTCCCTGAGACGCAGGTCAGCCATCTTGGTCATATAGGCCGCTTTTAGACGAGCGGTGCGCGATCGCGCATACTTTGAAATGGCCACCTTTATTAATTACACGAGACGGAAGCAGGGTATTATGCGCATATTATGGCGGTGGCGCATTTTTAAAGTCCGCAAATTAAATACCTCACGATCGAGGTATTTTATTCGCGGACTTTAAAAATGCGCCACTGCCATAATATGCACATAATACCCCGCTTCCGTCTCGTGTAATTAATAAAGGCGTCCGTTTCAAAGTATGCGCGATCGCGATGCGCGATGGTGCGCCACTCGTCTAAAAGAGCCCATAGACACATACAGGACCAAATTCCTAAAGAGTCAGCATCAGATCAGCAGATCCCGCCCTTGTTCTGGTTGTAGGGAGGGACAATTCTCCAAATGTTTTGAAAGTGCTGCAAAACCCTCTGTCCCAGCTACCAGAGAGTGTAACATCATCTCCCCCACTGAGGGAGGGGAAAATGTATTTGCCTACTGACTGCCTTTCTTATTTTCATGCACCTCAGCCTTCTTGTTGTGCACAGAAGCCATATTGCACTATTCTTCAAGTTAATGAAGAATGACTTGATACTTCTGTTTTACAAAATGTTGGCAGAGGTTTCCCAGTGTGAACGTGAGAGAGAGAGAGAGAGAGAGAGAGAGAGAGAGAGAATGGGCAAGTGTACATGTTGAGGGGAGTAGATTTCTGAAAGGAAGGTGCAGTGTTCTATACGCACATGGAGAGAATGGACACAAAATGGTGGATATCAACAGTCTGAAGAATTTTAATTTAAAACAGTAAAAACTGAAATCAATTTCCTGCTTTACTGTTGTCTCATTTCCCATTCCCCCTCATCTTATTCACTGATAACAGCATGTGCTTGAAAACCTAAGTCTCTCTCTCCAGGTTTCCTCTTCCAAAAATTCTTTAATACTCACTAGGTTCAGTGATCTGCCAGTTTTAAAGCCATCTGTTGCTTTGTCTTTATATATTGCTCTCAACTACACCATTCTGTGTGCTTTAAAACTGTTATGCTTGTTTGGACAGTTTTAACAGGTGTCCTGTTGTACAAAAGCAGATATGGAACAAGCCTCCCACTGGATTATTGCCGGTGAGTAGACCAATGTACCTTCACTGAATCTATGAGGAAACTTCATCCAGATGTAGAGATTTTACAGTCTTGGGGGCATTTACATTGCTGTAACTTTGATGCAATGCCCAGTTCTCTGATCAGACTGTAGCCCAAGTCCTTAGACTGCTGTTTTGCATGTATCAACAGAAGCAAACATATTCATAGCAATTTGTTTTTTATTGCCCACCTACCCATGTAGAGAACGCCCTCTTTCGTCTTTCCTGCTGCTTCTGCCATGCCCTGTTTGGTTTTCTCTGCTGCTGCCACGACTCCGTCCTTAGCCTTAGAAAGCCCTTTCATAAATACATCCATGGTCAAAGGATTTCTTTATACAGCACTGGGGAGAAAGAGGAAAAAGCATTGTGAACAGCAATCATTTTTGGAGGGAAGAGAAGGCTGATTGTTTTATTTAAACTGAACAGAACCATACTTTTTAAAAAATGGTTCTGTCCATCTAGTCCACACTTTCTATCAGTTTGCTCTGTTAATAACACACACATCTACCTCTATATGTTTTACACACACACAAGTATTTCAAATCCATACATTTATATTCTAACTAGCCATCTATAATTGCTCTCTTATCTAAGTGTTCAGTATTCCCGGAAAAATAAAAGAAGTCCAACAAATGGAGACAGCAGTAAGTGCAGGTCTCTGAACAGTCTTGGCATTTCAGTCTTTCCACAAGCTGCTGATACTGTGCTCAACACACGTGCTTCTGACATGCATTGGATTTATACAATACTCCAACTAAAGTCCAGTTTCAAATGGTTGAAATTGACCGACTTGGTCAATTTAGAGTAGAGTGTAAAATAACAATCCATTTCTGGTTGGACTAGCTGAGGTGGACTAGTTGAGTTAATACAGATGAACTAGCTGAATTCCTCTAATTAATTAGTAACTGAGCTAATCTAATTAGAAATAGTACAGCTCCTGTTATTTCTGTGCTCAATTTCCACTGAAGACAATAGCAGTTTTGTTCATGATAGGACCGAAGATTTTTGTCTTATGATTTGATATCCTCCCTTCTATCTCCTCCTGCACAATTCATTACAACCACATCCCTTCCCAAGGATGGTCTAGTTGATTCTGCTTCTGGGCAGGGGGATGGACCAGAGGACCCATTAGGTTCCCTTCCACCTTTAAAATGAGTTGATTCTACAATTCATTCAATTAATGATTGATATTCGTTTCTTTCCCCACCCACATCCAGAGTAAAAGCCTAGTCGTGCCTGTCTCTCTCTCTCTTCTCCCCGTGATGCAGACTAGGACCATTAGATTCCTAAAGAAACATAAGCTGCAGCAACCCCTGCCAACCTGTGATAATTCAAGTGAATCATTTTTTAAAAATTAAAAAAATAAAATCGGTGTGAGACTTGTAAGTGTCTCATTAAAACACATTGTACAATCCGGGAGAGAAGAGAGGCTCTAAAATTGTTTTCAGACTTGGATCTGTCTTTCTAGGGGCTATAAGGGGTAAGAAGCAAAAAAGAAAAGAAAAAACTCTTCATACACCTATCTTCATCAGGAAGGGAATCGAATTTCACTAATGAAGGCACTCAAATTTAGGCAGCTCCTTGGACACTGTGAGCCAGGGATTCTCTTACTCTACACTCACACGAAGCAGAGGGAGGAAGGATGACAATATGGTACTCTCCCTGCCTCTATCTAATGATGCTTTAAACACCAACCTGTCTTTGGTCCCCTATTCCCCCTTCCCTTCTCCCCCAGCAGGGAATGGGACACTCTTTGGCTCTCATCACTGCCGAGTGAGAATGCTTGGGGGAGCTTTAAGCCATCATGGTTGTTTGTTTTGGCAACCTAAGCTTTGTGTTCACTTCCCATCAGGCAGGGAAAGGCTCTGGGGGCAGTTGGGTCTCCTGACTGAATGATTCTTTCCACACAGGGTAGGGGTCCTACTCTCAACCCTAAAGAACCCCTCACCCCTGGGACGCTTGATAGAGCCAAAAGCCCAGACAGAGAGTGGAGGGCAAGTGCCCTGATGAGACAGATTCATGGATCAGCCAGCCACCGTTGTCATCCAGGCACCTGTAGAGCCAGGACGCGGGGGGAGGTGGTCAAGGGAGCCTGCCCAGCGTCCTGTGTCCCTTCCCCATTAGGGGCTTGAGCAGGGTCAGATCCATCCACCCCAGTCTCCATTTTAAATGGGGCTCAACCACCCTAGAGCCCTTGCAGGAAAGGATCTTCCCCCCCCCCCCCCATCCCAGCCCCACATTCCTACAGGTGACTCACCCGCTGCAGCTGGGGCTCGGGGGAATCTCGCAGACCGTGGAGAAGAAGCCAAGGAAGGAGGAAAAAGCACCGGGAGGAGCAGCTAGTCCCGCCCGCTCAAACACATCACTGAGAAGTGGGGGAGCCCGGTGGTGCCTCTCGCCAGCCTGGTCCCAGAGCAGCAGCAGGAGGAGGCGGAGGCACGGAGCGGATGGCAGAGAGGGGACGCTGCTTGACTGAGTGAGCAAGAGAAGCCCCTCTCCCTCCCGAGCCTCGTGGTCTGATTTGTCAGGTGGCGAGTGTGCAGCGCCCCCACGCCCGGCTTGTGGGACCCCTCCCTCCTTCCACCTGGCTCTCAGAGCCGCCCTCCTCAGGGCGGGATGGGGAAAAGCCTTGGCTGAAACCTCCGGGTTTCAGCACCACACGCTTTCCAATTGATGAGCAGCAGCAGCAGCACATGGAGGCTGGAGGGGAATGAAGATTTCCCGTGTTCCTAGTCCCAGGAGCCTTGGATGCTACAGATCTTTTATTCCTTTCAAAACGAGCTGAAAGCCATTATTATTATTATTATTATTATTATTATTATTATTATTATTTATTTATTTATTTATTTATTTATTATATTTCAATGTAATGCTGAAGACATGCCAGGGCTCTGGATCCAGTTGCTACTTATTTAATCGTGGCAGATAAGATCAACAGGAGAACGGGGAAGCTGTCTCTCTCTGTTTCCTGAGGATTTGTTGGGGACAAATTTACCATCAGGCTAAACAGAGGACAAGCTAGATGCTCCTGCTGTACTGCGAAAATCCTGCAGCTAACACCTAGGTCACCCCAGTATTGGAGCCTTACCTAGGGATGATGCCAAGGAGCGGATGCTTCCCCCCTCCAATATCTCCTGCTATTCCTTCTGCTACTCCACCCACCAGAAAAGTAGAATGGCTTCATACAATCTGTTGCAAAATCCTTGTTCCCCTGACCATAAGCTGGAAGCTGGATCTCTCTGCATCCCAAGGATTTGGGCACCCCAGCCCACAAGCTAAACAGAGGACAAAGCTAGCTGCTCCTGCTGCACCACAAAATTGTGCAGCTGGCACCAAAATGCACCCCAGTTTGGGGGCCTTACCTGGGATGATGCCAAGGGGTGGTGGGAACTTCCCCCCCCCCAAAAAAAACACCATTTCCTGCTATTCCTTCCACTACTTCACCCATTGGGGGGAAAAAGAATAGCTTCATACAGTTCATAGCAAAATCCTTGCTTCCCCCAACAAAGATTTTGGTCCTCCAACAAGTTCTTTGTGACCCTTTCGTTATCCTGAACTAATTATTCTACTGTTGCTCCTGCGCTTCCCCCCAAGCCTTGCAACTTGTAGGCAGGCTGGAAAAAGCAGAATCCTGGGGGTGGGGGTTCAGTTTGCATAACAATTCAATAGGTATTTCATCAGTTCACGGAAAGTATTAATATTTTTACCTACTAGCATCCCAGAGTCATACTGAAACAGCTACTCCCATAGTACATAGTAGTCGAGCTGCTATTAGGATCCTTAAAGTTTGGTTGAGATTTTCTAATTTGGGTCCTCATCAGTTGCCTTATCTTTGCCTTAACAAGCAATTAGATTATCAAGGGCCCAGTGCTTATCCATGGCTTAAAGCAATAGATCTCTCTCTCAATGCTGGGTCTCTCTTGTGCATTTTTGCTCGAGAAACTGCATTTTCAGTCTAGTGCTATTATTATGCAGAGAGTTCTGAATATGGCTTTGGAGGAGGATTTGGCAAGTAATTGAGCACAGAAAATAGCTTTATGGTACCCCAGGCATAAGTCAACCTTTAGTCTGGAAATCTATTAGATGCACCTGCCTGGCCCTTCCTTAAGGAAATCCTATACTTTACTGTGGTTTCAATTATTTGATTCCGCGATCCTCCAAGGCCATTATCAAAAGGTTCCTAACGCTTGTGTCCTTGTGGTTGTGGGAAAATAGAGGATGTTATACACGTTTTATTTGATTGTATATTTTATAATGAGTTAAGAGCTCAGTGGATTACACCTTCATTAGGTCCTTTTGAAACAGGTCAGTGGGGGGGGGGGATGGGTGGAGGTCGCAGCAGGTGGGGGGTGCATGGGCAGCTCGTTACACAGCTGTCTGCCCAGCTCCACGTACGGCGCATCCGCCATTGGCGCCCATTGCTCCATGCATGGGCAATGGGTAGAGGTGGGTGGAGTGCGGGAGCACGCACACACACACCCCCACTTACCCACCGTGGCGGTCGCAAGGACACCCACCCCCACTGCCCCCCCCCACCTGCACACGGGGGTGGGGAGGGGGGCGTCCGTGCAAAAAGGGCCTTAGTTAGTAGAGAATTTCTCCCAATGGTGAAACTTCTTTTACCACCTAATAAGCCTTCAGTTGTTAAAGCAGTAGGTCTTTGTAATTTTTCAATGACATGAATTGCTGCCTGCTGTGTAACCTGTGAGTTGGGTTTTATTTGATGGTGTCATGTATATACTTTTCTTCTGTTATTATGTTTATGGCTAACCACTAAAGAAAGAAAGACTGATTGATAGAAAGTAGTCCTGTGTTTAGCAAATTTGAAGCTAGACAAAATGGGAGGTGGTCTAAAACTCTAGGTGGTGTTATCACACTATGCAACGTATCATGTGGCCAGCACCCACCAGATGTTCTCCCCACCGTGTGGCAGGGGGAGCAGCTGGCTGCTATGTGACGCATCCTTGGGAAAAGTCCAAGGACGCATCGTGGCTCAGCCTTACCCAAACTGAGGTAAGGCTGCCCAAGGCAGAGCAAACCATGTGCCTAGTTGTTTCTTGCCTCACCACATGGCGAGTGCTGCTGCGGGGATTTGAGCGACGGCCGCTAGCACCCGTCACGTGTGGCCACGTCACTGGTAGGGGCCGGGGGAGGGAGGCAGAGCAGAGCTTGGCGCCTGCTTCAGTGGCCAGCACCGCAGCCTGCCCCGGCCATGGTGGGAGCTGCTCAACTGCCTTGCAGGGGGGCCAACCGTCTGCCCTGCTCCCCGTGCCAGCCTCGAGTGTGGTGGCAGCATTTGCCTGGCACAGGGCCTCATGGAGGATTGCGCCTTCTGCGGTTTGGATGGCCTCACCCAGCGTCTACAGTGGGGAAGCTTTTCTCTCCCATAGGCCACTTTCATAATTAGTACAAGCTCCACAGGCCAGATAGGAGCTGGAGACAGGGATGTGCTCAAGGTGGGAGAAGAAGGGGAGGCTCCAGATCATGGATTTCAGTCATGGATCCATCTCCCATCTGCATGTGCATGCCCTTATCTCCGCTCCCTTCCCCTGAGCTCACTTCTCAGTGCTCAAGGTTGGCTCCCACTCTTAAGCTCGGTTGGCTCCCACTCTTCTGCTATTTCAGCGTCTACGTAAGACCTGGCTGTTCCGTCAGGCTTTTGGCGAGGGGTAGGGGGTGGGGGTTTCCTCACATATTGTATTTTTAAATTGTTTTTTTAAAATGTTATTGTTTTATTGATGTTTGCCGCCCCAGGCTTCCCTGTGGGCAGGAGGGGCGGGATATAAATTTTAAATAAATAAATAAATAAATAAATAAAAATAAGGGAAGAGACTGAATTCATGGGTGAGATCCAGGAATTGGAAAGGGGTCAAACAAACAAAGAACAAAAACCAACCACTCGCCAGACATTCCCCACCCCTTCCCAACACACACAATTCCACCGACAGAAATCAGCATTTCACCAGATTAATTTCCATAAATATATATAGGATTCAGTTACTCTAGCTGCAGCAGCAGGTTCTTGTATTGCCCAAGAGAAAAAAGTCAAGATTCAGCAATAACCTGTAACGTTCCAGATCATTGGAGTATGGACAGGCTGTTTCGCCCTTCAAGCCAGCTTAACTGTTCTGGGAATTAGACAATTGTGGAGAAATGAAAAACAAGGAAAATGAGGGTCTGTTTTTCTTGTTCTTCTTTGAGGAAACCTGGCAGGAGCTTTCACCACATTGTACTTTAACTTTGTGCTGAATTTCAAAGACCCCAGATACCAAAGAGTTCAGTACAGCTGTTTGATTCAGCGGATCTGAACATTCCTTTTCCCTGAATTAAATAGCAGCATTTGACAAAATCAATTCTTACCAACTTCCAAGGGATATGGCAACAAGGTAGGTTTTTTCTTAAAAGTATGATCAAAGATACTGTAAACTCACCCCTTCTGCTCCATGACCCTGATCCTACATTGAGACTTTGGGGGGGATTTTTATAATATTTATGAGAATTTTAATTGGTTTTATTGTATGGTGTTAATGTTGGAAGCCACCCCGAGCTGCATGGCAGGAGGGGCGGGGTAAAAATCTATAAAATAAAATATAATAAATAAATAAATATCCAACATAGCTGGGATGGAGGGAGTGTGTCCCCCCCACAACATTGAGGGGCCTAATATCCTAAGAAAAAATACTAAATGAAAATACAAAAGATGTGTGTTTTGTTTATAAAGAGATATTCTAATTATATTACTTTAATTAAGTTATTTTCTGGTGCTTTACAATATAATCACTCTGCAATTGCTGTATACTAGCTAACAGGTGCTTAACTTACTTGAATGAGAGGTAAGAGACAGGGTGGTTAAGAAGATCCCTTTTATTGGAGGGAAAAACCTCTGTTGGAGAATGAGCGAAGGCTTTCAGATTACCTCTTCTTCTGGTAGGAAAGATTCAGAAGAGGTCTATACAGCTGGAAAGTTTGTGCACACTCATTGACAGAAGCAGATCCAGTAAAAAGAAACATCTTCACAAGTAGGGTGGCCATACCTCTCCTTTAAAAGAGGATGCTTATGAAAAATATATGGTGCAGGGTCGCACTGGAACCAATTCGCAGTCCTGCAACATGCATTTTTCATAAATGTCCTCTTTTAAAGGGGAGGTATGGCCACCCTATTCACAAAAGCCAAAACAGGTACCCCTCCTCCCCAAAAGGGGAAACCTATTGAACATGCCCTACCCAAACTGAAAATGGCAGAAAAGGAAATAAGCAATATCCATTTACACCAGAGGTAGGGCCACTTTGAAAATTAGTACAAATTCCAAGGGCAACATAGAAGTTGAATGAGGGGTACTTAAGAGGTAACTCAGGAAAAGAAGAATCCAGGTCTTTGCCATGAATTTATCCCAGTGCTTAATTTGTAAATAAATAAATACAAATTAATTGTCGGGGCCAAAGCCTGTCACAGAAGCCATGCCCTCCACCCCAGAAATCACTCCTCCCAGCCCACAGCTTTTCAAAGCTGGAAAAAGAACCCTATTCTCCAGCTAGCAACCCAACCACTGGACTACCCTGCCTCTCTACAGCTAAATATAAAACAGAAGTTCTTCTGGTTTAATCTGTGTGATAACCAGTGTAAGGGGTGGGGTAGGAAAGTCATTAATGAAAGCCAATAAACCACCCAAGTTTTTTCTGGCTTTTGTTTCCAAACCTGAAATGGCCAATACCACCCGTTTCCTGGTATTTCTCATGTTGGGGTACACACTGCTACTGGAAACATTTCCCAGGGCTCAGCCCCCCTTGAATTTAATTGCCTGGCAAGAGTCCTGGCAAGCCCACCCCACAAATTAAGTCCAGGAACTATCCCCTATCCTAGTGTGCATGTGTTCTCTCTGCTCCCTTACGCAGAGCTTACTCTTTTAGTGCTCCCAGGTAGGAACTGGATCCAGTGGCCAGATCCAGACATTGGAAAGGGGTGAATAAAAGCTAGTCCTAAGCCACACTTGGCCCTTGAGCCTGAGGCTTGAGCCTCTAGTTTATGCTCTGTTGTGTATCCATTTCGCTTTTGAGGGGTTTGGGTTCAGCTATTTTGATAATTTAAGTACATCACTTTGGCAGTATTAACAGTGTTGCTCATGTTTCAATGGGTGTTTTTACACACACATTTCTCCTGGATGTTTGCTGTTACATCCTGAACTTTCTGTGTGTCTAAATCACTCACCCAGATCTTAAACATCTGGATCTTTTAACTTCTGCGTAGAACTTCTCCCAGAACTTTTGTGTGTAAAAGGTTCTCCTGGTAAACAGCTTTGCTCCAGGCAGCTGTAGTCGCTTGGTTTCCATGGCAGCCTGTCACATCTACATCTGTGGCTACTTTAGGCTGCCTCAGGGCAGTGTGTGTGAGAAAAATGCATCCGGAACTTACTTGTGGACTTGTAAACCCAGAAGATTGAAAAATCCGGAACTTTAACGTGTGTGTAAAAATGCCCATTGTCTTGACTTCCTCTCCCGCCCCCCCACCCCCATCATCTCCTTTCTTGATCCCCTCCAATCTGGCTTCTGGCTTCAGTTGACTGAGGCTGCTCTTGCTAAAATCACCAACAAGCTTCTTTTAGCCAAATCCAATCACATATTTACTCCATTCTTGTCCTGCTTCATCTTTCTGCTCTCTTTGACACTGCTGGCCACTAGGGCTGTAGCGGAATATCGCAGCGGTAGCTATTTCCGGCGGAAACAGTGTTTCCGCAATTAGTGGAACGGCATGGCAGAGGCTTTCATTCCGCTAGTTTCATTCCGCGGTTCCGCGCTTCCGCTTATTTAATTCCACTACTTAGTAGAATTGTGGAAACATGACATTTTCGCTACTTCCGCAATTCCGCCAGCGCCACAAAATAGCAGAATAGCGGTTTTCCGCAATTTCCGCAATTTCTGCAATTTTTCCGCAATTTTCCCTCCATTCCGCGATTTGCAGAATTCCGGCGGAATTAGCGGAATGTCCGCAGAAAAATCACGGTGTGGCGAGGGCAATTCCGAAATGGTGGAACGGAATTGCGGCGCGGTAACAGCTGCTGCCGCATCACCCTCCACTTTGACTCACTTTGCTCCTTTGGTTTCCCAGGGTTAGGTCCTCAACTGGTTTTATTCCTACCTCTCTATCTGCTCTTTCAGTGTATCTCTTGCTGGTACCTCCTCCACATCACTTCTCTCATCCTCTCTTGGTTGGAGTTCCCCAAGGCTCTGTCCTCAGCCTGCTTCTCTTCTCTCTCTACACTCTGGTCCCTGGGCAAACCCAGTGAATCTCACGGCTTCCAATATCATTTTTATATTGATGATACTCACCTCGATCTCTCCATTTCTCCCCCCTCTCTCCCTCTCTCCAATCTCACATCACAAACTGTCTCTCCTACATCTCTGCCTGGATGTCGCACCCTCAGTTTAATATGGCCAAAACTGAACTCCTCTTGTTCACCCCAAAACCTTCCTCTCTGGGTGAAAACAGACATAACACTAACACCACTTTAACACTGCTCTAACATTTCTTATGCATGTTGCAGGGCTGCTTGGGGCAGCAATACAGACCTGCAACATGCATAAGAAATGTTAAAGTGGTGTTTCCAAACTCTGCTGCCAACGTCATCCACCTTGTCTGCTGCCTTTATCACGGTCTTCTCCTCTGTCCACTTGCTTCCTCTACCTGAACACATTCGGCACAAGCTCCTTGTCTTTACCTAGAAGGCTCTTGTGGCTCCCCCCTCCCCTCCCCGATCTCTCTGCACTCATTTCCTGCTCCGCTCCTCCACTTCCACCACCCTCCCCTGCTCACAACTCCTCTGCTCCTCAAAGTGTATTCACACCTTCTCCCTTGCTGCCCCCCATGCCTAGAATGCACTTGCTGAATACATTTGCTCTGTTTCCTCCCTCCCAACCTTCAAATCCCTCCTGAAAACCTACCTCTTCCATTGGGCTTTCCATAGCTCTTCATTTCCTTAGTCCCCTTCCCAATTTACCCAACATCTTCTTCTCCTGTGTAACTAAGGCTATGTTCTCACCGTGGCAGCGGTAGAGGCAGCGGGAGGGGCGAGGGAAGCCGTGGCAGCGTGGTAGAGCCAGCCGGTGGGAAAAGAGCTGGTGCAAATGGGGATCTGCCGCGGCTTCTCTCGCGCATGTCAGGGCAGGATTTTGCACCGCTGTGGGTCAGAACACAGCCTAAGCTAACCATGTGCACCTGTGACCTCTCGACTTTATGAATGTATCCTTGGATCATTTCAGACATTACGCAGTCCCAGGTCACCACAGTGGATTCCCAACCATGGTGAGCCGGCTAAAACCCCACCCCCCTGGTCCAGGAAAACCCTGAACAGACGTGACGGGAGCAGGACCATGGCAAGGAAACAGACGGCTATACCTGGGGCAGCACAACAGATGTTACACTGATTCTGGACCATGGTCAGAACACCCAGAAGACACCGGGGCAGGGCAAAGGCAGACATGTCTGGCTGAGGGCAAAGGAAGCCAAAAGCGCCAAAAGGCAACACCCACATGAGGGAAACGGGAAGGGAGGGGGAGGAGAGCGGCAGAGGCGGCACACACAACAGACACAGGGATGCCACCGAAACAGCAGAACACAGGCCACACACACACCTGGACACAAACACACCCAAATGGGAAAGGAAGGAAGAGGGGAGCACACCGGGAAGGTCAACACACACAGCACCACAGACACGGGGGCGAGGAGCCCCGGGCCAAGGAAGGGGAGGGGACCGGGCTGGGAACAGTCCAGGACATGGTGAAAGGCACCCAGAGCCCCACTGACAGCACAGGTAGCACGGGCCACCCAACAGCAACACAGACAGTCCAAGACACGGGGTCCCCACGGGAATGGAGCAGGGTCACAGGGGGAGGGCAACCAAGCCAGGGAAGGCACCGGAATGGTCCAAGGCAGGTCCATATGGCAAAGATCCCCCTCGCTGATGCAGAAGCATGGCTGGGGATGGATGCTAGCTGGATCCTGGATCCTGCAGGCAGCACATGCACACACACACCCCCCAGAGGAAGCTGGGAGGTGCTATCCAGTGGCCCCAAGTCCCGCACAGTCATGGAGGCACCCAGGGGGTGGGGGGGCGGGGCACAGACACAGGTGTGCAGTAGGGATGTGCGAACACAATGCGGTTTGGATGTTCAGACATTCGGTCGTTCGGTTCAAAATCTAAGTTTGGGTTCAGTTGTTTGGTTGGGTGGAGTTCGGTTCTCGGCCGAACATCCGAAAATGGCACTATCGATACCAATACCAAAATCAATTTTTTCCCCGGTATCGGTATCATTTGGCCCTGAAACCACCCCTGGTCTCCACCCCTGGTGCCAGGAAGTCTGCTCCTCAGCTGCCTCCCCCTTCCAGACATGTTTTTCCCACCCCCTAACTCATCCGAACTTTTCCAAACCGTTTGGCCATTCGAACGTTTGGTTCAGACGTTCAGTTCGGTCGTCCAAACAGACTGAGTTCAGTCCGAACTCCGAACATCCGAACCATGTTCGCACATCCCTAGTGTGCGGGTAGCTGTGCAAGGGAGGAATACACCATGGGGAGAGCCGGTAGAGGTCACAGGCAGCAGAAACCAGCCAAAGTGGGGGCCGGCCATGGAGAGGCACACCACAGGCAGCGAAGGACAGGGGGTGCCCATGGAGGGGGCACAGTGACACAGGCGAGCGGAACGGAGGCAAGCGAACCAGCCAGAACAGCCGCAAGGCCGGAATGGCACGGAGTGAGTGGCCAGTGCCCCAAGCCAGCAGAGAGGTGCAGGGAGCACACGGTGGGGCTGTCATCCATGACACTGAAGACACAGGAGGCCTCACAGCCAGCTGCACGGGGTCATGAAGGGGACTTGGAGCGGTTGGCCCACCAGATGCATGTAGTGGAGCCACTGAAGCATGCCCCGGCTGTAACCTAGCCCCGCCATGTGGTGGGCAATGAGGTAGTAGGCCTCCAATGGATCCGGCCCGGAGAGCCCCACCTGAACATCAGCATGGGACCACACAGCAGCCAGCGCCACCAGCTCCGATCCGGTGGGCTCTGACAAGGTATAGTCAGCAGCAGGGGGCCAAGGCAGGTGCCCAAGCTCCAACAGGTGGTAATACACTGCCCCACGTGACTGCTGGTAGCCACGGGCCTGGTGGATGCAGCTGAAGAAGGAAACAGCCAGGGCAGGGCAGGGCAGGACCTCCCTCCTCCAGACAGCTCATGAACCCAGCCAGGCTACAGACCGAGAGGGCCAACACGGTCTCCTCTGGGGACCACGCCACATGTGAGCACCTCATCTCTGGAATGTGCCCATCAGGAAAGGGATGGAGGCCCAGCACCTCTGCATGAACCTGGCAATCGTCAGCGCTGGCCTTATAATCAAAGTAGCAAAGGCCGGAGCTCAGACTCGCATACACACCAGAGAGGGTATCCGGGCAGCATAGGAGCAGTTGCATGGCCGGGGAATTCTACAAGTCACATAGGGCTGAACCTGGAAGGTTCAGCTATGGGGGGCACCAGGCGAGCCAGGGTGCGGAAGCCCTGGGAAGCACAGCCGGTCATGGTCCAGCAGGCAGAGGGTCTGCCCAGCAAGGAAAGAGGGGCCCCACGTTCCCATGTGGGCTGGGGAGGGAAGCAGGGGGGCTCCAAGGGCACGCGATAAGCCTGCAGGCCGCAACATGGGACGGCTAATGAGCGATGCATGGGGAGCGGACCCAGCACAGTGCAGGAACTGAGCGCACAGACAGTACAGCTAGCACTGATAAAAGGGAGGCGATGACAACAGGCAACCAGCTGCAGACTGCACTGATGGGCGCATGCGGGCCTGGGGCACAAGCCCCCATGCTGGGAGTGCAGGTGCACCCGGGGGGGGCGTCCTTAGCAGCCACACACTGACTGCCGGCCAGCTGGCGATGAGTGGGCAGCCGAGGGCAGCCAATAGGGGTGCGCAGGGGCCACCCCACAAGTGCAAGGGTGGGGTACGGAGAAGGGGCTGGCCCAGGACACGGGCAGGAGAGCCGCGCACCGGACCACACCATGGGTACTGTCTGCCATGGACGCGGGCCAGAGGCGCACACTGACCTCCTGCAGCTCTCCACTGACCTGCTCCACCTGGTCGCCCACATCAGAGTACTGTGGCTGCCTGGCACGCCCACCACGGGCGCCAGTGCTCCCTGGCCAGGCTCAGGGCCCAGCGGGCATCCAGGGTGTACCAACGGGCCCTGTGCCTCACCCAAGGGTGGGCAGCTGGACTTCGGGAGGCAGTTGGGCGACACCACTGGTGCCAGGCTGCCATGTGACGTGCTGCCATGCTCACCAGGCCCACTAAAAGGCAGCTCTGGATCTCGGACCAGGCACAGGAATGGTGGGCCGGGGCCCTGGCATGGTGCGACGATGCAGCATGGAGGGCACACTTCTGCATGGACAGGGGTGCCTCCTGCACCTCGCTGAGCTGTTGGCGCCCTGGGTGGAGCAGCTGCGCACCCCCATACCTGTGGTCCAGCGCATGGCCATAGCTGTGTAGGCACTGGCAACACCAGATTCCTGCCGGTCCATGGCGCAGCACTTCGGTGTGGGACTGAGTACCATCACGGGCATCCTCCAGGACTTCTGCGAGGCTGTGGAGGGCATGCTCCTGGACTGTGTGATCCAGCTCGTGGACCAGCAGACGGTGCTGGCTGGTTTTGAGGCTGGTGGGTTCCCCAACTGTCTGGGCACTGTGGATGGCACCCACATTGAGATCCTCCACCCCACCAACAACGATGGTGGCAAATACAGCAACCGGCACGGGTACCATTCCCTGCAGCTCCAGGCGGTTGCAGACCACCGGGGCCTGTTCACGTACATCTTCACTGGCCACTCTGGCCACAGCCACGATGCCTGGATCCTCGCCATCTCACCCCTCTGCGCACAGATGTACCGCACAGATGTACATGAGGATGTCCAGGATCCAGGGGGTGCTGATGCCCCCCCTGCATCCTAGAGGACACAGCCTATCCCTTCCTCAGCTGGCTCATGAAGGCATACCTGGTCCCCAGGAACCCTGTGGAGGCGCTGTTCAACACCCAGCTATGCGCTTTGAGGACCGTGGTTGAGAGGGTCTTTGGTTCCCTCAAGCAGAGTTGCCTTGCTGGTCAGATGGACTTCACTGTGGAGACCTCGGCCCTCATGATCAGTGCCTGCTGTGTCCTGCACAACATCTGTGAGACCGATGGGGCCACCTTGGCATTCCCCATGCCCCAGCGGCCACCAGGACCCATGCTGCTCTATGTGAATGCTAAGAACCCACAGGAATACCACTGTGCCAAGCGGATCTGCCCTGGCAAGGTGTATATCCAGTGATACTGGGACCTGTGCATGCTGGGCTGGCCCCGGTCCTCCCCCCCTGGGGCTGCCATGGGACACCTCCGGTCCCTAGGATCCCACCCCATCTACACAGGTGACTCACAACACCAGTCTTCCAAGCACCTCTGCTTGCCCATGGCTGTGTGAGGGCCTCCCCTCTTCAGGCCCCACCTGTCACCGTGCCTTGCCCGAGGCGATCCCCCAGTCCTTCCCGGTACTGTTAAGCACACAATAAAGTGGTTGGTTGTGTACACCCATGTATTTATTGACCGTTCTGTGCCCCCTATCCTTCTCCCCCCACTGCTGCTCCCTGGCCCGCCATACCGCCCCCGTCCCCCCCCCCCTGACCGTGCAGCTTCTGAGCTCTGGGAGCTCTCCTCACTCCTGTTGTCAGTCTCCCCGACTGTGTCCTGGGAGGCCTCCGGACCTGGACCAGTCTGTGTGGTGGTGATGGGGGGCGGTGGCGGTGGTGCCGGAGGGCCCCCCTGGGTGGCTGCTGCCTCCGGAGGCTGGGTGGGACTGGGAGGCAGATGCGTGGGCCCTGAAGCCATGCCAGCAGCTGGGGCGGTGGTGGTGGTGACACCGCGGGGGGCACCTGAGGTGCTGGGGCCGGTATATGGCCAGGCAGAGCGGCTGCCATGATGTAGGTGCTCATGGTCCCTGCATGCAGCAGCATTGAGGTGTCTATGTTCAGGGACCAGTCCATCTTGCACGTGTGCTCTGCTTCTAGCCAATTGATGGCTTCAGGTAGCAGCCCCAATGTCTCCATCTGCCTGGTGTGCTCCCAGCGCTCCCGCCTCCATTCCAGGCACATTTCCACTGTCAGCTGCTGGTCCTTGGCCTCCACATGCTGCAGGGCCCTCTCTGTGGTCGCCTCCATGTGGTCTATGGCAGCGATCATCTGCTCCCCCTGCTCCATGATGGTCCAGATGATCTCCTCGGCCAGATCCTCCCTCCGGCGTCATACCCATGCCCTGTGCTCCCACATCCACTGTGCTGTGGGCACAGGGTCAGCTGGTGGGGACGCTGCTGGTTGCCCTGTTGGGAAGCCAATGGGAGACTGTTAGTCAGGCTCGGTCATGTGTCACCTGTCCTGGAGCGGTGCTGAGGGTGGTAGTTGGGGCCCCCCGGCTCATGGTGGGCATAGTCCTCCCCCTTGGTGCCTCCCTGTGCCCCGCCCATTCCCCCCTCCCACCCCCAGCCAAAACCCCTGGGTGCACCGTACCGGGGTGGGGGGGCATGCCTCACCTGCCTGTCCATGCCCCCAGTGCACCCCTGTTTGCCCCCCCCGTGATGGTACCTTACCGTGGTCCACCGGCTGCTGCTGTGGCTGTTCCCTGATGTCCCCATCGCCTGGTGGTCCCGTGTGCCAGGGTGTGTGTGCATCTGTTGGGGAACAGATGTGGGGGGTTGTGTTACCCTGGCATGAGCCTGGTCCCCATCCTACCATCTCCCCCACTTGCTGGCACTGGGGGCCGGTGCCCACCATCAGCAGCACCTGTCCCCCCTGTTCTGTGCCCAGGCAGCCCCCCATGCACCCCATCCCCCTTCCCGCATTCCCTGGTTCCTGGGGGCCACGGGGCCAGGCCTCTGCCCTATGTGGGTCCCCCCCCTGGGCGTTCCCCCTATGGTCCATTTGCCATCCCAGCCACTTGCCTACCCTCTATGTCTGTCTCGGAGTCCTCTGAGGCCGGCTCCTCCATGTGGCCTGCGTCCACTGGCTCAGGGTGACCAGTGTTCCAGCCTCAGATCCACCCGAGTCAGACTGCAGCTGTGGGCTCCCGGTGCTGGTTTGCAAAGGGGGCCTGCTGCTCCCTGAGGTCCCAGAGCGTTCCTCTGGGGGGGGGGGCTGGATCCACGGTGTTGGTGCCTGTGGGTACCTTCCCTGGACCATGGCACTCCCCACAAGCTGTGGGACGACTATGGAGTCCTTGAGGTGTAGCATGTGGTCCAGGACCTCGTAGTAGGGGGCGGTCTGTGCTCCATGTCCGGACCACCAGTTATTGTCCCTAATGGCCCCAAAGCCCCTCTTGAGCTCCTTGGCCTTGGAGCGGCATTGGACCACGGTCCTCTGGTGCCCCACCACCTCCATGTCCGGCATGATCTCTATGAACACATGCTCATTTCATTTGTTCACAGCTAGCTCCACCTGGTGCTCCAGGGACCCCCAGATCCAGATGAAGCCCTGGGTCTCCTTTGCCCCCATTGCCCCCCTCACTGGTACCGGCATCCCCCGCATGTGCCCCCCTCCTGCTCCTCCTCCACTTCCCCTCCACCAGTCTCCTCCGGGGCCTCCGGCTCCCGGGCCTGTTTCCAGGTCTGTGAGTCGTAAAGAGGGGGTTAGGTGCTGCAGTCCTTCTGACCTACGGCCCACTTCCCTGCCCCCTTCCCACCAGGCACCCCCCTTTGTGCTCCTCTGTCATTGTGCAGGCTCCCCTCACTCTCCTTACCTGTTTCCGGGGTGCCTCCGTCCCCTGGCCGGTTGTCCCCTCTGGGGCAGCCTGCCCCGACTACCACTGCTCCTCCGCCACCTCCTTCTGCTCCTCCTTCCTTCCTCGCTCGCCCTCTGCTCTCCTCGCCCTTCTGCCTTGCTCCATCCTGCCACATTCCCATACTGCTGTGTGCCCTTTAAGTCTCCCTCCCCAGTCTGTGTGTTGCTTGTTGCCTGGCAGCGACGCTGCGTGCTTTCGCCACGGCTGGGGATCATTTTGTTTGATCCCACCTGGTGGTTGCCGTTCAGTCGTTACGTTTGGCGGTTTCCCAGTGGGAATCACTTTGACCACGATTCCGGGGATGGTCCCATCCTATCTTCCAGAACGGTGGTTTTGCTTTGGCCCCTATGGGTGATTGACTGTGGTGAACATCTGGATGCCGCGATCAGACGTTCAGGATTCTTTGGCCACGCTGCGGGATTGTCCGTGGTTGACTGTGATCTTGTAACATCTGAAATTACCCCTTGTCTCTCCCTCTGTTCACCCTAACCCTCGTGTCTCCTCTCCCGTCTCTCCTAGATTGTAAGCCCCTCAGGACAGGGACCCTGTCTATATTTAACAATTGGAAAGTGCCAGGTACACTGCTGACACTATATAAATTAATTAATCATAATACTAATAATATTTAAAGCATTCCTGACAGATGCTTGTTGAGTCTTTTCTTGCAAACCTCCAGGAAGGGAGTTTTCAGTCTCCCTAAGCAGCTTATTCTACCGCTGAAGTGATCTAGCAGGTAGGATTTTCCTAATATTCAACCTGCAATTTAAACTCCTAACTTCTTGTCCTGTGTTTAGTGGAAATGGAGAATAAATGTTCTCCATCTTTTTTACTGCATTTTAAAACTTTCAACATGTCCTCCTCTAGTCTTTTCTCTAGGTTAAACATGTCCAATGCGGTCAGCCTTTCCTCATCAGACTTGGATTCTAGACCTTTGATCATTTTTGTTGTTCTCCTTTGAATCCTTTAAAATTTCTTGAAATGAGCAGCCCAAATACTGAACTCAGTACTGATGTGAGAAATCTGACCAGAGCTGAGAACAGTGGTACTATAACTTCCTTCGTCTTGGAGATGATGCTTCTATTTAAGAACCCCCAAATGACATTGGCCTTTTTTGTAGCAACATCACAGTGTTGACTCATGTTCAATTTATGATCCACTATAACTCTCAAGTCCTTCTCAGCAGTACTACTGCCAAGCCAATTATCTCATCTCCTATCTTACATGTATGCATTCGGTTTTTCTTTCCTATGTGAAATACTTTATTCTTGTCTTTGTTGAATTTCACTCTATTGTTTTCTCCCCAGATCTCCAATTTATCAAGGCCATTTTAATTTTCCCCCTTATCCTACTAAATTAAACTGTTTTGTTTTGTTTAAAAGTAACTTAATCCTAAGGTACTTTGCCTCTTGTTGTCTTGGAACCAACACAGCAAACACACTGCCAAGTTTGATGAGCAAAATATCTAAAGAAAAGGTTGCAACCTCTTGCCTTTCATTGGGTGTTCTAACCATTATCCTTTCTTCAATTGGCCCTTAACCATCAGAATGCAATTTCTTTTTCTCCAGATGTCCCCAAGACCAATTTTCTTTCCAACTCAGGTCTACAAAGCCAATTCAGCTGCTTCTAACTAAAAGCAGATTGTATTACGAAATTGTTGGAACAGAGAGAAAAGAATCAAATGAGAAATAATTGGTTAGAAGCAAATCCAGTTGGATGCTACAAAAAGTGACAGCAGGCAGACACAAAGCTGGCATAACACGCTATGAAAATTATCACCTGCAACATAGCATAACTGTCTTACTCCAGCAGACTAAATGGCTATCTTTGCAGCCAAGTCAGTCTGTGTCCCACGCAAGAACATTATCCATGTTCCATTGTGGGTTTTTCTTCTTGAGCATAAATACATGCACATAATGCCTATCCCTTTATACCTAAGTTGGCACATCCTGTTCCCCAAACCAGGTCAATCTGACTCATATAATAAGGGCTCAATCCTTCTTTGGCTGTTGGTGCTGGTTCTAGCATTTAGCACTGGCAAGTGTCTCACTGAAGTGAATGGAACTCATATTGGTATAAAGAGCTAGCGCTGGCACTAAACAGTTAGAGGATTGTATTAATAATGTCGGTGGCCATCTCCTCTTGCCCCAGAATTGTACCTGGAGAGCTGAATCCTTCATATCAATTAATCTAGCCCAATTGAGTTCACTGAGGAACTGGTCTGCAGTTGTTACCTTTAGCCATTCTCAACTACCATGAAGTCCAGCTTTTGTCAGACTTATATTAAAGGTCTAGGCCTGTCAGGGAGGTAGACTATATTAGCTATCAGTTCTAGAAGACCAAGGTCCAGATCTTGCGTCCCTGCTCTGTTGATCTTGTTTTTACTCTGACTGACGTAAAGCAGCTAGAATGTGTTGGGGATTCTCAGATAATGTACTTATGTAGCAACATCTCTTCCTTCCCTAAATTCTAGCATGAGAGGTCTTTCTTAGAACAAAGACTTTAGGATGCCCCTGCATCCAGAAGTTCCTGGTCTGCTGAAACAGCTTTGTGACTATGGGTAACTGGGTGTAATTAAGAGCATTCCTGAGGGATCCAGGGATGAACTGGCCCCAGGGTCAATGGTATATATTTGTCTAACTCTCACCTTGCCCTCTCTCTTTGAGGCTACATATATTTCAGCTTGGCCACGCTTAAAGATTTATCCCTGCAAATACAATTTATCCATATCAGGCCAATCTTGAAACACCCTATTGTAGCTAAATTCTTTCCAGTTTCAGTGAGCTTTGCCAGTTGCAGCATGAGGGGAAAGTTGCTTTCTATTACTATGTCAGGGACCACAGTAGAGCTGAAACGAGTACCTGTAAAAATGGGTATACCTGATGAATTTCCAGTACCCACATTGACACAACAATATCGGATACCAATTGACACCTGATTCGAGTATCCGATGTCCTGGAATGTTGACTACTTCCAATGCCTATTTTGTGGGTTTCCATCACGGAAAATCAGTTTCCAGTCCCAGAAAGTCAACTTCCAGTTTTGATTTTTTTTTTTACTTTCCACCCTGATTTTTCAGTTTTCCGACCCAATATACCAATTAGTAATCAGAAAATTAAAAAAATTGGTACCGGAAGTTACCGATTTTTCAAGTATTCAGGTACTCGGGTAACCCATCGGGAACCTGGAAATGTAGATATTACCTGTGGGTACTAAAGTTAGTACCCGTGTGAACTCCAGACCACAGGCAGGTATACAGAGAGTAGGTGTAGAATGAGGTCCAGGGAAACATGGCAGGGAGAGTTCTGGATCAGGGTTCATGGTCCAGGAGATAGTGCAGGATTGAGTCCAGGGTCATGACAGGGAATGGCACAAAGACCAAGGGGGCAGGGATAGACAAGGCAGGACTGGATGCACAGGTTCAGATGGAACAGATCAGGCAGGATTGGAAGGACCAGCCTCCAGCCAGTCCAAGGCTGGTCCTTCCAGCCTGCAGCACAGGGTCCAAGGGTGCGTGGAGACATGAAGGAGGAAACAGACAGGTGACTCAAGGAACCAGGAAGTGACTGATGATTCACCCAGCTTCCTGTGGCTGCAGGCCTGCCTTTTATGGCAGGTAGCCATCCAGGAAGCTGGGGGTGTGGCGCATGGTTGAGGAGGGGTGTGGCTTGACCAGTGCTGCAGCAGGCCATTAGTATTAGACCTGGCCCCTGATCAGAGTGTGTCCATGGTGCTGAGGTGCCCAGGGTCCTTATACTCAAGCCCAGGGTCCTTAGACTCTAGTGTAAATCCAGAAACGTTTGCCTAGGTGAATAGACTTACTGAAGCGTTTCAGTGGTGTAACTGAAAGCAGAATTTGGCCGTAAGTAAAAGCATGGCCCCACATATTAGACACACTTGTTCCGTGAACTCTGAAGGTAAAATCAAAGGATTTTCAGCCAATGCTCAGAGATGTCATGTCTGTTTTCCCTCTCATGTTTATTCCACTGCAAAATAAATCAAGATGCTAGAAGCAAGACTCTAGACATATAAAATTAATGATTGGTGTCTTTAGACATAACGTCAACAGGTGTCTGAATGTATGTTTTGACCTTGATATGAACACCAGTTTGGCCCTGTGTTCACTATGTGGCGCTGCTTATGGGTTTTGAACCTGATCTTTGTTATGTCTAAAGACGCCCAATGAGTAAGATGAGCCAGTCCTGTCAAAATATAGTCAATCCAGGTTAGAGCTTCTAACAACTCAATTAAATGACTCGCAGGGCACAGTATATTTCTGGGGGGGTGGAGGGGCGGGAAGGAAAGAGGCTGATCATATCATGCCAAATCCACCCCAGTGCAAGTGGATGGAGGGAGCTTGAAGTCGATGAAGTGGCACAATGGCTGGATTTGCTTCTGAAATCTCTACTGGTTACTCTTGCTAAGCATAATTGTTTATAACAGCTGGTTTCTTAGGGTGCCCCTATCACACTATTAATATGGCAGCAGGAGAAAAGATAACAAGAAACGCATTGCCCTCTGATCACATTTCAAATAAATCCATCTTTAATGGTGGTGTTTACTTTGCATGAACATCAGCAGCAAAAATCAATTAAATAGTAATGAAAGCTCCTCTATCAATCTTGCACCGCAGGAAAATTTATTGACTTAGTTTCTGGCGATCAGCTAAACCTGCCTTAATCACTCAGGAAAAGAACAATTATCAGTGATAAATGTGGCATAGCGAACCCAGGGAGTGGAGGTTAGTAAAAGCTTGGCTACATCTAGGGACACTAAGAAGGCATTTACTTTGATATGCTATTATGAAATTAAAAGCTTTCCTCTGTAGATTCAAAAAGTGCCTTGGGCTTTTGATTCTACCCGAAGGCTGATATATGATGCACCAGCTTGAGATACGATACCTTTGAAAACCTGTCACATGAAAAGAAGTCATCTTAGGCTACGGCGATAATCTGTAATAACTAGACGTAGGGTGAAAACAGACATGACACTAACCACCCTTTAACCACCCTTGGTGGTCATTAATGCATGTTTCAGGGCTGCATAGGGCACCAATACAGTCCTGCAACATGCATAAATAACCACCAAGGGTGGTTAAAGGGTGGTTAGCGTCATGTCTGTTTTCACCCATAGTCACCTGCTTTCCAAATGAATGGTTTATTTATCTATTAAAACACTTTTGCTGCTTGTATGATTGCCAGGAATTGTTAAGCATATGAAATTATTTGACAAATGCTTTATGCAAGCATATTTCAGTCTCTGGATTACCCCATAGGTCATGCACTGTTTGTTCTGAGTATTCAATTGCTCATATTTGCAGTGCTAGGTTCAAATGGCCTTAACTGGACATCTAGGTCACATGGTTTGTTTCTGTGTGAACATGGGCCCTGTACCTGAATATCTAAGTATCTCACAATCTTTTAATGGATTTGTTTTTATAACACCTCTGTGATGTGTAGTGAGGCCTTATCCTCCTTTAACTCGTAACCAATTCAGGCGCAGGGAGATGAAGTGACTTGCCCAAGATCACAAAGGAAAACTGTGGCAGTGGGGGGAAAGGAAGCTGGTGCTTCCAAATCCAAGCCTAGCACCCATCTCCTCCAGCTCATACTACTTGCCTGGTGTCCCAGTGGAGCCCATGTGCTTTCACTGAGGGTCATAAGACCCTAAAGGACTGTGTACGAGGACAACTATTGTAGGGTCAGGACCACTTAATCACATGCTTAACTTTAAACACTTATAAGTCCCGTCGAAGGTTGAGAATCTAAATGCACCAGCAGGGCCCAATGAAGTCAATACTAGGGCAAGTGTTCGTAGGATCACATCCCAAATCAATGGGACTAGTACAAAACCATCTGACATGGTAATACTATCAGGGGAGCTACTTTGATAGGCTTTTTATTGCTATTACCCATATAAAGACGAACATGGAGAGAGATATTCCTAGCTGCTCAAAGCTATAATCCATAACTGGGGCACTTCAAGGGAATCTCTAGCTAGCTAGAGGTTCCCAAGAGAAGTTTAAAAAGCGATTCTCCTAAAGCTGGTATTGATTCTGTTGAAGCTGTTACAGTGAATTGTATGGAGGGAAATATTTCTGGTTACAAGAAGCATAGAAACACTGAAAACAAGATATCAGAGTCATTTAGCAAGTTTGTTATGAACCATGGATGGTAGGTGAAAAATAGCTTTCTGAAAGCAGCTTTGTATTAAAAACATCTTGAAACATCTTTAACTGCTTTGACTGAGGCCCATTATAACATTACAGGTGTCTAGCTCTCCCTGACAGCTTATTGGACAGAGGGTGAGAACAGACATAACGCTAACACCACTTTAACACCACTTCGACTTTTCTTATGCATGTTGCAGGGCTGTATCAGTAAGAAATGTTAAAGTGGAGTTAGAATTAAGTCTGTTTTCATCCAAAGTTTGTTTGTTTGTTTATTTATTTAGTCATGTTTTTCCATGCCGCCCTTCCCACAGAGGCTCAGGGCAGCTTACAATAATAAAAACCGGAATAACCACCCCATTAAAATCAGTTTTAAAATCCCCTTGGCACCCCACCCAGCTCACCCCTACACCCCCCCACCCAATCCCATCCTGTCCTATCCCTGCCTGCCAAATGCCTGGCCAAATACAAAGGTCTTGCATTGTTTCCAGAAGATGATCAGGCTCGGGCTTAGGTGGACCTCCAAGGGGAGGGAGGGCCATAATTTATTTAATTAATGTATTTATTTTATTGTATTTATATGCTGCCCCCCATGCCTACAGCATCTTGGGGCAGCATTAAAACATTAACATCTACAATAGCATAATTAAAACCCATTTAAAACACCCCCCCCACAAATTTAGCCCACCCTCTGCTCCTCGCCTCCAAAGGCCTGTGAGAACAGCCATGTTTACAGGCCCGATGGAAGGCCAACAGACTCGGGGCCAGCCGTGCTTCCTCTGGGAGGGAGTTCCACAACCAGGCCCCAGCCACTGAGAATGCCCTCTCCATTGTAGCCCCCTGTTTTACACAGGGGACCTCCAGGAGGGTTCCCCCAGTGGACCAGAGGGTCCATTCTGAGTCCTGGAGGGTGAGGCGGTCCCTGAGGTATCCAGGCCCAAGACTGTGTAGGGCCTTATAGATCAAAGCCAAAACCTTGAATCTGGCTCAGCATGTTAAGCCAGCCAGTGCAGTGCACGGAGCACTGGTGTTATGTGCTCTCATCGGCCCATCCCTGTTAAGAGACGGGCCCCTGCATTCTGCACTAGCTGCAACCTCCAGGCCAGCGTCAGGGAAAGTCGACATAGAGCGCATTACAGTAGTCCAGCCTCGAGGTGATGAAGGCATGGATCAAAGTGGCCAGGTCGGGTCTGGAGATGTATGGACGCAGCCTCCACACCAGATACAGCTGGCAGAATGCCGCCTTCGCCACCATATCCACCTGCTGATCTAGACGCAGACCCGCGTCCAATAACGCCCCCAGACTCAGAACGTGTTGGGCCACGAAGGGGCGCATCCCCTCCACAAGAGGGGGCAACACCTCCCCCGCCCGGCCTACCACCATCACCTCTGTCTTATCGGGATTGAGCTTCAGTCTGCTCTGCCATAACCAACTCGCCACGGCCTCCAAACACTGAGACAGCACAGAGACGGCAGGCCCTGGGTCGGCTGAAAAAGAGAGGTAAAGCTGGGTGTCATCAGCATATTGGTGGCAACGCACACCAAATCCTCTCACAATCTCCCCCAGGGGCTGCATATATATATTAAACAGTAAAGGAGACAGGATTGAACCTTGCGGAATGCCACAGTCCAGGGCCCAGGGGCTAGATGTTTCTACTCCCAGGACAACCCGCTGGGTCCTCCCCGAGAGGAATGTCTGGAACCAACCAAGGGTGGTCCCATCCAGACCCCCCAGGTCACGCAACCGTCTTAACAGCAGCCCATGGTCCACTGTATCAAACGCGGCTGAGAGATCTAGCAGGACCAGTAGTGTCGAATGTCCTGCATCCATCTCCCGGTGGAGATCGTCCACCAAGGCCACCAACGCCGTCTCTGTACCATGGCTGGGCCGAAACCCAGATTGACACGGGTCAAAAAAAACGATGCTGTCTAGGTGATCCTGGAGCTGCAAGGCCATTGCCCATTCAATAACCTTCCCTAAAAAGTAGGGGTGGGAATTCCGGTTCTCCCAAGATCCGATATTGCCGGTATTTGGGTGTATTGGCTTAATCCAATAAATCCAATATTTGCCTGTACCGGCAGACCAGATTTTTAACATTGGCTGCGGTACCGGATTTTTTACATTGCGGCCATTGGAGTCAATAGCCGCAATGTAAAAAATCCGGTATCGCGGCCAATGTTAAAAATCTGGTATGCCAATACCGGTAAATACAGCACCAGGGAGATCCAATACTGGTACATCTGATATCCGGTATTCTCCCCGGTGTCCCATCCCTACTAAAAAGGGAAGGTTAGAGACGGGTCGGTAACTGGCGAGTGCAACCACATCCAAGGATGACTTCTTAAACACGGGGCATACCACGGCCTCCTTGAGACCGGAGGGCAAACTCCCCTGCTGAAGGGACACATTGACAACCCCCGCCAGCACTGGCCCCAGTATCTCCCTGGAGGCTTTCACCAACCAGGATGGGCAAAGATCTAATTCACAGCTGGTGGCCCTAACTGACCCTAGGATCTCCACAGCATCGGCTGATAATCATGGGTAGGGTTATCATACCTCCCTTTTAAAAGAGGACACTTATGAAAAATACATGGTTCCAGTGCAGCCCTGTGCCATGTATTTTTCATAAGTGTCCTCTTTTAAAGGGGAGATATGGTAACCCTAATGATGGGGCAGCTCCCAAGAACACCTCTCTGCACGCCCGAGTCGTAAAAACATAGTGGGGCAATGGCACCTGCAAGAGGGTGCCTCTGGTTGACTTCAGGGGCTGTGGCAGCAGGGGACATGAGGGAGGAGATGGTCTTCCAGATAACTTATTTCCTTCCTTTTATGCATTGTTAAGAATGGTAAGATTACTGGAATGTAATTGACTGTGAAATTCATGGTATTGACACATCTAGGGCTGAAATGAACATGCAATTTCATATTCACAAATATAATTTTTATATTATTCTTTTATTATTCTAATTCTTGAAATGATACCATGTTGATTTTGTTAGATCTTTCAGCGACTTTTGATGTTGAGTTGTTGTTGACAGGACTGTGGGACTTGGCGCAGGTGCATGGGGCTGCTCTTGAGTGGTTTGTTCCTTTCCGTTGGGGAGGTCTCAGCAGGTGGTGATGGGTGATCGTGCGCTTCTCCTTGTGACCTCCCCTGTGGGGTCCTGCAGGGTTCTAGTCTGTCTCCCCCCTTGTTCAGTGGGTGTTTTCTGACAGACCCAGGGATGGCCACCCCCACTCCTACTCCAGGAGTGGCCAGCCCCACATCCCCCAAATCCCGCTCTGCCATGGACCCAGCAGCTGCCACAGCCTGCAGTCCACCTGCACGGTGCCCCTTCCTCCACACCATAGAGGTGTAGGTAGATTGCCCAATGCTCTAGGCTGCTGTCCGCAGCTCTATGGCATTTCCCGGGGCAACCCCCAGCTGAGAGTGGAGCTGCAGTGGCCATCTGCTAAGCAAACAGACTGCAGTCCTACCTCTGGCTGGTGCCTCAGCTTTGGGTGGCTCGCTCTGCAGGCAGTGCTCCTGGATGTTGCGGAGCACTGTCAGTGTAGCTGCCCCAGAAAGGCATAGTCTGCCCCACCTGTGCTCTGCCTGCACATCTGCCTTTACATGGACGGCCAACTGGGAGTGAGGCGGGGCAGCTGTTTGTGTGGGGAAAAAACCATTGTGTATCTGAGACCACTAGGCAAGATCATTCGGAGGCTTGGGGTGAAGTGTCATCAATATGCTGAAGACGCCCAGCTCTATTTCTCCTTTTCATCCAACCCAGGCCCTGCAGTCTCGGTGCTCACCCAGTGCTTGGCTGCGGTGGGGGACTGGATGAGGGTGAGCCGATTGAAACTGAATCCTGACAAGACTGAAGTGATGATGGTGGACTGGCCTTGTGACTTGGAGGGGACTGGGCCTCCTGTTATCAATGGAGTCCGGCTCCCTCTGGTCAATCAGGTTTGCAGCCCTGGAGTGCTTCTGGATTCTTTGCTGCACCTGGATCTTCAAGTGGCCAGGAGCACTTTTCACCAACTCCATCTGGTGAGGACGCTGCAGCCTTTTCTTTCTGACTAGGATCTGGCCACTGTCATCCATGTTTTCATCACCTTGAGGCTAGACTACTGCAATGCGCTTGCTCTATGTAGGGCTGCCCTTGATGACTAATCAGAAGCTGCAGCTGGTGCAGAACGCGGCAGCTCAGTTGCTTTCAGGGATGAGTCACAGGGAGGGAGCACATTACACCAGTGTTCCCAAGTCTTCACTGGCACTGACTACCTATAGTCTTCCAGGCACAATTCAACATATCTGTAACACTGTATGACCTACCATATTCCATTGGAACCCCATAGTGCCCTCTTACAAGTTCCATTGGCTACTCTTGTTCCCAGGACGGGGTGTGTGTGTGTGTGCGTGCAGGAGAGTGTTCTTGGTTACTGCCCCAGTTTTGTGGAACTCGCTTCCCCCGGGGGGTTCATCTGAGCCTGGGCCTAAACATCTTCCGGAGGTGGTGCAAAATGTTTTGGTTAAAAAGGCATTTGGTGAGGGGGGGACAGGGGCTGGCTGGGAGGTTTTGGGTGGGGGTGAGGGTTGGGAGAGAGTTTGGGGATTTGAAGGTTGGGGTAGGGTGGGGTGGGGTTGGAGTTGGAGAGGGGCGAGGGAAAAGGTTGGTGGAAGGCTGGGGGGGGGCGTTGTGGCTGTTTTATGTTTTTTATATGCTGCTTTATATGTTTGTAAGCCACCTGAACTATTTTTAAAGGGCGTTCTGAAGCACTCTAAGCCTTATTTGGCAGGGCGGGGGCACTACAGAATTTTTATTATGCTATTTATTATTATTTTTATTATTATTACTACTGCTGCTACTACTACTAGTAGTAGTTAAAATGAAAACAGATATATGTTCTAAATATTCCTTCCAGACTTAGACATAATTCCCCTTTAGGGAAATAGTAACCCAAACTTGCTAGTTATCAGCTTTCGAAAGCTTTCACACCGCCGTTTTTTTCCCACCACTCCAAGGACTACTAGTGCAGCCCATTGCAGAGCCCTCTCAATCACTTGCTGGATGGTGAGCAGAAATCCACTCTTGCTTTCCCAAATCCCAACCAGCCATAAATCAAACTCTCTTTCTCAGCACTGAAGTTGCTGAGGCGTCACATTTTGTGGGAGCAACACAAGGGCATGTTGTAAACATCACCCATATTCATGCAGTGAATTCGTCTAGACTGGGGATTCAATGTAAACCAAACACAAAGCAATTCTGTATCTTGCACTTGAGACCTGGTGTGCGGCGGCACTCTGAAAAATCGCAACAGAAGTGCTAAAGATGCCATGTGACAGCCTGGCTTTACCCAGTTCAAGCCACTGCTTAGTGCTTCAGACTCCGCTGACCTGTTTGCCTTTGGCAAAATGAGTGTCAAATCCAGCAATTTCCCTGTCATCTCTCTCCCTGTGAACTGTGAATGTGGGTGTCTGAGCCACTGCAGATGCTGCTGACCTGTCTGGTAGCGCTGCTTAAGAAGTGAGCTATGAGGGCAGCCACTTTAATTCAGACACTGATGATAATCACAGGTAAGTTACACCCACTGCCTCCACGCAAGGGCCAGAAAGGTTAAACTCACTCCTTTCTCTCTGCTTCCTGTGCTCACCTTAGATCACTGAGACTACTTCTTGACTTCCTGGGTGGGAAACGATGCCCTTCATTGAAGGCTTTAGCAGTAGACAACACAGAATAACCTCATTCCTAGGAGCAGGATGGGGTGGGGTGGGGAGAAGAGTATGCCCCGGCAGCTAGATCAGGACTGGAGAATTTTGCATAGCCTCAACCAGGTGGTAGTAGCAAAAGCAAGCAAAGTGAGGGACATTGGGGGGGGNGGGGGGGGGGGGGGGGGGTTGCACCTCTCACAAAGTTTTAGCTCACAAAGTTACACTCACCATGTCACACATGTGAGAGCATGGAATTCCCCCAGGGTGTCACGGGACTATGGTTGAGAGCAGTTTATTATTATTAAGTATTTATATAAAGCCAGCAATGTACCTGTAGGTGCTTTACAACTGTTGAAAATAGACAGGATCCCTGCCCTGAGTGGCTTACAATCTAAGATCGTAAGTATGTTTTTTCTTATGTTTTATTTGTGCCTGTTGTAAGCTGCCCTGAGCTGCTCTGTGAGCAGGAGGGGGCCGGGTAGAAGAACAAGAAATAAATAAATAAGAAAGAAAGACAAGGGAACGGAGTTGAGAGATGGAGGCAACAGAGGGAGAGACAAAGATATCATACATTAATGAAGGCGTGAGGTTGCAGGTTCACATACTTAGCTTAGTTTAAGGGCAAGGTGGCTGGCAACACCGGGGGAATGGAGCAGGACTTCTCAGAGGCTTTCAGGGTAATGATTATCAGTGCTGAGACCCCATTATGTGCCTGTCTTCAACCTCTTTCCCCTCCTGCCCCATTCTCTAAGTGGAAATAATCTCTATCAGTTTTCCAAACTGTGGGTTAGGAACCCAAGTGAAGTCAGGCCATTGGCAGATGGGGTTCCTATCTCACTGATTATTCATGTCTTTTTCATTCTTTTCTTGATGTTTGGGGTCCTGGAATTATGTTTAACAGGATAATCCACCACCATTAAAGCCAACTGAAGTTTTGCCATTGATATTAATACATATTTTTTTAATTTATTTACAATTATACCCTGCCCTTCCCTGAAGACTCAAGGTGTCTTACAAAATAACGTGGCTTACAAAATATCAGAGAATTGCACCCCATGTCTCACAATGGGGTCACACAAGCAACAGTTTGAAAACCCATCTATTCTGTATAAAGCAGTGGTCCTCAGTTTTGCCCTGAAAATTGCCGAAACTGAGGTTGAGGACTGAAGTGAATATTTGGTGTAAATACCAAATTCAGTGAATTTGGTATATTGGGACCAGGCTTGGGCCCAAATTTGTGGCCCCGAGTAGTGTTCTCATCTGAACTCACCCGGACAAAGTTATTACTTAATCTTCATGGCTTAATCTTCCTTCAGTATAGATCTGAACGCTAATTTACAGCAAGAACAATCACACCCTGGTATGTCACCAGACTACAAAGTGAGAGAAGGTGACTGCAACCCACGTTTGCCCACCCTGACTCTGTTTCAGCCCTATGCACAGGAAAAGAGTATCAGTGACAGTCAGGCACAATTTGTGGAACTGATTCCATTTTTGATGTAGCTGGGAGCTGCATGAGTGCAGTGCACTGAAGGGAACCCACAATCCTAGTCCTTAGGCCGAAACAACAAATAATAGTCTTAGGGCTGAAATGAGTTTCTACAAAAACAGGTTATCTGCATCAAAATCATAGCATCAAACTTGGCTCGGTGACACTGGGTATCAATCTGTATCTGAGTGGTGCCTGCTGGGCAACATAGTATTTACCAATTTCTGATACCAATTTTCTAAATTCCAGTATCGATGTTTGTTTGTTTTTAAATTTCCATTGTCAATCTTTTGGTTTTCCATTACTGAAATGGGTCAGCAAAATGGAAAATCAGGAACTTGGTAGTGGCAATACCCAATATTTTGGGTAATCAGGTGCCTGCCTCGGTAATTATATACTGATCAGACACCTGGCAGGCTACCTGAAATTTCAGGTATTATCCCTGGGTATAGAATCATAGAATATTAGTGTTGGAAGGCACCTCAGAGGTCATCTAGTCCAACCCCCTGCTCAGTGCAAGAAATCCACAGCTGCAGCATCCCTGACAGGTGGCCGTCCAGCCTCTGTTTAAAAACCTCCAGCAAAGGAGAGTCCGCCACTGCCCTACACAGTCTGTTCCACTGTTGAACAGTGTCACGGAGAAATATAGGGTCACACACGTATGATACTGGCCTACATGTAAACTACAAGCCTAGTAAATATGTAAAGCAAAAGGTGCAACATGTATGTAATGTTACAACTGAGAACTGTAAAATCCAAATCAGGACTGTAACACTGACCAAACTCCAGGAAGTAGGGACAGTTAAAAGAATGTGTATTGGCAAACCTTGCCAGACAGAAACATATGGAGATGCAAATGGATCTTCATGTTTGCCTGGGTTGGCAACATGAGGAAAGACACAGGCTCATGAGCGGGAAAGCCGAGACAAAGAGACCATGAAAGGTATTTAAGCAAGGGCCATTAAGCCAGCTTCGCTATCGCTTGGTCAGAGTCATCTAGAGCACTTTCATCTGCATCCTGCATCTTGCCAGCAAGCAAGGCTGGAAGACATGGACTGAGAGGCATGATTTTGCTTTCTAGCAACTCTAAAACTGAAGACCCAGTCGCTTACATCAAGGACTGAGAGGAACTTATGGACCTTTGTAGGGTAAGATGCTTATTTAGGAACTCAACCAGTATAGATCAGGAATGCGTTATATTTACCTTTGATTTCTAGTAACCACTCTGTATCAACTATCTTGCTTATGTAATCAATAAACTTACATCTTATCTTTATGAAGAAGTGTCTGTGTCTAACATTGGAACACAAGTGAGCAACAAGAGTTCTCAAGCTCTTGTGAACCCAGAGATTAAAGAGTCTGTAAACGGGAAGGATCGGGCCTTTGGGTGACAAAGGGGCTGTCCCTGCGGCAGGCTTGAATCGGCCAGAGAGAAAAACTGATTCAAGTGGGCTGTACACGAGGGAAACTGAGTCACTCAAACCCGGTAAAGTGGGGGTGCGGACCTCCAACCCATGACGAACAGCTCTTACCGTTAGGAAATTCTTCCTAATGTTTAACCAAAATCTGCTTCCTTGTAATTTGAGCTCATATTTTAGTCTTGCCCTAAGGAGCAACAAAGAACAAGACTGCTCCATCTTCTATGTGACAGCCCTTCCCTTCAGATACTTGAAGATGGTTAATATTAGCAAATTAGCCGACCATTTCAGCTTTATACGGTCTGTAATTACTAAACCACTTACTCTGGAACAATCCCAATTAAATCAATGGGACTATTTGAGAGCCAGTGGTTGGATGATTGCAACCACAGCTCCACCAAAGCAAAAAGCAGCTCTCATTTTTCTTCCTATTGCTGTGCAGTCCGAGAAGTCCTGATATCTGTCACTTCAGTCGAAAAGACAATTCAAATTTTATGTTTCACTACCACTATGTGGTGAAGAGAAAGATAACACAAGAGGCTATTGTAGGGAGCAGGCTATTTGAGCTATGGGCCTTAAGGGACTTAGCACCTGCACGAGATGCCAGTGCTAATAGAGTCTCAGGTGCTATGTGGGATGCAGGACAGCACCCCAGACCTCACACCTGTGCTTGGGCATGTCTGAGCCAACCCAAAACTTAAAAGCCTAAGCAATGCTCAGTACTGAGAGCCTTGCTCTCCCGGTACTGGCTGGGAAAGGTAGAAGCCAGGAAGGGCTCTGCTTCAGAGAGAGTGGATAAGAGACCTGGAGGAGACAGGAACGTGAGTTGAGCTCTGTCTCCGTGCAAACGCTGTATGAAGGGCATGGCCCCAGTCAGAGGCTTTGGCAGGCTGCAGGAAGGATTCGGGTCTGGCCTGCAGAGCCTAGACAGGGGCTTGGCTCTTATCTTGTGGGTATTGGGTAATATAGACTGAGAGGGATTGTGGGAGATACATTGCTGGCCTGATGAGGAAGTAGACCTGACCAGCGGGCCTTGAGTGTAGAAGCCCTACGCCCCAGGTCTGAATTCTGCGCAGAGGACTGTACGTGGTGGTGGGATTGTATACCTGATAGGTACATTATGTACAGGAAACATATGGTGAAGCACTATAGCTTGTGAATAAAGAGTCACTTAGACAAGCACCTTCCTACCCATCATGCATGTTTCAGGGCTCCATTGGTGCCCTGTGCAGCCCTGCAACATGCGTGATGGGTGGGGAGGCAGTTGTCTAAAAACACCCCTAAATAGCATTGTATTTCAAACACTGGTATCTTTCTTCTTCTGGTTTTCCACAGCCAGCGCACCTGCTTCTTCTGAATTTGTCTACTAATGCTCATTCTTTGCTAGAAATAATCACTGTTCTCAATAAAATGAATCTCTCCTTTTTATCTTTGGAAACAGTCTTTAAATTAATTTCCCTATTATTATTATTATTATTATTTTATTATTTTATTTTATTTTATTAATGTATATGATAGTAAGGCTTACAGAGACCTGTTGTGCTACGTGTTGCCCGGATGCACGGTGGAAAGGCAGGACTCACCCAGACTTGGTTCTGTAACAACATGCAACAGGTGAGCGAAACACTGAAAAGGGAAATGCACATTTTTCGCATCCAGCAGGAATCCCACCTGCTTAGCTACCAGCTGCTCTGTGGATTGAGAATTCCACGTTGTCGTATTTTCCTCTTCTCAGCGTACCGCAAATACAGAGTTGTTCACTTTCCTTTCATCTTTCCCCATAATCTTCTGTTTTTAAATTGTATCCTTTAATGCTTCTTCACACAACACTGGGGATGTTTTTAGATGGGAGAGCTTTCTCCCTTATTTTAAAAGTCCAGATTGGGGAAACCCCTGCAGAAGCAGGAGGAGGGATTTAGATGCTGCTCTCCAGACTGGAAGTCACCTGGGAACCACAAGAAAGAGCAGCGCCAGGCGACTCCTAGATATTTTGAGACGCAGACCCTGATAACTGAGGTCTTACACGTCCGCGTCTCAAAACATCCAGGAGTCACCTGGCACCACTATTTCCAATGACACCCAGCCGACTTCCAGTCTGGGGAGGGGAAGTGTCTAAATCACCCAACCCAGAGTTTTAAAATACGGGAGAAAGCTCTCCCATCTAAAAACACCCTGGGTATTTTCACATGGATACAGGGGTACTCGTAGAGGGGTCTGCCCTCCCGTAGCCCAGCAGGTTCTGAGTCTGGGACTATTGTAGGTTGGATTTAGATCTCCGCCTGGATCGGCAGGTAGAGGCAGTGGCTAAAGCTGCCTTCCGCCAGCTGTATCTGGTGCGGAGGCTGCATCCATATGTTTCCAGACCTGACCTGGCCACCAATATCCATGCCTTCATCACCTTGAGGCTGGACTACTGCAACGCGCTCTACGTGGGACTTCCCTTGACACTGGTTTGGAGGCTGCAACTAGTACAGAATGCGGCGGCTTGTCTCCTTACGGGGACGAGCCAACAGGAGCACATCACCCCCGTGCTCCGCACACTGCACTGGATGCCTATAGCGTACCGAGCCAGATTCAAGGTGTTGGTTTTGGCCTATAAGGCCCTATACGGTCTTGACCCTTCATACCTCAGGGACCGCCTCACCCTCCATGCCCCAGAACGACCCCTTCAGTCTGCCGAGGGTGCCTTCTAGGAGGTCCCCCATGTAAAACGGGGGGCCACAATGGAGAGGGCGTTCTCGGTGGCCATACCGCGATTACGGAACTCCCTCCTGGAGGAAGCCCGTCTGGCCCCAAGTTTGTTGGCCTTCTGCCGGGTCTGCAAGACTTGGCTGTTCTCCCAGGCACTTCGGAGGAGGGGAGGGTGGATTGGGATAATAAAATGTGGGGGGTAGTTGTATCTTTTAGATGGGTTGTTGTTGGTTTTTTTCCAAATGATTAACTTTATTGATTCTTTTAAGGATGGTTATACATTTTACAATGCATTGAAGTATTTACCAGTACAGTTAGTCCAACCAAATACAAACCAAATGCTTGGAACACACACTCATGGATTCAGGTATCATTTTAGATTTCTTTAACATATTATATGTAATAGTCAAAAAGGAAAGCTCTTTCATCTTCTGGTAAGTCTGTTTTGTTCATAATGCAGACACACGGATACCACTTTGCTATATATGCTCCTTTTTTATCTAGTAGAGTGGCTGCCATCTTTTCCATGGTTAGATGGTACCAGAGTCTGTTCATCCATTCGCCTTTGGTAAGTTCTTTATTCTCTTTCCAATGTAAGGCAATGCCTTTTTTTGCTGCTTTAATGAATGCAGAACAGGAGTCTATGTGATTCTGTAGCACTTTGACTTCCGGAAACAAGCCCAAGAGGCCTATTTCTGGGTGAAACGGAATTGCCACTTTTGTCATTTCCTCTATTTTCTTCCATACACAGCTCCACAGAGTGCTTATTCGTGTACAGTCCCACCAACAGTGCAAATAAGAACCTTCCTCCCCACAGCCTCTCCAACATAGCCCTCTGTCTTCTCTATTTATATGCTTAAATTGTTTTGGGGTCAAATAATGCCGCATCACCAGCTTTATTTGGCATTCCTTAATCTCTAGTGCATGCGCACTGGTGTGCATATAATTGACGATTTGGGCTTCCTCCTTCTCTGACCACTCTGCTCCTAAATCACATTTCCATTTTTGTATGTAGGAGAGCCCCTTGGGGTACCACAACTCTTTTAAAGCTTTATATATATGGGCTAACCTCCGCTTCATTGCTGCTCTTTCAAAGAGAATTCGTTCCAGAGTTGTGGGGTCTCTGGAGAAGTTTCCCCCCTTTTTTACTTTGGTTATCACGTGTTTGAGTTGCAGGTAGTCCATCATTCCCACTTTATCTCCAATTTTTTTTCCACCTTGTTCTTTTTCATCATCTCTTTCCCTTCTAGTATTTGATTGATATTTACTAACCCTTTTTCCCCCAATTTTTCCCATAGGTTTTTGGCCTGCTGGAACTTCTGCAAACAGAGTAAGTCTATGGGTGAGTATTGGAACTGGTTTTTGTCTATCTTGAGTTTTTTAATTGTTGTCTGCCAATTCAACCACGTTGTCCATGCAAAGGGGTGTTTTTCCCACATTTTCTTATTTGGGATTCCTTCATCTGCTACTATGCTTTTCAAGCTAACACTAGCCAGGATAGTCTGTTCTAACTGAACCCATTTCACTGCTTCGGGTTGGTAGTACCAAATATTAAGAGGTCCCAGCATTGCTACCTTATGGTACAACCGAATGTCTGGGAGGTTGATTCCCCCATTCTCTTTAGTCCTCATCAAGGTTTGTCTTCCCACTCTAGGTTTATGCCTCTTCCAAATTATTTCCCTTGTAAGTTTATCACAGGCTCTGAAAAATGATTCTGGTAATTGAATAGGCAATGCTAGCAGTTTATGTATGATTTTGGGAAGGATAACCATTTTAAACAGGTTCACTCTGCCCAGCCACGAGCATGGCAGAGCTCTCCATTCCGCCACCTCCATAGTTAATTGCTGGGGTAGGTTCGCAAAATTTGCTTTATACAGTTGGTCTAATTGTTTAGGTACTACTACTCCCAGATATTTAACTGCCTGTTTCTCTTCGGGGAAGGGTAGCACCCTTTTTACCTTCTCCTTTTGCCTGTCATTTTTGCCATATATTAACGCATATGATTTTGAAGTGTTTACTTTATAACCTGAGATTATGCCAAATCTTTGTATCAATTGCATGAGCACTGGCGTGGAGTTTACTGGGTCCCCTATGAACAAAACTGTATCATCCACAAACATCGCTATTTTATGCTCCTGCTGCCCAATATGAATCCCCTTAATTTGTTTCTCCTGTCTTATTGCAATAGCTATGGCTTCCAACACTAGGTCAAACAAAAGTGGGGATAAGGGGCATCCTTGCCTCGTCCTTCTACTGAGGTTAAACCCTTCTGTTTGTGAGTTATTAATTATTAATTTGGATTTTATTTCCTTGTAGATTACTTTCACCCACTTAATGAAGGGGCCTACAAAGCCCATTTTAGTCATAACCTGCGTGAGGCACCCGATTTCTGTCCTGTCAAAGACTTTTTCCGCGTCAACTAGGATGATTGCTGCCTGCTCTCCTGTTCCCTCTAGATGGTGCATCAAGTTAACCACTCTCCGTATATTATCTGATCCCAATCTGGTGGGAATGAAGTCCACCTGATCCGGATCTATTAATTTCCCTATAATGGCAGCCAGCCTGTTTGCCAGGGCCTTGGAAAAGATTTTAAAATCTATGTTCAAAAGTGAAATAGGTCTATAGTTTTCGCAGTGCTCCGGTGACTTTCCAGGCTTTAGAATTAAGGTGATACTGGCTTCATAGAATGACCTAGGCATCTTTTCTTCTTTCAGAATTTCATTATATGTGTCTACCAAATATGGGATCACTAGGCCAACAGTTGCTTTATAGAATTCTGCCGGCAGCCCATCTGGTCCAGCTGCCTTGTTATTAGGGAGCCCTTTAATAATCTCTGCTATTTCTTTTTTGTCGAGGGGTCTATTGAGAAAACTTACTTGAGCAGTATTTAATTTTGGAATTTTGTATTTATCTAAAGATTCTTTTATCCTTCTAGGATCAGGGTCGGAGGAGGTATACAGAAGACTGATAATATTTCTGGAATTCCTGAAGGATCAGCTTGTCCTTCGTTGTTTTAGAGCCTTCTGCCAATTGCAAGGAGGATATTGGTGATTTTTTATATTGTTTTTTGACTAGCCTAGCCAATTTTTTTCCTGTTTTATTGCTATATGTGAAATAAAAGCCTTTCATTTGTTTTAATTGTGCAGTTGTTTTTTCAATTTCTTTCAGGTTTATCTGCTCCCTAATTTGAGCAATTTTCCTCGCTCTCTTTTTGAAGGGTTACTTTTGTTTGCTATTTCCAGAGCCTTTAGTTCCCTGTGTAGTTCCTTTAAGTACTCCCTATTTTCTTTACATAGGGCTGCTTTAGTGGCCATCATTTCCCCCCAAATTACTACCTTTGCTGCTTCCCAGAGAGTCGCCTGCTTTTCTACTGACCCTACATTTAACTCAGAATAATCCGTAATCCCTTCCTGGGTTTGTTCCAGAAAGAGTTGATTTTTGAGCCAGCCCCTTGAAAGTTTCCAGGTATACTTTTGCAGGGTGTTAGCGTGTTTGTACCATTTCGATTCTGTGATTACCATGTCATGGTCAGAGAGGGTATTCGTTTTAATATAGCATGCCCTGCACCCTTTTAGGTCCCCCGTAGCCATGAGTGAGTAGTCAATACGGGTATACGTATTGTGAACAGCAGACTAAAATGTGTAATCCCTTTCCTTCTGGTTTACATTACACCACACATCCTCTATACCATAGATCTTTAATAGAGACCCCACGTTCATCTGCCATTTCCTGGGGGTCTTATTATTGGAATGGTCCCTCTCCTCCCAACATACCTTGAGATCTCCCTGCATCAGTAATATCCCCTCCGTAAGTTGTTCTATCAGGGACATGGCCTGTCTTACAAAGTCATATGTCCCATCATTGGGAGCATATGTATTGACCAGGGTGACTTCCTTACCCTCTAGTTCTCCCACCACTATAAGCAACCTGCCTTCCTTAACCTTATACATATTTTTCAGCTTGAATTCCTTGTTGGCTTTAATGTCTATGAACACCCCCACTTTTTTTTTCTGTAGGTTACATGCAGTGAATATTTCCCCAAAATATTTATCCTGGAACCTGAGTCTATGAGACTCTTTGAGATGAGTTTCTTGCAGAAAATAAATATCTGCCCTCTCCCCTCTAAATAACTGCATTACCCTTTTGCGCTTAACAGGGTTGTTTAGACCCCTAATATTTAGGGATACCACTCTGATCAAGTCAGCCATGGATACCTCATTCATTTGAGCCTCCTTTCCCTTTTTTATATCTGAATCCAAGCCTTAATTTTTCAACCTGTGAACTATATACAAAGGGAGTGCTGTTTTCAAGCCTCCCTTCCAGAACTGGGACGTGGTTACTTTTACTTTCCTCCCTCACAGTGCAACCCCCGGGCATGCTCCCACCATTTATCTTACATTCCCATTCTCTCCCCCTCCCCCTTTCTTGATTACGCCTCGGTTAAGGTTTCAACAAAAGAAACTTCATATACTTTGCAGAAATGGAACCCAGAATAAGAATCTGGACCAAGTATTGAGACATTAGGATACTTATTTCCTCGCGTTCTTATGAGTCAGTTATTGTGGATCAAGCTTGCTACTCCAAGTTGGGTTCGGGCTGTCCTCTGAGCTTCTTTTGAAGACATTCTTCAAGCTCCTTGGTCTCCAAAAAGATTTTCCTTTTTCCTCTCCATAGTATGGTCATACGGGCTGGGAACCATAGCTGCGGTCTGAGTTCATGCTTGTTCAGTTCAGCAAAGTACTTTGCCCATTTTCTTCTTTTAATCATAGTCTCTCCAGCATAGTCTGGGAAAATTCTAAGTGCCTTTTCTTGAAATGTCAGGGCATCTTTCCCCCATGCTAGTCTCAAGATTTTTTCTTTTATCTGGAATTCCAGAAACTTTACTATTATTGCACGTGGAGGTTCCCCTTCTTTTCGGCTTTGGCCTTGTGGCCCTGTGGGCACGTTCAATCTTAGCTTTGTGGATAGTGGGATCTTCAGGGAAGGAAGCTTCTAGGATCTGCCAGATTAATTGGATGGTGTCTCTTCCCCCCTGCACCCTCTGGGACACCAACAAACCTCAAATTAGACCTCCTTGCCCTGTTTTCCTGATCTTCACACTTGGATTCCAGAGCTCTGATTATTTCCCACATTCTCTTTTGTTGATCTTGCCCACTGAGAGCCCTGTCCTCAATCTCTGAAATTCTGTTTTCAGTTCCCCCAACTCTTTTTGCTAGGGCCTCCATTTTTTTCTTCCCCTGCTGCTCTGCCTGCTGCAATTTGCCTATCTCCGCGAGGAGCTGCTCCCTAGCTAGATCTGCTGCTGCAAGCCCTGCTTTGATGTCCCCCAATGCCGCTATAATTTTGTCCTCCCTTGTCAAGTCATCTGGGGGCCCTGCCTCAGTCTGGCGGCAGGACACCGTCGCCATATTGCCCGCACATTCGGGCAGGGGGGAGAGGGGCTCCGCCAGCCTTACTTGGCAAAATTTGTCCATAGCAGCCACTGCTGCTCGATTTTCCTGCGCCCCCTTTGTTTTCCCCATGGTCCCCTGGTCTGTGCTGTCGTTATATCCCTTTGATTTAGTTTTTAAATGAGGTTTTATTTCGGCGGGGGAGCAGAGAGCCGGGTTTCATGTCCTAGCTGCGCGCGCGCATGCGCAGTTCCCCTAGATGGTATACGTATCTGAATCCAAGCTGTTTGCTGTGTTTTATTGCTGTTTTATTTATTGTTTTTGTTGTACGCTGCCCTGAGATGCCATGGGCATGAGGGGGCAGCTAAGAAATATTAACAAACAAATACATAAATAAATACTCACCCCTGGAGCAGGCCCAGGGTGCACCCATATGTTTGCCAGCTTGCAGCCCTGCCTGAGTTGGGGGTCACTTGGAAAGTCTGGGCACTTGAAGGGGGAAGTGCTGAAAGGGGGAAAGCAGCACCTGCTCAGACTTCCCAAGTGACTGGGAGCCAGCCCTGCAGCAGTGACTAGAGGGACTACCTGTCACTTGGAGAAAAGGTGCTTCCCCCGTCTCCAGCACCTCCTGCCCATGCAAAGTGACAGCCAGTTAGCATGGGAGGGGAGCATTTCGCCAATTACATCTAGTGCGACAGCTTCAGCCGTATGTCTCCAACTCAGACCTGGCAACCATCATCCATGCTTTCATTACCTCTCAACTGGACTACTGTAACGCACTCTACATGGGGCTACCTTTGAAGATGGTTCGGAAGCTGCAGCTGGTGCAGAATGTGGCGGCTCATCTCCTAACGGGGACGGGTCGCTGTGAGAACATTAGACTTGTGCTCTGTTCTCTGCACTGGCTGCCTTTAGTCTACCGGACCCAATTCAAAGTGTTGGTAATGACCTTTAAAGCCCTAAACAGCTTGGGACCTGCTTATCTGTGGGACCGCCTCAGGCCCTGGGTCATTTCGCAGCCCCTGTGGTCAGCCCGGGGGCACCCAACTCAAGGTCTGCCGGGTATTCCGGGTGGCGATGGCGGGGAGGGCATTCTTGGTGGCCGCACCTAGACTGTGGAACTCCCTCCCGATGGAGGCCCATTTATCCCCGGACCTCCCCTCTTTCCAAAGATCATGTAAGACCTGGTTGTTCTGCAGGGCCTTCGGGGAAGGGGGGTTGGGAGGGTATTTTTATTGCCTTAGCATTTAGCCTTTTTAGTAACTTTAATATTATAATACTTTGTTTTATGTATTTTATTGTATTTTTATATGTTGTTGCCACCATTGTGCAGGAGGATGCAGGGTAAAAATGTAATAAATAAATAAACTGTATCAAATGCAGCCAACAGATCTAACAGGATCAACAGGGTTGAGCGACCCTGATCCATATCTCGGCGCAGGTCATCTACCAAAGCCACAAGTGCCGTCTCGGTGCCATAACCCAGACGAAAGCTGGACTGTGAGGGATCAAGAAAACTGATGCAATCAAGATGCCCCTGCGATTTGCCAAAGTCACAGCCCAGACTAGCCACCAACATGGCCCAGGGCAATCCCAGGCCAACATCTGGTGGCATCTGCACATACATGCAGGTGGGTCCTGGGTCAAAGCGAACCGCAGCAGGCTATTGTTACATATGGTTAAAAAAAAAAAAAGGGGGTCCCTGAACAGGTAATCAACTGGTATCATTCTGTGCCCAAACCATCTGAGATGGTTCAGGTACCACTAGTTTGATGGCTTAACCTGTTGTTGCAGATATCGGTTTCAGCTCAGCCTTAATAATAGGCCCTTTTTACAGGAGATGCACCCACGCATGCCTACGCCTCCCATGTGAATGCTGCAGCAGGTGGGTGTGTGTGCATGCTCCCATGAAACACGCATGCTCGCCCACCTCCATCACCCACCCACTGAGCAATTGGCCAAAACAGTGGTTGCTCCATCTGTGGGGATACATGGGAATGCGTGGGAGATCAGTGTGTGCCTGTGTGCACCAGCCCCCCCATACTGCCCACACTGTGGAACACACACCGACCACCCCCTCAGCCACGGCCTGTTTAAAAAGGGCCATAGTCCACTCAGGGTCCACTCAGGTACCGGTTCAGCCTTGGGTTGTTATATACACAGTCTCTACATCTTTATTGCTACTGAAAACTCTTAAAGAGACAGATGCTGTTTGGCAGTTAATTAAATGACTCGTGCTTATGCAGTTGCAGAAACATGTCTGTGTCAAAATATATTGAATTTGATCTTTCCTTTTATCCAGTGTACATGGGCTGGTTTAATATCTTCATCTCCCAACTATCAGGGGTAGCACTGTTCTCATTAAGAGAAGCAGAGTTTCCAGGCAGCCCTGGTCTGGGTCAGACAATGAGAAGTGTAGCAGACAACATATTTGCTGATATTATTCACAAACAGCTGCGGGTAGCTTGCTTTGTAATGACTTCGGAAAGCCCACGTGGTGCAAAGCTTTCCTCCTACTGAAAGAACTGCAGATTGAACTTGACATTAATGATATTTTGAAAAATAAATGCACAAATTTCAGGTTATAAAAATGGACACACATTTTTGTCACTATTGAAAAGCCACTATGTTGAATCACTTATGCTTAAAGATTACTATTATAACTCTACTTTTAGGAGGCGGTGCAATTGTACTAGGTCTCCAAGATCTAGTACAGCTCCCAAAATGTGCAAATAGTTTCTTTCTTATTATACATTAAAATACGATGAATAAAATAATAATTGCAAGGAACACACATGTAAATAAAGCACCAGTATGATCTCCAGAAATTGACTGGGAAACTTACAACGGGGGCATGGTAGACAAAAGCACAGCATTACCAGGATTTACCAGCAAATGAGAAATGGAGATAACATATTTGCTTATTTTATTCATAAAAATCCTGCAGCTAGTTTGCTTTGCCCCAAATTTCACTCAGCTGACCTATGTACAATAGGTTTATAAAAGGTTAATAAGTAATTAATAGGCAGCAATGTTGTTATGTTACAGTCTGTAATGTAGGTTGTAAGGTGTTATAAACACATCTGAGGGTTCTGTAGAAGGTTACAAGTAACCTATCAACCGGTTAAACTCCATAAAAACAAGTCTGGCTTGTGAACTACTATAATGATTACTATTTTGTTTTGTTTTCTGTATAAGGAAAGAGCACACTGGAATAATAGTTTAAGGTTCTAGATATATGCATTTGTTGTGATGATGTACCCCTCCTTAGCTATTTCATAATTGCTCACCTTTGTGTTGCTCCTTCTTGCACATGTTTGTGTTGTTGCTTTATAGTAAGAGAAAATGTTCAAGAAAATGTCATTTTAAAAAAATGGATAATAATGGTTACTTAACATGAAAGCGTGGGTGTGACTGCTTCCTGGACTTCAACGGAAATATTTCTGTTCTTAGGTTCTATTCTTTGCTGTTTCCGCATGGTGAAATTTGGCTCTATAAGTCAACATGAGCTTTGCTACTGAATTCAGTGGAGCCTGGGTTTCACACAAATGCTGCAGCACACTTTGCAGCTAGGAATGACTCATGTTCTTCCAATGTCTCTTAATCCTGACCTCCATAGACTGGTAGGGCTAGAAGTGTTCTCAAGAGTCATCTAATCCAGCGCCCTTTCTTAGGACGGTGTCACTATTCCCCAAATCTTCCCTGACAGAAGATTATCCAGACTCTTTCTTAAACCTCCAGAAAAGAAGATTCCACAACTTCCCTAAGCAAATTGTTCCTCTACCCAACTGTTCTTAATATCAGTAGGAAGTATTTCCTAATATTTCACCTACCTTCCTGCAGCGTACGCCCATCTACTCCTCCCTGCCCTCAGGAGCAATGGAAAACAATTGCTCTCCATCTTCTCCATGGGAGCCCTTCAAGGGCATAGCTACCACTGGACAAACAGGGACATTTGCCCCAAGGCCCATACTGGCTGGGGGCCCAGTATCCAAAGTAGCTAAGCCACCCTTCCACCCACCCACCCCTTTTTTCCCTTTTTTAAAATTTCGACCTGAGCTGACTGGGGGCGCTTCCTGCTGCTGCATGGGCCCCCTCCCTGCCCGCGGTTGCAACATTGTGTCTGACACAATGTTGCAACCACAGGCAGGGAGGGGCCTCATGCAGCAGTCTGCGTCAGGTAGGGTGGCTATACTTCCCTTTTAAAAGAGGACGCTTATGAAAAAATAGATGGTGCAGTGCTGCAATGGAAACAATGCAGCCCTGCAACATGTATTTTTCATAAGCGTCCTCTTTTAAAGGGGAGGTACGGCCATCCTAGAATTAGGTCAGGTCACACTCACAAGCCTCGCAGCTCGGCTTGCCCCCTTGGAGCTGCGTCGTGAAGGAGGAGTCCTCCTCACCAGTCCAGACCCAGTCCGGGCAGGGCTGGCTCGAGGGAGGCCCAGCCTGAGTGGGAAAGTGCCCGGCGGCAGCTTCACTCAATAAGGGAACCGTCGCCGGGCACCTTCGTGCTACGGCGCGCCCCACATCGAACCGGACCAACCCGCCTGACCAGCCTTCGGTTTCCAGGACTGGTTGGGTGGGCCGGGGCATGGGGCAGCAATGGCACTGCTGCTGCTGGCCACGCTTGGCCCCAGCGATGGATGGGCCCAGCAGCAGGACACCAACAGCACGCCGCAGACTCTGCAGAGAGCAAGTAAGTCCCGAGCACCAGCAGCCCAGAGACCCTAGGCCGGCCGACGGCTTCACCACCAGCAGGAAAATAGAGGGGAGGGGCCCACAGACATTTCTTGTCCTTGGGCCCATCCCAAGCTAGCTACGACCCTGGAGGCCTTTAACTGTTTGAAAGCTGCTGTCATGTCTCCCTTAGTCGTCTCTTCTCTAGACTAAACATACCCTGCTCCTTCAACCTTCCTTCATAGGATTTTCATTCTAAACCCTTAATAATTTCATTGCTCTTCTGTGAATCCTCTCCAGTTTTTCTAAATATAATGTCCCAAACTGCATCATCATCATCATTATTCCAGTTTGGGGTTTCGTTGAGTGCCCCACTCTCTCCCAACAAGCCCCCAAACATGACCACCTCTAGGGCCCTAGAGAGGGTGCCCTTGAAGATGTGTGGCCATGGGGAGTGGGGTTGGGATCACCAGGAATTTCTCATTTTATCTTCACCCTGGGTCCTGCAAATTCTAAGACCAGCCCTGTCCTTGAGCAATAGTAGCCAACTGTAAAGAGATTTTGTAGTTTGTCCATATGTCTCATATCATAGAGTTAGAAGGGATCTCAGAGGTCATCTAGTCCAACCCTCTGCTCAGTGCAGGAAATCCACAGCTGCAGCATCCCGGACAGATGGCTGTCCAGACTCTGTTTGAAAACGTCCAGCGAAGGAGAGCCCACCACCGCCCTAAGCAGTCTGTTCATAGAAGTAAGGGACTGTTTCTGACAAGGGCTGCAATTAGAGCTGAAAAGAATAATTGTAGTGAATACAATATCCAATGAATTAATCTGCTTTGACTTGTGTCCAGCAAAGCAGACATGAACAAATATTTGTTTTTACTTCATTGGGTACCCATTTTGATTATTTCAGTTTGATTATTTTGTCTATTTTGGCATTTTGGTTATTTGGGTCAGTCACTTCATTATTTCAATTGCTTTGTTTCAGCACTATTATTGCTATTGCTCATGATGAAGTAACCAAAACATTTAAATTTCCCAAATGGCCAACCTGAATAACCAAGATAAATGAAGTAACCAAACTGGAATACCCAAATAAACAGATTTTCAAATATCCATTTTGACTGTGAATATTGTTTGGGGGTTATCTGAAAATGGGAATGTTTATTCTGAGTATCAAATCCATCATTCATTTCAGCTCCTGCTGCAATCTTGAAATCTCTATTTTAAGCTGAAGTGACAAATCAGAAAGAATACTGTTTTAGTAAAAAAGAGCGCATTCACTGCCTCCCCTGCTACGCGGAAACTTCGCTTCACCACATTCATTTGTCCCACCTTGGGAATGCACATTGGTAGGTACTTTAGCACATGCCATCATATTTGGCATATTGGCAAGTGAGGGAGGCAGGCACAGACTAGACACAGCTCACACCATCCCCTCTACCACCCCCATTTTCCTCCTGACCCCGGAGAACAGCAGTTGGAGATGACCATGGGACCAGGACACACAAATACCAACATATGATGGAAGGTACCAAAACAATCACCACCTACAATCCCAAAAGCAACAGAATAATGAAATGTGTCTCAGACTCAACAATTCTACCAACCATTTGGCAATGTTCCTGGCATGAAAGGATTTCCTTTCCTGTCAATTAGAACAGCTGTCTTTGATCCAGCACCACTCCTGAGCACTGAAGTCAAGGCGTTAAGCATCGCCATAAGTCATATCTCACCTTCACCTCCCATTGACTTCCCTAGGTTCCACTTGCTCACAGTGGAGATGTGGTCTCTTTACCCCTTGTAGGTGGCAAGCAACAGGCACAACCTGCAAGACTGACTGCAAGACCATAAAACTATACTTGTGATGAGATACAGCCTCATGCTTCCAAAGGAACCCCCCTCCCATCATTCAGACTCCCATTTTCATTCTTTTGTGTTGCGTTTCTACAAATGCGCAATACAATAAACTGAGAAAGGCTTCCAAAGTGATTTCTTTTTTTATAAGAGCAGTGGTAGAACAATCAGTACACATAAGCTCTCCTTTACTACTGCAGACCAAATAATGGGCCGCATATGGTTATTGTATTAGACTGTACAGTATGTTCCTCGCTGTTTTTTGAGTGTAGTCAGAGAGCCCAGCACCATAATGCCAGTGCACAATAACACAGCTCAATCAGGCTACTTTATTATAGCCACTTCTTTTATCCATGCAGCACAAATCTATTTTTATTTTCTTTAGCACTATCAAGAGGGATTTCATATTAGCTTTTAAGAAAATGCTTATTGCACCTTTTAGTGCCAAATGCTTCACAAAACGAAAGTGGTAAATATTGAGATTTTCATTGGTGGGGTGGCAATTCTTTTGCTGATGGTATAATTCCAATGCTGTACCCTAAAAGAGAAGACGGTTGTTTTCTTTTACACCTGCTTTTTATTGTGCTGTGCTCAGTACGCAATAAGACAAGAGCTGATCACAATGATCAATGGGATGCACAGGTTCAGACTTGAATGGTCTACAAAATAAAAATGTGGGGCCCACTGCTGGTGGCTAGTAATGGCCCATGCTGGACCAGAAGATTTCTGTGCCTCTCAGAAGCCATGCTACTATGCTTTCACTAGGAGCAGATGCACTAAAGGAGAAATTTCAAAAAGATTTTTTTTAAATCCACACAGAGGAATATATATAGAGAGAGAGACGCAGAGAACGACAGGCCTTGGCAAGCGGGTTTTCTAGAAAGCCTGTTGCCTGTTGTGGTTGCGTAGCAACTGTCTGGGAGCAAGGCGGCGCACATGCGCCTCACTGGACATGGAGGTTCCCGCCTCTGATAGAAGGGGCGGGCCTCTGGAGAGCCACGAAAGGCGGCATTCTCAGGGCAACGGCTCAAGAGTCAGCAGCAAAGTTTGTTTCCTGCTGACCCTTTACCTTGCGCCCCGGCATGGGGCGCTCCAAGAAGAAGGCTGTTGGGGATGGGAAAAAAAGTGGCAGCGGCGTGACGGGGGTGAGAAGCGAGCGAGCGAAGCCCTGGCGGGGCCGAAGATCCAGCTGGCAGTAAGTTCCCCCCGACCCAGGCCGCCATGCTCAAGCGGCTCTGGGAATGTGAAGCCCTTTTAAGGGCCCGAAATCAAACCCCCGTGGGACCGGCCCCCGTGGAAAGGGACAGCTGGAGGGAACTGGCAGAGCCCTGCCTGGGCGGGGGCTTGGACAGGGGGAGACCGACTGCTGAGGTCCTGGTGGGGGCCGGGGGTCCATCCCTTCAGGGGCCTATCCCCTTGGAAAGGGGAGGTGCGGCCGGGCCTTCAGGGGCAGGCCTTTCCAGGGAAATGGTTGGGCTAGGGGAAACCAGTGAGGCAGAGGGGCATGCTCCTGCTCCAGAGGGGGTCGGGGAGCTGGTGCCCGACCAGAGATGTCAGAGACGGGTGGTGGAACCGCCTGCCAGGTACAGAGATGAGCCCATGATGGGCTGTGACCCTAGGGGGCAGAGGCCCCGGGTCCAAGGGGGACAGCCACAGGTTTCCTGGGGAGTCTCCCAGGGGTCAGTTGGGCAGGGAGAGCCCTTGGGGAGTTGGGAGAGGGCCAGTCCAGGGGCATTTGAGCCCCCTGTTGATATGGGGCTGTTGATGCAGACCTTATACCCTGGGGGCCCGCTTTCCCAATCGTTAAACTTGGCCCAACACCGAGGCATGAACGATACATACGGGGTACCTGGTCTAGCTCAGCACCAGGACAGGTTTTCCCCCTGGCACTTTGCCAGGGAGCAAGTAAGCTTGCCTACTCAAGAGGCTCAAGGTTTGGGGCTGGGGGCCCCGGTATTATCTGTACCCCCGCAGCATGACAGGGTGCCACCAGCGACCAGGAGGCAGGTCGATTGGCCGAAACGACGAGAAGAATCCAGGGACAAGGCTATCTGGATGAGGATTTGAACCATCTAGCAGAAGCTGTTTAGGGATAGCAGGGGAAGACCTGCTGGAGAGCTGGGCAGAGGTGCGGAACTCGTGAGGACAAGCATCCTTAGGGACCAAGGTGAGGAGGCCCCCCAAGGCGGGGCTGAGATAAATAGCGGGGGGGCTAAAGTGGGACCATGTGCCAGCTTCGAGGCACCAGGCGGGACAATGGGGCAGTATGCAAGGCCTAGCGAGGCAGCCAGGGGCACAATCACTGGGCACGTGCAGGCCAGACCAGCGCCCTCACCAATGATCACCACACTCCAGCTACTGAATTGGAACGGGAAATGGGTATGGATATCTCTGGTGGTGGCCCCATCGGAGGAGCCAACGGGGTACATGCAAATCAAGACTGACACATCAAAGGGGACTAGGACAAGGGGGTCAGTGGCTACGGCGGCTCAGGAAGTCCCCACGCCGGTTACATATGGGCAGACACATGCAGAGGGGAACATGATAGCATCAGCTGTTAAATGTTGAGGTGGCTGGGCAGTCAGGGGCAGAGAAACCCACAGGAGAAGGTAAGGGGGCTAGCAAGCAGGCGGCTATTCGCCCCCCACCGCCGCAAGACAGTGCCATACGCAGTGTGGCTGCCCCCTTTGGCGCACATTTGCTGCCTGCGGTAAAGGAGAAGATTTTAAAAGGGGAATACGTGAACATATATGCCCTCTTATTCAGTGATCCAATTGTCGATCACTCCGAGCGGGAAGACGGAAAGGAGAAGGAGAAGTTCAAACGCCCGAAGGCCGATCGGAATTGGGCTAATTGGGTGTCAGCATTTGCTGTCTATATGGGGGTCATTCTTCAGGTCGGTCCCAGTTGGGGGCTTGAGCTCCACAAGTACGCCAACATTGTTCAGCATGCATATGGAACCGGGCCGGTAGGGGCATGGTTACGCTACGACAAGGGCTTCCGGCATCGTGTAGCTACCACACCAGGAATCCGATGGGATATGCATGCACCTGACCTGTGGTTAGAGTGCATGGTTGATGTCACCAGATCCCCCAGGGCAGATAGCAGCCATCCCCTGGTCCGGGGTGGAGTTGCATGGGGACAAGATTCCTTTCACAGCGATGGTAGAAGGGGCGGCCAAGACAGCCCAGGCCCCTGTTAAGAATTTAACAAGGTGGGTCGCTGCAACCGATACGCATGTAAATTTAGGCATGCATGTTTCAATTGCGCGGGGGGGGGGGCACCTGGCAATTAACTGTCCATGACCGAGGCAAAAAGGTGGAAAAGGGGGGTTCGGCCAAGGGGGGAGTGCTGGGAAGGGAGGCCCCGCCCCATCCATTGGGATGCACACTGGAAAGGGGCCCCTTCCCCAATCAAAATTGAACAGTTACAGGAGGGCACTTAGGGGACACCCTAAGCGGGTGGAAGTTTGTTATATAGTTCAAGGTTTTCAATATGGTTTTGTCATACCAGCGGGCCCAATTCAGCAATGGGGGAAGGCAAAGAACCTTAAATCAGTAGTAGGTATGGAAGAGGTTGTAAGGGTGAAGATTGCAAAAGAGGTGGCGGAAGGTAGAGTTGCAGGCCCCTTTGAGCAACCCCCTATGGGTTATTTGATCATGTCCCCATTAGGGATAGTGCCGATGAAGGCCAAGGGAGAGTCCCGCTTAATACACCATTTGTCTCACCCTCGGGGTGGTTCGGTCAATGATTCCATCCCCAAGGAGCTATCAACCATTAAATATGCTTCATTCGATGAAGCAGTTGATAAAGTCAGAGCAGCAGGGCGGTGAGCACTGATGGCAAAATGTGACGTAAAATTGGCATTCCGCTTGTTACCGGTGCATCCCCAGAGTTTCCACCTCTTTGGTTTTCAGTTCCAGGGCATGTATTATTATGACCGGGCCATGCCGATGGGTTGTGCAATTTCTTGTTCAGTGTTCGAGCGATTCAGTACCTTAATTGAGTGGGTGTTTGCCCGTAGGCTCACCGGGGCAGCAGTAACCAAATATTTAGACGACTTCCTTATAATTGGTCACCCGCGATCGGGGGAGTGTGCAGTTATTTCAGGAGGTGGCATCCGAATTGGGCATACCTCTAGCTCCCAATAAAACAGAGGAGCCAATGACAAAGCTTACTTATTTGGGTATTGAACTGGACACTGAAGCAATGTCATCTAGGTTGCCGGAGGACAAATTGTTAAATATTCGTAGCAAGATTCAGGAGTGCATTACAGCCCGCAAGACTACCATCCAGGCCTTGCAATCATTGGTAGGGAGTTTGAATTTCGCATGTCAGGTGGTGGCAGGGCATGCCTCTCCCGCTTGTACATAAAATTAAAAGGTGACCTACCCCCACATTTCTGTGTATGGATCACCAGCGACATACGGGAGGACCTTAGGGTATGGTTAACATTCCTCAAAAGCTTTAACGGGGTCAGTTTTTGGAGGGAGTGATGGCTCTTGCAAGTCGACCTTCAGGTTCAGTCTGATGCTTCTGGAAGAGCAGGGTTCAGGATTTATTTTAGACAGCGCTGGTGTGCGGCACCATGGCCGAGGGAGTGGCATGCATCTGGAGTGATGAGGGACCACACTTTCCTGGAACTGTTCCCAATAGTGGTGGTGGTGGTAACTCTTTGGGCGAGGTCGTTCGCCAATCACACAGTAGTATTCTGATGCGATAATGCTCCACGGTCGTCCATGTAGTTAACTCTCTTTCTTCAAGGTCCCAGAGGGTAATGAGGTTGGTCAGGGCTCTAGTCTTAGTGTGCTTGTCAGATAACATCTTGTTTGTGGCACGGCATGTCCCTGGAATAGATAATGGCATAGCAGATGCCCTTTCTCAGTTCCTGATGGACCATTTTCAGGAGCTGGCTCCAGCAGCATTTACAGACCCAGAACCTTTGCCACCAGGAATATGGAACCTTGGGAAGTAGAAGTGCAGTCCACCATACAAGGGGCACTAGCCCCTCGAACACAGGCTGCATATGGCAGGGCCTTTCGGGACTTCCAAGAATTTCGGGCAGGTAAAGGGTGGGCTACGGGGTTCCTTATTGTGGAAGCAGAGGTCATCCAATTTGTGTTATCGCTTCTCAAGAATGGTTTGGGGTACCATTTCTGGAAAAATTGCTGCTATCTCCTTTGTCAGTAAGCTAAAAGGATTTCCGCCTCCTGACAATGGCTTCTACCTGAAGCCCATGCTGGAAGCATGGGCCAGGTCTCAATCATCGATTCGCAGGCTCCGGTTCCCTTTAACATCCCCAATACTTATGAGGGTTGTGGGGTCCCTATTAGAAGTGTGCTATGACACGTATGAGGCCCAATTGTTTACAACAGTGTATATCACCATGTATTTTGGGGGCATCAGGGTTGGGGAAGAGGTCTGTAGGGACACGCGGAACCCCTCACGTGTGGCCCTGCGGCTCGAAGACCTAGAGCAAATCTCTCCCAGGGTCATATTACAGCTGTGGTGCTCAAAGACTGATCAGAAAGGGAGGGGTCAAAAGGTGGAACTATACCGGTGAGGCCCAGAGGTAATATGCCCAGTTGTTCAGATGCAGCGCTACATGGCAATGCGATCAATTAGCCCCGGGGAATTATTTATACACAGAAACGGGACACCAGCTACAGCATACCAGGTGACATCTATACTTCGGAAAGTATTGAGAAAGATTGGCCTTCCAGCACATGAGTTCGGGTCCCATTCCTTTCGGATTGGTGCTGTCACAACAGCTGCAGCAGCCGAGTTACCGGAGTCTGCAATCAAGGCTGTGGGGAGGTGGCGGTCAGGTGCATACAAGAAATATGTCCGGCCGTACCACTATTAATAATTTTTGTGTTTATTCCTGTTAGGACCCTGAGCCGGCAGAGCGGCTCGAGTGGAAGTGTGGATCATCAGCCACAGTCTTGTACGTTGAGCAGGCGAGGCGGCAGCAACATTCACTTGGGGTCAGCACTTAGGCTTAGCCAAACGAGCGCACGTGAGATGGATTGTCAGGAGCGGGCTGCAGTGGCGGCAGCTTCTGCCAATGCTGGCGGGAATGAGGTACCTTCCCCCGCCAGGGATAATAGTTTTACATTTGGGGGAAAACGATCTCCCAAGCAGGAAAGGAGTTAACTTAATTATAAATATAAAAGAGGACCTGTTAAAAGTTAGGGAATGGTTTAGTAGGGCTCGTTTAGTTTGGACAGATTGGGTGCCCAGATTGATTTGGAAAGGGGCGATCAAGCCGGGTAGAATTGACAAAACCAGAAAGAATGTGAATCGAGAGGTCGTTAAATGGTTAAAGGGATTAGGGGGGTCAAATATTAGGCACACAGGAATCGTTCATACAAAGCCGGAATTGTACAGGGATGATGGAGTTCATCTCTCTAGATTCGGCAACGAGATGTACCTAGCAGCTTTGGCTGATCATTTGTTAAGTTTATTGGAGGATTAGGCGGTGGGTGTCGGGGTGGTTTGGGATTGTCCACCCCTTAGTGGCAGGGGTTCAGTATGCCATGATAGGTTAATAAGTTGGTTAATAAGGTATTAAGAGTCATCTCCTTAAGAGATGGGGAGATGATACACAATGTAATGCAGGGCACGGCATTCACGGTGATCATGTTACCTGGGAGTGGTGTCGTAGCAGGGGCCGCAGGGACATGCGCTGTCTTCGAACTGGCTCGACACTTCACTTCTTACTCACGCCCACAGTTGGGCTGTCCCCCCCTTTCAGCCTCGCCATGTCGAAAGAGGGGATGTTTGTGGTTAGGATACTGTCAACGGAAGGCACCTCTGGGCAGTACCTGAGTTAATAAGTTACGTTAGTGAGATGGCATACTGGACCCAGATTGCAGAGGCAATTACCCACCCGCCTGTAAGTTTATGATCGAAATAAAGAGTGCGGCCAGTTTAAAACCAACGCAAGTCTCTGTGTCTCATTGGGGTGCGTCGACAATTGGTTCATTCTCCATAACATTGTTTAGAGCACTGGTAACTCCGTGTAACCTGGAATTCACCCAGTTCCTGAGCAAATCTGTATTTGAGCAAGGAGTTTAATTGTGATTGATTTGTTTATAGTGCCTGTTGGTTCTGCTCCACTGTTGTCATACTGATCTAATACTTGAGCTGATGGTTGAATTAAAAATAAAACGATAAACCATATTGCAAATTAAGCAGGGGCTTTTCAATTTATCTGCTGAAGAGTTTCCATGATACACATTAGCTTGTTGATTTAGGTTCCGATTCTCAAAGTACATAAACCCCATTCGTGTCAACTTGGATTGTGCTAAGAGAGTGCTCTGAGGATCAGGTTTGTAGACTTGTATGTATGGAACATGCTGATTAGCAATAGATAGAGTTTGTGTTCATGTGAGAAGGAAACGGGATGGATGTTTTGAATGAATTAGTCTCTTTAGTTAATCTAAACTATTAGATTACCATGGACTAATAGTTCATGGATGGATTAGTTAATTTGTCTCTTTACTCCTTATAAAATTGTTTGCTTTTTAAGAAGCCATAATCTTTAGACACCAAAATCACTGTCTGTCCTTTTGGTTTTGATAGTAATGAACACCCTTTGTTAACATTCTGATTGACTTAGAGTGAATCTTCCTTCCACAAAAGGCAGTGTCTCAGCTCCTGTTGACTTTAATAGATGGAGGATTGCACCCGTACCATTGTGAGAAGGACTGATGGAGAATTGTATTTCCTGTCCTATTGCATGTTATTATATATAACTCAGCCAGTACTGCTCAGTCTGTAGCACTGACATTGAAAACAAGTATCCACAAAAAAGGGTATTCCTGTCAAAATTGCAGTCCTCAACCCAACCTAGTAACATCAAGTATTAATTACTCAATTAGTGCCCGACAGGCTACTTGGGATAGTGATATTCTGACTTCTGCTATGGAATTTCAGGCTTCTCATTATGATTTCGTTACCAATTTACCATTTTACTGATGAGTAACTCAGTAACGGTGATATCTTTTGGGGGTAATCGGGTGCCCGACTGGGAGTATCCCCAGTATCCCCAATGTAGCAAAATGGGAGTATCCCCAATGTAGCAAATTGACTATCCATTTCAGCTCTATTCGACTGCCTGAGAAAGGGCTCAAGGAGGCACAAAAACATGCATGTTCTTACCAACAGAAGCTGGTTCAACAAAAGATACCTTCTGAGCTTCTTTGCCACCATGTGTCCCATGGGAAATTCCCAGGTCTGACAAAATGTATCATCCCAAATTGGGATAAGCAACTTTGGAGCAAAGGATTCCTCTCAATACAAGGAATGTAAAAATATTGGCTTCCTCATGTGAAGGACTTAGAAATGTGTATATTTTAAAATTCATTTCAGACACATTTTGCAGTGGTGCATCTTTATTGAAAACAAGCCCTTTGGACGTCTCAACTAGGATATTGCATTCAGATTAGGCACCCCATTTTAAGAAGGACATTGAGAAACTAGAGAACATAAGAGCATAAGTAGTGCCGTAGTCCATCAAGTCCAACACCTATTCCCTACAGAGGTCAATCTTAGTCGCTTGGATGTACTCCCCAACAGGTCACAATAGGACAATCCATTCCCTGCTGTTCACTCCCAGGTCCCAACAGTAAGAGATTACATTCCCCAAACCTACTTGGCTAATAGCTGCTAATCGACCCATTCTCCAGAAACATGTCCAATCATTTTTAAAAACCAAGCTATACTACTAGCCTTGACCACATCTACTAGCAACAAATTCCACAACTTAATTGTGCGTTGAGTGAAAAAAACCCTTTCTTTTATTTGTTTTAAATCTGCTACCTGTTAGTTTCCTGGAGTGTCCCCTAGTTCTAAGTTCTAGTACAATTTGAGAGGATAAATAACCATTCCCTGTTTACTTGTTCTATACCACTCATGATTTTATAAACTTCTATCATATCCCCTCTCAGATTGTCGCGTTATGCCTCAATTTCCTCAAAGGGAAAATGCGCTTAATGGTCCAGGTCTGACATAATCTAGTCTGGATAATGGGCAACTCTTTTCCAATATGTGGAAACTTAGTTACACTGTGCTAAAAGCCAACCAGCTCAGCAAAGTATTGTAAAGGCAATATTATTTATAAATGAGGCCATGAGACAAAGAATGTTATAAATATAAAGCATAGTTTACTTAAATTCAAATAAAAACATGGTACAAAAGAGGAAAAGTGTCAATTACAAATACATGATTTAAAAGGACATCTCTGTTCAAAGAAACAGTTCTAGTATAAGTCAAAGATCTTAACATCTATAAGAAATAACATACAATTTAAGTATTGTTGGCTCAATGCATCAAAAGAATATACTTTCATATTCACCCAGTCCTGTGTCCCATACTGCCACAATGAAGGTGAGAAAAGTCCAGGGAATGGAGAGCTTTCTGAAGAATTCATTTTTCCTTTGCCTCTTTATAGAATGGAAATTCTTAGAAGTCAGTTTAAATGATATCAGGTCAAGAAAACCGGCAATGAAGTTTCTCAAAGTAAGTTGTAAACAACCTGCTGATACATAGTAAAAAGGCGGCTATCATCTGAGATAAGAGTTAACAATGATCAAGATGTCAGGTGTCTCCAGACAAACAAGACCTCTTTCTGCCCTGCACATGGAATCACATCTCTTGAAACTGGTAATCCTTAAGAGACAGACTGATCATATCTCTTCTCCCAGTATATGGTCAAGAGTTCAGTAAAAAGGTCATTATAGAGACAGTTCATTAGAAGTTCACCATATAGAGGCTAATTCTAATTTTCAATACATTGAAACACAGATGGTCAAAAATATATGCTTATATATGGGATACATGACAAGATGTCCCTTCTTCAAATTGAAGAGCCCCAACCTATCTAGCCTCTCTTCATAGGAGAGCTGTTCCATACCCGTTATCATTTTTGTTGTCCTTCTCTATATCTTTTTTGAGATGGGGTGACCAGAACTGTGTACAATATTCAAGGTGCAGTCACACCATAGTTTTATATAGAGGCATTATGACACATTGTAGAGGCAGTATGGGGGCGAGGGAAGATTTGGTGAGCACTGGGCACATGAGCCATTGTATTGCGTATCCCAGCTACCCAGAGAGGGGTAACATTACCCAAGGCATGGTAGCCTCCCCTGCCTGTCTCATGTCACTATAAATGATTTTATAGTAGATATAATAAAATGATATCGATTTTAGGAATAAAAGAATAATGACTGGTATATGTAAACTAGAAATTATAAGTGAGAAGTGGTCTATATTAGAAAAGTCCCTTCAGAAGAGGTGGCCAGCCTCCCCAGTTTGAAAAATCTTACCCACTAGAAGAAGAGGATGAGAGGATACGCAATGTGAAGTGAGATGAAGAGTTTCTTTCCCCAATAGTGACACTGGTAGGGACCAAGTGGCCCTCAGACAAAATTTCTGGGGTGATGAGCTGCGCAGCTGGCAATCTGGCAAATTGGGTCAACTTTTATAGTCCACATCACTACCAGAATAATGAATATGACAACCCCCATGATTATTCATTAAGCTTAGCAATTTTATTATAATTTTAGCTAAATAGGGTGACATTTTGCACCATCCAATCAGACTCTTTATCTCACTTCCCATTTCTTATTCTGACCTGCCAACCTGGCCGCCTTCTCCATTTCGCTCTGTTGGCTTAACTCCAACTAAGGATGAGGTCGAATTAGCCTTAGGCCTGGTAATGCCTAGTCCTCTTTTCTGTTGGCCTGATTTTACTTTATGTCAAGCAAGCAGCCAACATATAGCTACTAACTAAAAAAATAAATATTACAACCCTCCTCTTCCTGAGTGCACCCATGCCCCAGCTTTTATGTGGCTTTTGGAGCTTGTAAGGGTTTTCAGAGGGAAAATTTGAAAAGGAAAAAGGCACCCTACCCCTGCATCAGAGTAAAATGAATGGGTAATTTTGTTCATGTTGTTCACATGACAACACAGCCTAGTTCACTACTAGCAATCTCCAGACTGCCCCTACCTCCCAGTTCAATGTAAAACCTGGGATGGACTTCTTTGGATTGGTTAGTAACATGAGGCAGTTATGCATACTGATGAGCATCATAAAATGTATCCTTTATAAACCACTACAGTGAGAGCTATGGCATCAACTACTGACACATTCCTGCCTCAATCTGTGGTCACTAGCACCATTCAGAAAAATATATGTTCTCTGAAAAACGATTGCACAGGCATCTGTAAACCTCTTCATCCAATACCTTGGACAGTTCAGGCTAATTTTCACATACCAATAGCTCAACGTAGCAAAACAATGTGTAGCCCATAAGCCTGCTGGAGCGATATGGAGAGTAGCATTTTGTGCAGTCACAAATTGGGTAATCTAATTTCTTACTGTAATTTCTCTGTTCCAGCCGCACCTCACATTGAGGATATTGACACAGACTTGTGAAAGTGTACCATAATCACTCACTTCCTTAACGTAGGACACATCCTGTATAACTCTAGATAAATACATTAAAGTATTTCTGTTGCCATAACAACACAATATAATTCACTTCTCCTCCTTGATCACACTGTTGGTTCTTTTGTAATCTGATTGCACAATTTAACAAGCTAGCCCCTAGACTACTGGTGTTGTTCGAAGTGTGGGATTAAAGTACATTCAATTTGATTTTAAGAGGACTTCTTTTTTTGTATGTCTCTGTTAAACTGGAGGAAGGGGCCACATCAAGGCATACCCTGACCCAGCCTGGTGGATTAGCGGCAGGGTGACATGCTAGCACACCAAGATCTGAGTGAGTTAGAAGGTGGTTGCTCTAAAAAAAACCAAGATTTATTGAAACTGTACTGCAAGGAGAGAGGGCCTTTTCTTTTTCACCTGCTGGTGTTCAACTTGATGTCCAATCCTAAATGTTTGAAGGGACCAACGTTGGAGGTGAACTTTGGAGGTGAAATATTGTAAGCTGCCCCGGGCTGCCTTATGGCAGGAGGGGCGGGGTATTAAATTGAAAAATAAATAAAATAAACTTGTTGGAAATATAGGATGGCATTAGTGTGTTACACTATACTTACACACCATCCACATATGGGTCTAATACACTATAAGATATTTGTATGTTAGATTGCTACACTACACTAATACACAGTTCACATATGGTTAAATTGCATTACACTAATACACTACAGAATAAGAAGGTATGTGCATTAGTAGAAGCGCAGGGTTTAGGTAGAGGTCAAAGGTGGGATTCACTTACAAGACAGCCTCTGTGGCCTAGCAGAAACAGCTTGAAGGGATCAGCAAAGAAAACAGGCTAAAAGTCTGAGCAAAAGTATATTACTCTGGTCAAGCAGGAAATTAAACTCGGTTTTGCATCCACACTGAACTGGCAAAGTAAAGTGAGAGTCAAGTGAAACCTGGGTAGAAACTTTGGAAGTAATCCAATGAGATTTGAATACATTCCTAAAAGAAACACGCAAGACAGTTGATAAATGGTAGCAGGACTCAGCCTACGTGTTGGACAGAATATGGAGTGCTGTTGCCAGGACAGGTCAATAAAGGTGAAAAACCAGGGATGAATAGAATGCTGTTCGGATGTTCGGTTGTTCGGTTCGAAACCCGAGTTCAGGTTCGATGGTTCGGTTCAGCCGAGTTCGGGTTGGTCGACCTTGGCCGAACAGTCAAAAATAGCGCTACCGAAACTGAAAACGAAACGAAACGGAAACCTAATTTTTAGCCCTGAAAAGTCATTTTTCCTGCCCCCAAACTCATCCGAACTCATCCGAACTGTTCGGTCATTCAAGAGTTCGGTTCGGACATTCGGTTCGGATGTCCGAACAGACCGAGTTCAGTCCAAACTCCGAACATCCGAACCGCGTTCGCCCATACTTAATGGTAACCAAAAATAAACATATTAAGTTGCAATTACATAATAAGATGTAATGAACCAATTAGTTATTGGATGATTATGGGTATTTTCAGATGTGACGGGCCTCCCTTTTACCACGGCCCGGGATCGGTTTCGTATCCCAGTCTGGAATCAGACTGGCCGTCCTTTAGATGTGCCACCTGATTCCGCATAGGGATCGGGGAGGGGGTGGGGCTGTGCGATGCGATGTGCGGCTGCAAAGCCCCACCCACCACACTCCCCCAGCCACCCACCCTCCAGGAGACGGGCAGGCGCATCAACCAATCTGGCCGGTGAACCCAATCCCGGATCATGGCTGGGACCACGATCCAGGATTGGCGGAAGGTAACAGATGTTACTTTCCACTGATTCCAGATCATGGTTGCACTAACCTGTCAGTGGGAGGCCAGGGCATCGGACTCCCACTCTCCGGCACTCACTCCGGTCACAGCCCCAGCAGCCCCGACAGCCTCCTGGCCCACACGCTGAGGGAACAGAGCAGGGAACGCCCCCACAACCCTTGTCGGCAGCAGCGGCGGAGCCACAGGCCACGCCCACGCCTCCCGTAGCAACCATGCCCATCGGGAGTCCCTCTCCTCAGCCGGCTGCGGCGGCGGAGCTGCAGGCCACACCCATGCCCCCAGCAATGCTAAAGCACATTGCAATTTCCCCACCCTTGCGGCGCTGCTCAGAGCGGCTGTGGGCACGCACGGGGGGGCGGGGCTTAGGGAATAAGAACCAGCGCCACCTGGGGAATGGCGCTGGTGATTAGATTAAACCGGCCCCCTTGTGTGCATTTTGAATGTGGAGAGAGTTGACCCGTGACTGTAGACATTGCCCGTGCGTTTGGACCTTTTCCCCTGAGACCTTGTCATGTCTATTGGATTGTGTGAGCAGAGAGGACGAGTGAGTGGTGAGTGCGTGCCCTTCCCCCTTCCCTGGCCTTGGAACCTGACAGTCGGAGGTGAGTGTCCCATGTCTTCCCCACCCCCTGGGGGCCCTGGCACAATCCCTGGGTGACACCCTCACCCCCTGCGCCCCTTGTGTCATGTTGCCTGAACGAAGTGATTGTAGGGCACCTTTTGGTTCTCGGTCAGCAGCACCCTATGATGATAGGGGCTTGTTCTCTTTAATTAGAGGTAAAAGCCCACACACTATCCTGACGGGCATTCTATCTCCGCAGTTTCCTTGCTCTGACCGAGGGTACCTCAGGAGGCGTGTGTGTGCCTTCCCTTACTCCATCCCGGTAACATAACCATGATTCTGGAGGTGAGGCCAGCCTCACCTCCAGAATCGTGGTTAATCTGATTCTCACCGGAGGCTCACTGGGGTGAACATCTGGCGGAAATCCTTTAGACGTTATGGGCCTCTCCTTCACCGCAGGGGATTGACTATGGTAAGAGGGAGGCCCGTAACGTCTGAAAATACCCTACGTTACAACATAAGACAAGCCAATCAGGTGTTGTACAAGATAACATCAACCAATCCATTGTTAGAGATAACAAGGAACCAATCAAGTAGGACTGATGTGACATGTCAGCGATTGGATATTTGTGGTTGATGTAACTGGGAAAAGGGTATATAATTTGTATGTTTGGACCACCTCTTTGCTACTGGTCAGGCTCCAGAGTGTAGGTAAATAAAACCTATATTGCTTATTTAACAGTCTGGTCTTTTCTCTGAGTCACTTCCCATACAAACCTGCATCCACTGTACCACCCTTCAATGATGACCAGTAATGGTTTTAGGACTATTTAATGGTGTAACCACCAAAGGAGAAAATAGAACATTGTTCCTTTAAGGTTCCATCCCCCCTGTTCAGCACAGTGAATGGTAAACTTAAGCTGCCTTCAATGATGGAACTACAGGGATAGGCGGCACAATAGTTGCTTTAGGGCAGGGGTGGAGAACCTTTCCCCTACTATCAGCCTCTTTGAAAATAAGTACAAGTTTGTGGGCCAGATTAGAGTTGGTCAGGAGAGTTAGAGGTGCTTAGGGGGTGTACTCAGGATGGGGGGGCAGGGAGGGAAGGGGAGGCTCCAGATCATAGACTCTGCCATGGATCGATCCTCTGTCCTTGAGTGCATGCATTCATCACTGTTCCCTTTCCCTGAACTTGCCCTTTTAGTGTTTGTGTGTAGGGACTGGATCCACTGGCCAGGATTTGGAAAGGGGGCAAAGAAAAACCAGCCCTGGAATGGATTTAGTCTGTGGACTGGAAGCTCTTCCCTTCTGCTATAAGGCTTGGAGGACTAGGGGGGAGATCTCCTACCAAGGATTCTTACATGTTGGCAGAGGAGAACCCCTCCCCCCTCAAATTACAGGTGCTGCAGCTGTAGGAACACCCTGTCTCCTCTCCTGTTCCAACTGCTCTGCTGCCACCCACTTGATCCTGTCATACTCTATGCTTCTGCATCCTGTGATAACCTCCACTGCTCCACTCCTCTGCCTGCTTCTTCTGCCTGCCACTTCAGCTTTACACACTGGCTGGCAGGGCAACATAGCAGCACAGAGAAGTTTGGGAAGCAGAAACAGTGGTGGCGGCTCTGGGGGTTAGGAGGAGTAGCCACAGCCAGGAGAGGAGGTAGCACCACTGGCAGAAAGGGGTAGGGAGAGGTAAGAGTCAAGGAAGTGAGGTGACCCCTGAGCCAGGTGGCAGGTCCAAGACCTGAGGGGTGGGAGCTGGGACAGGTGGAGCAGGAGGGAGAGAGCACGCTGGGAAGTGAGGGGTGGGAGCAATGTCTATGCTTCCGTGAGGCCATATAGGAAGGCTGGTGGTTCCCACTGACGTGACTTCTAGAAGTGAGTGATCTCATTCCCATTATATGTTTTATTTGGAGCTCACAGAAATCTCTGTCTTCCACACTGTCAGAATGTTGCACAGATCAGAAAAATCTGGATATTGTTTCATTTGACTTGTGCAATAACGTCTGTGTTGAAAATACTGCATTGAGTAATGTAGCACAAATTTAAGTTCAGAAGCCTCCCCAGTTTCTAACAGTGCAATACAAGTCCCTTCGCTGCCAAAATGGAGGTGACAGGGATTTGGCGCGCTCCTCCGGGCAGGAGGAGAAGATGGCGCCGCCGTAGGGGGAGCCTGTTGGAAGGCTCCCTCTATGTTTAGTAGGGTTGCTAGGCAACCCTCCCCTGTGGCGCGAGAAACCATGAGGGGCAGGGAAGCCCACCCTTGCTAGAAGGGGCGGTGCTTCCTGCTGCCGCCGAAGGAGCGGTTCTTCAGTCGGGGGAAAAAAGTCAGAGGAGTCAGCAGCAAATGGAGCTTGCTGCTGACCTAGTGTAGAGGCGGCCTATAACAATGGACTGAGTGAGGAAGAAGCCAGCGGCAAGGAAGGAGGGAGCGCGCACGAGACCCGCATGGGCAGAAGAGGGAATGGAGCCCCAGAGGGCAGATGGAGAGCCACTCAGAGGGGACATCCCCTCCAGAGAGGTGCTGCTCACACGCTTGGAAGCGTGCGAGCAGGCACTCCAGGTGAGCCAGCTGGCTACAGGGCAGGCAGCGGACGCTGCGATGGGGGTCGGGGAGAGCCAGGCCCTGGAACAGACAGGAAGGGGGCAGGCTGACCCAGGCCACATGGCAGAGGAAGCACGTGGTAATGAGGGACCAGTGACCACCCAGCGGGGGAGGGTCATTACCCCCCCAGGCAGATATAGAGATGAGGGGGGGAGCCCCTCAACAACAACGGTGGGGGGGTCAGAGAGAGAGCAACACAGTGTTCCAGAAAGGGTGGTGCCCTCAAGGGAACAGCCCCAGAGGACTTGGCATGCCGGGGAGGGACAGCAAGGGGACCAGACCCCAGAAAACAGGGAGGCAGGCCCATCCTACTCCCATCCATACCCCCAGGCCAGGGAGCCATCCCCAGAGCAGGGAGAGGGGCAGGCTTTGGAATACCCTGGTGAAAGGCCCATCCCCACCCAAGTAGAGGATAGAAGGGCAGGTCCGGCAGACCAAACAGCTGGGCCTTCTTGGATGGCCTTTCCCACTGCTCCCATGGTGTGGGCCTTGCAGGGGACACCAGGTGGCCGAGTCGTAAGTTTTTCTCCCTCAGTAATGGGGGAGCATAGGGTGGACCAGGCTGAAAGTCAATGGGGCCAGTTGGGGGTCCAATGCCGGCCGTGGGAAGCTGAGCCCCCATGGGCCGGGATCCCTGCACAGGGGATCGTGGAGTCTAATTACAGGGACGAACTGCCCCATGAGCAGCAGCAGCGAGTGGACCCAACAGCGGAAGAACAGAGGGATGATGCCAAACTATGGCGCTAGAACAACAGATGGGCGGCACCAGCCAAGGGATGAGCAGAACCGGGACACACATGTCTGGAACGCCAAGTAGCGGCTTAAGCGGGATCCAAAGGCCAGGGATGGCGAGCACCGGAGCTGTCATACAGAGGGCAGGTAACCAAGGGTCCACAGGTGTGCAGGGTGATCAGTTAGTGAGCTGGACGGTTCCGGCTGGAATAGCAAGACAGGAACAAGGGGTAAACATAGCAGGGGGAGCGCGTGAACAGAACATGCCTAGGGTTACCTCATCCACGATGCAAGGGGAATGAATCACAGCACAAGGGGTGACGGCAGCAGAGGGGCAGGGTCGACCCCAGGTAGCTTGGATGAACGGAGCTTGGGTGATGATAACACCCATTGCCACACCCGTCCAGCCCCAAATGGCCGGGATACAGTGACAGGGGCAAGTAGATTGGACAGGTGTCCTCCCTCTTATCCCCCCTGAAACACGGAGCACGAGTGGAGGTGTATCTGCTCCCTCCCTGCCCCCCACCTGATGAGGGCAGGGAACGCCCCTGCCATCACCAGGTGGGGCTAGCCTGGACATAACTGCCCCTTTCGGGCAGCATTTACTCCAGGCCACAAAAGAAAAGATCTGGCGGGGCGAATACATTGATGTGTTCGCCCTGTTATTTAACGATCTGATAGTGGATCACAGGGTTGAGGAGGAACAAAAGGAAAATGAAAAGTTCAAACGCCCCAAGGCCGATAGGAATTGGGCGAATTGGACTGCGGCCTATGCCGTATATATGGGTGTGATGATGCAAGCATACCCTGGCCGCGGATTAGAGTTACACAAGTACGCCGACATAGTGCACCGGGCACATGGAACAGGCTCCTGAGGAGCGTGGCTACGGTATGACGAGGCCTTTCATCACCGGGCGGCCTTGAACTCAGGCCTATGCTGGGATGTATATGCAGCGGATTTGTGGCTCGAGAGCATGATAGATGCTACGAGCGCCCCCCAGTCTGAGAGCGGCCACACGCTAGTAAAAGGGGGTGTTGCACCAGCCAATGAGCCCTACGGCAGCGAGTCCAAGAGGACAAGTGCAGGTGGGGCAGGCCCTTGCTGGGAATACAACAAGGTTGGGTGGTGCAATAGGTCTTCTTGCCGTTTTCGTCACGTATGTTGGGGATGCTATGGGAACCACTTGGGAATCAATTGTTTTCGTCCCCGTCAGAAAGGGGGTCGAGGACAATTCGGTCAGGGTGGAAACACTGGCAGGGGTAAGCAGGGTTCATTGCCAAGTTCTGCAGCTGGAAAGGGGACCGACGCCGGTCAGAATTGACCGACTGAGGAAGGCATTAGTGGGACACCCGGACCCCAACAAGGTTTCTTATATAGTTAGGGAATTTGAAGCAGGTTTTGTTATACCAGCAGGTCCAGAGCAGGGAAAGTGAAATTCTTGAAATCTAAAATCAGTAGAGGAATGGAACATGTGGTTAAAGAAAAAATTCACAAAGAAGTTCGTTTGGGAAGGGTTGTAGGCCCCTTTACACACGTCCCTTTCTCAAATTTGGTTGTGTCCCCACTAGGGATTGTGTCAAAAATGGCCCCTGGGGATTTTAGATTAATCCATCACTTATCCCATCCAAGAGGACAGTCAGTCAACGATGCCATTCCAAAAGAATTGACATCAATTAAATATTCCTCCTTTGATGAAGCAGTGGACAAGACCCGGGAAATGGGACGGGGAGCATTGTTAGCAAAGTGCAATGTCAAATCGGCATTCCGTTTGCTACCAGTGCACCCTGACAGCCATCATTCGTTAGGTTTTCATTTTGAAGGCCAATATTATTATGATCAGGCAATGCCGATGGGATGCTCGATATCATGCTCAGCGTTCAAGCGTTTCAGCTCATTAGTGGAATGGATATTCTAGTGTAGAGTGAGGGACTGCCAAGTTACAAAATACCTGGATGATTTCCTGATAATTGGCCCGCCAAGATCAAAAAAATGTGCCTCCGCTTTGAATCAGTTCCAGGAACTGGCTGCGGAGTTGGGCATCCCTCTGGCCCCTGAAAAAACCGAGGGGCCGGCCACAAGAGTAATATACTTGGGCATAGAGTTGGACACCGTGAGCATGATATCGAGGCTCCCAGAGGATAAATTGATCTCCCTTAGGCAGAAGATTGAGGATGTACTTGGGGCCCGTAAGGTGACAGTACGGGTTTTACAGTCATTAATAGGGAGCTTAAATTTTGCTTGCCAGGTGATTGCCCCCGGGAGAGCCTTTTTGTCAAAACTGTATGGCAAGCTTAGAGGTTAGTTAGCCCCCCACCTCCACATTAGAGTGACCAAGGAAATGAGACAGGACTTGGCAATTTGGCAAGAGTTCCTTGAAGATTTCAACGGGGTGAGTTTCTGGAGAAAAAGTTTGTTGCTCCACGCCGACCTTCAAGTACAGTCCGATTCAGCAGGGGGCATAAGATTTGGAGTATATTGGAAGGGTCGCTGGTGTGAGGCTCGGTGGCCTGAGGCCTGGCAAACATCAGGAGTTACTTGGGACCTCACCTTCTTGGAGTTATTCCCCATAGTAATAGCAATATTGCTATGGACACGGGAATTTGCCAACCAGGAGGTCAAGTTTTGGTGCGACAACATGGCAGTGGTACATGTTGTCAATTCATTGTCTTCCAAATCTCCTAGAGTCATGGCATTAATACGAGTTATGGTTATGGCATGTCTAAAATGGAATATTTTGTTTAAAGCCCAACATGTACCTGGAATTGACAATGGCATAGCCGATGCCCTTTCTCGGTTCCAGATGGACCGATTTCGAGAATTGACACAGGACGTCAGACCACATCCGAACCCCCTGCTGCCTGGGGTGTGGAGCCTTGGGAACGAGAACTGCAGCACATTGTTCAAAGATCCTTGGCTCCGAGAACGCAAATAGCGTATGGTAGGGCATTCAGTGAATTCCAGGTATTTCAGAATGATATGGGGTGGAAAACGGGTTTTCCCATACTTGAGAGTGAGGCCCTCCAGTTTGCCATGCACTTGAGAAAAAAGGGGTTGGCATCGGGTACCATAGCGGGTAAAATGGCAGCAATAACCTTTACCAGTAAGCTCATGGGGTTCCCAGCTCCGGACGCTGGATTTTATATGAAGCGTATGTTGGAAAGCTGGGTGAGGGAAACTCCAGCTACTGGTCAGGTTCAGGCCCCCATCACTACAGTTCTACTGCACCAACTGATTGGCACATTACCTGGGGTGTGCACAGATGGTTTCAAGTCCCAGCTTTTCACCACTGTATATGTGGTTACTTTTTATGGAGCTTTTAGGGTCAGCGAAGTGGCAGCATTATCTAGGAGAGATAGATCTGACCGGGCTTTGGGGGTGCAGGACCTCAGGCTTTTAGAAACATCATTGCAGGTACGGCTATGGGATGCCAAGAATGATCAGAGAGGTAAAGGGCAAATCGTACGCTTACATATGTCTGGGGTAGAGGACATTTGCCCAGTGGCCCAGATGAAAAGGTATATGAGCATGTGCCCTGTGTTCCCTGGCAGGTTGTTTGTAGATCAGGATGGCTTCCCGTTGACCACTTACCAGTTCTCTGCAGTGTTAAAAAAGGCCTTGGTGTTATTGTGTCTTCCCCCAGGGGCTTTTGGGTCCCACTCTTTCCGGATTGGGGTCGCGACCACTGCGGCTGCTGCCGGAATGGGGGAAGAAGCAATTAAGGGATTGGGCAGATGGCGCTCTAACGCCTATGGAAAGTACATAAGACCATCTCCGTATTAAGCCTTGTTTTCTTTTATTAGGACAAAGGTTATCCCCAGCCAGCAGATGTGTGGTGTGGATCCTGGGCCACAGCATCGTGAGATAGGCGAGCGTGGCTGCAGCAGCATCCCCCGGGGGTGATCAGTTGGGATTAGAAAATCGTGCTGCAGTTAATTGGTTTGGAAGAAGTGGGAAGCGGTGGCATCAGTTGCTGCCTACATTAAGGGAAAATATTCAAACACCAGCACCGCATATATTGATTTTGCATTTGGGGGAAAATGATATCCCGGCACGAAAGGGACTGAATTTGGTGATGGCAGTTAAAAGTGACCTGTTAGTAGTTCAAAAATAGTATCCTCATACCCAGTTGGTGTGGACTAATTTAGTACCTCGTTTAAAATGGGCTGGAGCTCGGAAGCCGAACAGGATTAATAAGGCACGGAAGTGTATGAACCGGGAGGTTAGTAAATGGATTATAGGAATTGATGGGAAGGTATTGGACCATACGGGGATAGTGTATAAGAGCCTGGAATTATATCACAATGATGGGGTGCGTTTATCAGCAAAAGGCAATGAGCTTTACCTTTTGGGTTTGAAGGGACACTTGGTGTCATGGTTGGATTCGAGACGGTGGGTGTCGGGGTAGTTCTTTACGACTACCTCTTTGTGGCACGGGTCCAGTATGTAAAAGTAGATAAATAGGTAAGGATAGGCAAGTTGAAGTCATCTCCATAAGAGATGGGGACGTGATTCCCAGGTAATGTCGGGCGCAGCATGCCTGGGATCACGTACCGGGGAGTTTGCGGTGGCTGAGGGAGCAAGGATGGGCACAGTCCTCGATCTCGCTACCGCATTAACTCCTTACTTGGCATAGGGTGGGGTGACTCACTTCACCCGCCCCCGTTCGGCCACGACTAGGATCGGTCGAGGGGGTCGTTTAAGTTATGTTAAATGGCAGCTGACGCTGGAAGGCACATCCATGTCAGCCCAAGTTAATAAAAGTTGAATTAGCTAGCATACTGGACCCAGATTGCTCTGGTAATTACCCACCGGCCTCAAATTATGATTGAATAAAGAGTGCGGCCTGTTTTAAACCAGAACTAAGTCTCCGTGTCTGATTGTGGAGGGTGCGTCGACAAATGGCCAATGAGCCTCTGGCTGTGTTTTTACTGAATAATAATGTCATGAGAAAGGCAGCTACTTTGTGATTATTATTCTCCTATACTCAAACAGAAGAGATTCATGACAACAGCCCTTTCCGTGCCGTCTGCATGAGCAAATTGAATTGCTCCTATCTGCTCCCTCCTGAACTGTTGAGAACTGCTTTACTATTTGTGTATATCTTGCTTCTGTCTTCAGCACCGTTAGAGAGAGCTTGTTTGCAACTGGGGCGCAGATCCTTAGCTAGTGTAAATCAGCCTAGCCATTACCAAGCTGATGGTTAAATGAAAAATCAATCAATCTATAAATCATTCTCCAAATTAAGCAGGGGCTTTTCAATGTATCTAGTGAAAGTTTCCATGTTGCACATTAACTTGTTGATTTAGGCCCTGATCCTCTGGTGGGGAACTAAGCTGATTTACACACTCTAATGGAAAGGAATTCTACAATAGAACGGTGGTTACACTTTCCCTTTGTGAATGGTTAACTCAGGCTGCTTTCCCATGAGCTGCTTTCGCACCGCAGGATCATGCGCTGTTCAGATCTAGCACAGCTCCTGTCTCGTGGGAAAGGAGGAATTGTGGCTCTCCCGCCGGCAAGCTCACGCCATGGACAGGGTAGGATTTCACTACCTTGTCCATTGCCCAAGAGCCACAATTCCTACTTTCCCACGAGATGGGAACTGCGCTAGATTTGAATAGCGCATGCACCCGCAGCACGAAAGCAGCTCGTGGGAAAGCAGCCTTAGAGTAAAAACACACGCCGTTGTCACAACTTGGCCCAGGGGGGAAATCCACAGTGGACATGGTCTAGTCAGTGTCAAGGTACCAAACATACCTCCCTGCGGTTGGGCCACCACCCCATTGCCTGCGCGGCCCAGGAAAAGGGAGGGCTTCAACAGAAGTGTGGGTGGCTGCCCCCCCCCAGCCACTCTCAGCCCCCCGCACCCTGCCATGACAGGCAGCCATGGTGGCCTGACAGCCTGCCAAGCCAGGCTCTAATCCAGGCCGGGTCATGATGGGCCAAGCCATATGTGATAGACCGCTGTGCCTGCTTTGGCCTGATCGGGCAGAACTTAGCCCGGCCCCCAGCCATGACCTTGGATGTTTTCTGAGGTGAGAGCCTGGGCTAGCCACTGACATGTCCTTGGGAAATCTGGGGCCACCATCTGGCAGTGCCTGCACAGACTGCAGGTGAGGTCCGGGCCAGATCGTGGCCAGATCCACCATCACGTCTGTTTTTACCCACAGTGCACTGCACTGTTGGCCTCATCTTACCTCTCTGAACTGAGTCCTTTAAAATATTGCTTGGTATTGGGAATCAATAAACCTGTTGGCAAATGAAAGGGAATCTGACATGTGTTCTAGTTTATACATCAGCATCTGTTGCAACAGTCATCCTGTGCCATGATGCCCTTTATTGAGAATAGGATGTTTATGCCATTTGGAACATCTGCGACAACATTTTTAAATAGGAGCTGCTGACTTCAAATAATACATACAAAATTCCATCAATGCAGCATTGTTCCCATCCCGTTCTCATCAAAGTGAAGTGTAGATTTGCCATTGTAAAGGGAGACGAATCTGGTCACAAGGTTTATTTGGTCAAGCTCTGATTTCAAAAGTAACTTGGCACAAAGGGAGAGACACTTGTTGGGAAGCTTGTAGCCAAATGAGAATAGCAAATTGTTTTTTTATACAGACAGAACAGAGTGATTGTTACCAACAGACACCCTGAAAGTGTAACCCTCCATTCATTAGAGCTAATAGCAAGCTCCCATTAACCTTAATGGATGGAGGACTGCACCCTGAACTGGGAAATAAAAATGAGATGAGCTCATTATAGAGTTTGGCACTTGTTCCTCTACCATAGTCCAGATGCCCCTATTTAGCATGCATGCACTAGTTTGGACATCTGGCAGGTCAAGCAGAGCAGGACCTGATGAATAAAAAGTGAGTTGGACATTCTGAAAGCCTTTGTACACAGCATTTCTCTGACTGAGATCTAGTAGAGTATTTCTAAAAGCAAATGCGATTTATAAATAACATATGTCATAATATGACCCCGACTCCAACCACAGTAAAGTATCATGTAAAAATTAATTTGGCATCAAATTCCTTGTAGTGACTTCGCCTCCACATCCCACTGACTCTAAAAGCCAAAAATTGGCCTGCAGTAAGTAACAAAATAATCCATTCTTGTTATTAACCAACTTCACCTATCAGACAAATCCCACAGAGATGAAGGTTCAGAGGCTGGTCATTGGGCTTTGTGTAGTTCTGGCTGCTTCTCTACAAGGCTGGAGCACATCTACAAGCAGGGGATCTCCACTCCTTTTGCTAAAATGACCAGGTTGATTAGCTCTAACACTAGACTTTCCAACTGTTGTATATGGTTTCGTCACTTAGGGCTCATTCACACGTGCAGCAATTATCTGGATTTTAAAAAATTGTTTTTCTCTAGTTCGCTGTTACCAATGCCAGTTGCGTTCACATGCGTGCAATACCATTGTTTCCTACAGCGAAATAACGCATTCAGACCTTCTTGGAGCGCGCACTTACCCACCTGTTCAGTGCGGTTCAATTACAGGAAATTACAGCATGGCTGGGCAGCAGGCTGCAGCCAGCTTTTCCCCCAATAAGTTCTTCTACCTCCCCTCCCTGGCTCCGGACCCCATTCCTCACCTGCCTCTGCCTCCTAGTAGTGCTCCAGCAGCAGGGACACAGATCGATAACGCTGTTTGTTTACAAACAACTCCTCCCCATGTGCATGATCACATGGGGAGGAGTTGTTTGTAAACAAACAGCGTTATCTCCCAGTCTGATCAGTGTCCCCTGCTGCTACTGCTGCTACTGCTGCTGCTGCATCCCGCAGGGGCAGGAGTAAAACAGCACACTTGGAAGCACAGTTGCCTTCACATGCAGGAAATATTTCGCTCCAGTTAATACCAAATACAATGTCGCTTTCACACTGCTGAACAGCGCGGGTTTATTTCAATCAGACAGCATAAAGGTAGGTTTAACTAGATATAAACTGCAGATTACTTAGGTCCGATATTGATGACAATATTTCAAATTAGGGACTTCAGACATGCAAGATATATTTGAATTTTGTAAAATTCGGACACAAACTGAACATGTGGATGCCACCTTAGATTCACTGTGGGTACAGTCATCGAGCTGTTTAATATCAGTCCAAGCTCAAGCTTAACGGTCGCTCAAATTCCACTGAAGCGAATAGGATTTTTCACCAGCATGAGAAAGTAACACAGGCAGCTGGAGAACTGCCCTGCTTATGAGTGTACATTATTTTGGCTCAAACCTCCACCAAGAAAAGGCTCAGTAATGTTCATTTTTTCCTTACAGTTAAAGGAAACTTAATTGTAAGGAAAATAATTCCTATAAAATAGGATTTTATTTTAATTTTTAAATGAATTTTATTTTATTTTAATTTTTAATTTAATGTAAATGAGGAACTTCACTACAATATTGTGGAAAATTGAAGTCGCCCAGACATCTGTTTTAAAACTTGTGAAATGGAAATGACTTTAAAGCTGTCATTTTTCAGCAAGCTTCCATGATGACTTCCGCCCCATAGTCTGGGAACTCCTACCAGAGACACTGAGAGTGGGACCAAAAACCCCAAATAAGAGCTATGTTTTTCCTTTGAATAAGCAAATCTCACATATGGTGCAAGCAAATATATTGTCCTTGCTTCTAGCTTTGTTGCAAGAGATTTTAAATCCCACTCTGTTTTAGGGGGAATGAAGCACTTTTAATAAACTGTATTCATTATTTTATCTCAGCTCTGACCTTTCCAAGCACAAGTTTATCAGTGGCTCTTGAACTGCTTTCTAGAGCTTCTCTGGATGGGAAACACCAGACGTGTCACATATTACACTTGGCCTTTCATCGTCAAACCCATTGCATCAAGAGTGAGGAAGCATTTTATGGAGACTGTAATTCTGCTGAGGACTTCCAAGGTGCAGGGGCGTAGCTACCATTGGACAAACAGGTACTTTCGTCCCAGGGCCCGTACTGGCTGGGGACCCAATATTCAAGGTAGCTAAGCCACCATCCCCCCCCCCTTTTTTTCTTTCTTTTTTAAAAATATTGCCACCTGAGCTGGCTGGGGACCCTTCCAGCTGCTGCATGGGCCCCATCCCCCTCCCTGTCCGCAGTTGCAACATTGTGTCTGGCACAATGTTGCAGCCTCAGGCAGGGAGGGGCCCCATGCAGCAGTCTGCGTCAGACCAGGTCACACTCACAAACCTTGCAGCTCGGCTCACCCCCTGGTGTCGCGTTGTGGAGGAGGAGTCCTCCTCACCAGTCCAGACCTGGTCCGGGCAGGGTTGGCTCAAGGGAGGCCCAGCCTGAGTAGGAAGGTGCCTGGAAGCAGCTCCACTAAATGCAGCCACCACCGGGCACCTTCCCACTCCAGCGCTCCCCCCATCAAGCCGGCCCAGCCTGACCCGCCCCGCCCGACCAGCCCCCAGTCTCCAGGACCGAGTGGGTGGGCTGGGGCAGCAATGGCACTGCTGCTGCTGACTGTGCTCAGCTCCAGCATGTGGCAGCGAGCCACGAGGGACAGAGTGCACCGTGGGACCAGCTCGCCACCGACCCAGAAGAAGAATGGGGCCAGCAGCACGCCACCAGCAGGAGGGCACAGATTCTACAGAGAGCAAGTAAATGCCGAGCACCATCAGCCCAGCACCTCTAGGCCAGCTGGTGGCTTCACCACGGGCAGGGGGAAAAAAAGGGGGGCACGGACATTTCTTGTCCCTGGGTCCATCCCAAGCTAGCTACGCCCCTGCCAAGGTGTAAATCCTCTTCTTGCTGCCAGACCTGCTGCTCCAGCTGCTTCTCAGCTGAGTTCAAGACTGATTCAGTGGAGGAGCACTTGCTTTAGAGCAGAGTTGAAATAAGTAGCTGAAAAAATTAGTGGTAAACCCCTCAAATATACCCTCAGTGCGGAACTGAAAATCAGAGCTCAGCTAATAAGTCATATCCATTTATGCTCCACTGGGGGTCTGTTTGATTTGGGGGTTTTGGGGGTGGGGTGGGGTCAGGTCTGGTATTTTGGTTACATCATCTCAGCAGTATTTAGCACATTTATGCACGTGCAGCTGGTGAAAATGATGTAAGGCTGCTTTTAGACACACGCAGTGTACACGCAGCGCGAAATCACACTGCGTGTAAAAATCCCATGGGTGGGGTTTAGACGTGACATCTCGCGCGTTATAGTCGGTCACGCATTCTTTTAAAACCACGAATGAAATACCTCGATATCGAGGTATTTAATTTGCAGATTTAAAAGAATGTGTAACTGGCTATAACCCGCAAGAGGTTGCGTCTAAACCCCGCCCACGGGATTTTTACACATGGCGTAATTTCATGCTGTGTGTGCACTGGCCATGTCTAAAAACAGCCTTACATCATTTTCACCGGCTGCATGTGCATAAATGTGCTCAATATTGCTGACATGATGTAACCAAAATACCAGACCTGACCCCACCCCCCAGCCCCCAAACCCTCAACTCCTTAGCAGTTGCGCCGCGCACGTCTGAAAGTGGCCTACGTGAAATTTTTTAAATGACCCAAAGACCAGACCCCAAACCCTCTGTACATGAGCCGACACCCCAGGTCCAGGCCACCCCATCTGCCCAGTGCCCACTGACTAGCAGTCTTTCCAGCTCCCTCCACTGGCTGTTTCCAGCAGGACTTGCCATCCCAGTATTTTACCAGGGATATATATACTCAAGTTCCCATGTCTTTATTTTGCACAGTATTCCCGACTGCTTTATATACAACCCCAGTAAGTCTCAAGCCTTTGGTCCTCCCAGTACCCTGGCCCTCCCAGTTCAGCACGCCCTGCGCTACTCAATTAGCCCAGCGCTCCCAGTGCTACTCAACACTGCGGCTCCTAGCTGCTACTCATGGAGACACCTCTGGATTACTGCCCAGAGGTCTTCAGCTCCACACCGCTGCCTGAAGCAGCTGGCTCCCTGCCAGCTCCCACTCAGCACTCCTCCACTCCTAGGGCTGCCTCCTCCTTGGCTCCCACCTTACCTCTGATTGGAAAGTAGGGGCTGCCAGCTACCAGGATGCACCAGGGGCCCAAATTTCTCTCAATGTGCCTGCATGTGTGGTCATCTGCCCAGCCCTGACAGGCTCCCTGGCTTTGGAAACAGCCTGTTCTGTAGCTTACATGCAAGGACAGGGCAGCTGGAGAGGCAATTGGCACCATGTAGCAGCAGCACCTACTACTTCCAAGCACTGCCCTCCTTGCCCCTCCCCACCCTGACATTGGCTAGTACCTCTATCCTGCATGTTCTCTAAATGACCTGGGGGAGGGACACAAAAGCATCACAAAAGGATCAGCATATGGCCCCACATTCTTTAGCCTGGTCCTGAGAGCAGCAGTGGAATAAAGAGTAGGAAATTCCTCCATGTCTTCAGCAATTGGCTCCTGAGTCCTCCTATCAAGGGCAGGAAAGGCAAGGACTACTGTCTACAGGACTCGGGCGGCTGTGCCAAGTCACTAGCCCCTGGAGGTCAGCTGAAAGGGCAGGAGTCAGAGGTCAGGGAAGACTCCAGAGCCAAAGGAACTTGTTGGCGACCTCTGCTTTCTGATCCCATGTCATAGGTTTTTAGTTAGTAGGTGGGAAGGCAAGTGTCAGGTTAGAAGCACTGTAAAAACAGATGTGATGGTGGTCCACTTATGCCCGCTGTGGTCTGGAATCCACCAGTATGTCCATTATGGCACCGCCAGATGTTGGCGTGCTTCTGCCCTGGAGCAGGTAGGCAGCTAGTCCAGGCTGTGTCCTCAGAAAACTCCAAGGTCGCAGCCCAGGCTAAGGGCTCCCCATGCGGGCCAATGTGAGTCAATGCAGGCTATCATGTCTGTGTGGCCCCACCATATGCTCCGCGGGTCAGGGGCCACCATGTCACTGGCCACCATGACTGTTCAATATGGCAGGGGGCGGAGTGCTGGGAACAGGGCGGGGCCAGCCACCTTTACATTTGTTGTGCTCCCCGCCCTACCCGGGCCGTCTGGGTGGCAGGATGGCTCTCTGGCTGTGGGTATTTTTGCTCTCTGCCCTGATCCAGGCCGTATTGGCTGCGGTTTCCTGCCCTGGGTTGGGCGAGAGAGCTGCCACGCTGGCTGCACATCTATTTTTACCCTGTGTCACAGCTAATAGTATATACCCATGGGTGAGAGAGCGAGAGATTTAGGTCATTCAACAGTGTTCACACTCGGAGCTCATTATTTTCTAAACTAAATGCTTCAGGGCTCAACCCAGCCCTAATTCCCAGCTGCAGCAGCCACTCAGTGTTCAACGGCATGTTAGTCACTTGGTTTCTTATTTTGGTTCCAATGCCAAATTAATTTAAAATCAGAGTGGCTCCCTGCCAAAAAAAACCTGGCGATGACACACAGAACCTTCATTAATTCTGACGTGTCCTTTTCCTCTTCAAGTGTCAAGACCTCCAGTCAATTTTCAAAGAAATGACTAATCATTAATTACTGGAGTCAGACAAAGGCCTTGCTACACCCTTTCCAGTGCATGGGGAAAAGTCACTCTCAGATACCACCCCCCTTTATTTTAACGAATGGGAATGGCATTCACCCATCTTTGAGTGCAGAGGCATAACTAGGTGGGGATGGGCCCCCGGTGCAGAAGATGGAAACGGGCCCCCCTGCTGGGGCAATCCACTCCAGTGTGTATGTGCATTCTATGTGCATGCGGCCGCCAAGTACACGGGCCCCTGTTCTAATACTAATGCACATAATTGGAACCCTTTGTATTCCTGTCCTTAGAATCCTGCTGGGGCTGTAGAATTCAGTATAAACTTGTGCCCAATGTAACAGGAGTGCCACCCCTTGAAGAGCTGTAATGTCATGAAGCCATCTCAAGTAGAGGGGTGCACCAAGGACCCATGTCGTTTTTTGTTTTCAGTTTCATTTTTTGTTATTAAAAACTGTCGTTTTCATTATCATTATTGCAATTTTGTTCATTATTGGTGTTGTCATCAGTATCGATTTCAAGCAATAATGAAGATTTTGTTTCCGGTATCATTTCCGTTGTGGGCTGCCACCAGTGGCAGAACTGCCAGCAGACACCTGCCCCAGACTTCTCAGAAGTTGAACTCCTTCCTCCCTTTCTCATTATAATGCAGATGTAATAAGTGCACAATGACAATATGAAAAATTACTATGTATGTCTAACCGAAACCTACACCTAATAACCTATACTATATGCAATATATTCTTGTCTAAGTATCTATATCAATAAACGTCTATCTGCTGTGTGTTCTATCTAAGACCACTTTTAGATGAGTGGCTCTACTTTCCGGCTTGAAGGAAGCGCTTCCTGAAAAGGTGCACGGGGTGTGTTTAGACACACCGAAAGTAGCCAGCTGCCATAGGAATCACTGCTCGTGCAGTCTCTTTGAAACCGTATTTTGAAAGCCTCGATATCGGGGCTTTCCAAATGTGCAAAAATGTGCACAATGGCTTCTCAAGTTCTCCAAACTTTATCCTTCAGTATAAAGGACCAACACTAATAAACACAGAGAAGGGTCTCTTATCCACTCTAAACAAATCCATAATGGCTCCCAAAAGACTGGGGGTGCTGGTAGAAGATTGGGACATGCCATGACATCAAAGTGCTCTGCAGGGGTAGGGCTAAGATGTTCCCCCCACTCCTTTCTTGAGATTACGGGTGTACACTTCATTTTTGTTGGTCATGGGATTGGCCCCAGCCATTAATGATTTATTCTTATTACGAGGTTGTGTATATATTTTTAATTGTCATGACCTCTAGAAGATTCTCCTGAGGTAGAGTGTTTTGCTTGAAACATACTGGGCATTATTATTATATGTATTATCTTCATGTTTTAGTTTATTGTTTCAGTAAATTTTGTTACTATGATTTCCAGTAGCCTTTTTTTTCTTTAAGTTGTGGTTGCTACTGATTTAACCCTCTTGTTGTGTTTATGGGGGGAATGTTGCCCGACAGACCAGTAGAGGGCTCTGCTAATGACAGCCCCTGGGAGGAAAAAAATGATATTTTACTACTTCTAAATGTTTGTTTCCCCAAAAGAATGAAATGTGCAATTTCATTCAGAGCTAGCACAGTCATGATTACAGGAAATCGTTTTGAAAGTGTGCATGCATGTGGTTGGTTTTTTAGTTTTTTTTAAAAAAAAATATGCGTGGGAAAATATTGAAAGAAAAACTAACAATGATCTCTGGTCCCAAAAAGAGAAGTTTGGTTTTAGAAATAAAAGGCAGGCAGGCAGAGTTCTTTATTTGTGGTAGCCATTGGCCATCACAGAGTATAAATACAAAACAGCAGAAAAATAATGAATAGACAGATACCCATTAAAGTAAGACAAATCAAACTCAAAATTCTCAAAATTCCCTAGCAGCAGCCACCCTAAGTTTAATAGCATCAGCTAAAAATTTGGACACTTGCAGGGTAACTGCTGGGTCCTGCCCCAAGAGAAGCAAAACCAATGCATCCCCTTGGCTGCAGGGTTTCATATCTGCAATCACTGGGGTGAGATAGATGGATCTGGGAATTAAATAAAGTGAACAGTCAAAACTGACATGGGATAGAGATTCAATAGTGTTCTGATTGTAGCCCTGACAAATTCTCTGCTCCTAAGGTGTCCCGTTCCATCTGCCTTCAGTGACGGCAGAAGGAAGAAGACTAAATCTGACCAACGTAAAGTTCCTCCTAAAAACCCAACAAAGGGGAAAATGTAAATAAGATGCACCATAGTGATTGATTGGGAGTAACTTGTACAGTTGGGAGATCTATTGAGAGTTAATAGCGGCAGACAAAGTCTGCCTTTCCTCATCAAAGATACACTGTTTTATCAGAGAAAAAGTACTTGATGGAGGCATGGCAAGTAATCGTTCTTTCTCAAACCTTAATTGGACGAGGAGATCAGAAATGCCCTCTGCCCAAAAGTCATGATTAGAAATAACAGCAGATATAGGGGAGGAAATAATTAGAATGATCTTTTCACAGAATCAATGAAAAACAGCATTTTGAGTTGGTTTTGTCCAAGAATTAGCTCAGATTTTGCTGAGTTCCTAAGCTCCTGTCCTGTGGCATCGCACTGCACCATTGGGGCAGAACAATACCTTGTTCTAAAAAGGATGAACAAGAAGGTGAAATCAAGTAGAAAGCCAATATCCTGTCTTGCAAGCATGTGCCAAACTCTACTAATGTTAAGTAGCTGTTCCAACTTTGAGGTCAGTGGGACTATCCGTGGTTGCTACCTTCAGTCTCCGCCAACTCAACATCACCTAGTGCAGGGGTTGGCAACTGGCCTGAAGGCCCACATCTAGTTTTTATGTGGCCTCTTTCTAGTTCTTGGATCTGGCCATTGGATCCAGTTTCTGACCTCAAGCACAGAAAGAGTGAGGTCAGGGGAGGGAACAGAGATAACAGAGAACAGAGACAGATGGTTCCATAGCATAAATCTATAATGTGGAACCCCTCCTCCCCTCCATTCCTTCCCCCATCTCTTAAGCACTCCCTCCTCCAACATCTATGCAGCCCCAATACTTTGTATTCATTTACAAAGTGGCTCCTGTGAAGAAAAAGATTCCCCACCCCTGACCTAGTGGTATCCAACCCAAGCCAGTTTCTGAAGAGACCAGTAGTTTATTCACACAGATCCTAGCTGCAGACCTCTCAGTCTTATGCAGATCACTCCCTATATACTGAGCTAACTTCAGAAAATTTGTTTACTATTGGGAGTAGAGCTGCAACCAGGCACCTAAAGATTCAGGCACCCCCAATGGATCTGGAGTGCCCCAATTGACCCAGGTCTGTTCAGGCACTATCGCTGCCCAAACAGGACTCAATGGGCTGCTCGGTCATGCCAGCTGGCCTTTGAAACTATGCGGCCCGGTCCAGATCCTGTCACTTTCAAAGGCCGCTTCCCCTCCCCCTGCCCAGCGCCTCTCAGCTGAGAGGTGGTCTAGGCGGGGAAGCACTAAGTGGCCTTTGAAACTGACAGACCCCTGCCCAGCTGAAGCAGCCTGGGCCAGAGCCTGTCACTTTCAAAGGTCGCTTCCCCTCCCCCCACCCAGCGCCTCTCAGCTGAGAGGTGGTCTAGGCGGGGAAGCACTAGGTGGCCTTTGAAACTGACAGACCCCTGCCCAGCTGCAGCAGCCTGGGCCAGAGCCTGTCACTTTCAAAGGTCGCTTCCCCTCCCCCCGCCCAGCGCCTCTCAGCTGAGAGGTGGTCTAGGTGGGGAAGCGCTAGGTGGCCTTTGAAACTGACAGACCCCTGCCCAGCTGCAGCAGCCTGGGCCAGATCCTGCCACTTTCAAACGCCACTTTCTCTCCCCCCCAGTGCCTCTCGGCTGAGAAGTGGTCTAGGCAGGGAAGCACTGGGTGGCCTTTGAAACTGACAGACCCCCTGCCCAGCTGCAGCAGCCTGGGCCAGTTTCTGTCACTTTCAAAGGTTGCTTCCCCTTCCCCCCCACTAAGTGCCTCTCAGGTGAGAGGTGCTCTAGGGGTGGGAGTGGGGGGAGAACTGACTGGCCTTTGAAAGTGACAGGACCTGGGCCAGATCCTGTCACTTTCAAAGGCTGCTTCCTCTCCCCACCCCAGAGCACCTCTCAGCTGAGAGGCACTCTAGTGGGGGAAGTGCCGGCTGGCTTTTGAAACTGACACGCTCCAGTGGAGCTGGGCTCTGCGGTGCTCCCAGCTGGACTTGTTAGTTTCTCTGCATAATGCTCACATTTTCAGGCATTGAGCACCTGACTGGTCCTCTGGTAGCCCGTCAGGTGCCTGATAGGGTGCCCAAAAATGTGGGCATTACCCCTGATTAGGGGGCACAGAACTGAGCTTGGGCACCCAGTACAACTGTGTTTCTGTACTGTCTCCTCTTGTCAGGTCTGGCTGCCAGAGGTGGGAAGGGCTCAGGACAACAGCTTCTAACTGAGACAAGAAGGTGCCCAGTGGATTAAAATTCAGAACAGGAGCTGATGAGGAATGGAATCACTTTTTGGAGACTGTGTTCTAATGTAAAATAAAAACACTTGGGGAAGGAGACTTGTGTTTTGTTAGATTCTAATCTGGCGAGGACTTGCAGTAAGGGCAGATTGCCTTGTTAGTACACACTCCTTGTACTGTCTTCCCAAAATATATGTTGGGAGTGACAGTAGCAGACTTTAAAAACTTTTGTCAATCTAGACTGCCTTGGAAAGCTTTAACACGGCCATGGAGCCTCTCCTGACAACAGAGTAGCTAGTCTCTTCCTGCACTTTAAGACCTTGTGACTGTGGCATCAGGCTAAACTTTTCCAAACCAGCATTCATTTCCAATGAAATACAAACCTATCAGTAAGGTGATAACAGATGAGTGCGCCTGAAGAAAGTCTGGCCTGTTGATTTGCCATGGAAACAGCAAGCCATAGGGAAGAGAGTGTGGGTGATAATGGCTATTGCTCCAACCTTATTACTACTCTCGTCAGACACAGCCACCAGTAACTCGCTCCTTTTGCGGTTTGATGGACCCATTGGTTTTATTAGCACTATTAATCTCTCTGTTATGGGGTGCTGTGACTGTCCTGACTCCTCTTTGCTTCACTGAAGGCATGAAAGCTCGAGCGACAGAAGAATGGAAAAACAACCTGGGGAAATGGCATAGAAGATGGGAGTGGAGTGTAATTTTTTGCTCATTGGGACTCCTGCTTTGGGAGGCCCCTAAGAACAGGTGTAATAACCGCCATCTTTATCATCTTGTGAGGCATACAGTCAGGGGCTATTCGTACACCCCCAACACGAAGGGGAAGGCATGGCAGGAACCATCCCAGGACTGGGTGCTCCCGAGGCTGACAGCCAGCAGAGGATGCTGTCACAGGGGTACCACAGAGCTGTTGTCAGAAAGGCAAGCTGGGGCAGATTGCCAGTCAGATCAGTCTGAATCTGTCAACAAACAAGCAGGAAGTAGAAGGGAGTAGTTAGTAGGGCCGGCCCAAGGGTTTCAGGGGCCATGTGCCAAGCCTTGCTGCGGGGCCCCAAAGACTGGCCGGTACTCACTAGAATTGCGGGGGGGGCGGATTTTCAGGGGATGAGGGGGTGGCTGGTTACTTACCTGCAACTTGACTGTGTCAGCTCAGCTCCACAGCGTGTAACTGGCCAGGGATTCCCAGGAAGTTTACCCCCCGCCCCCCATGAGGACTGACTCGGAGATGCCCAGTGGGGAAAAAAACAAAAAATGATGGCATCTGTCAGTCTCTAGCCCATGGCGGCGCAGGGCCCTTCGCCCCGCGGGGCCATGTGCCTGGGCACTGGTGGCACATGCCTCGGGCCGGCCCTGGTAGTTAGAGGCAGGAACAGGAGAAATCCCAAAGCTCAGAGGCAGAGTTGTTAATGGGGGTCAGCAGAGCAGAGTTTGTGTCAGAGAGCCAGAGGAAGGGTTGGTACGTTGTGGCAGAGCACAGACTTGCTTGGGTACTGGCCCCTTTAAGAGGTCAGCTTTGGGCTCAGAGGCACACCTGGGCAGGGTGTGGCTAAGCCAACCTGGATGTTAAAAGCCTCTGATCTCCACAGCTGGCAGTGGGAAACTTGAGAAGCCGCAGAGTCTGGGAACAGGCTGAGGGAGTCTGGGGAGAAGTGCTTGGAGAAGCAGGCACAGAGGACTTTGTGTGGAGAAGCCAAAAGGGCAAGAGAGTGGGGAGCTTTTTATGTACTTAGGTATGAAAAATTGTTAATTTGCATTTATGGTGGAGGATTACTGCAGTGGAAATAAATGGACATGTTCGCTGATTCCCAGAGTGGTCCTGTCTGCTTGGGGGTTCAAATCCTGAAGGGAACCACCCGGCCAGGGCCCACACTACCACATAAATGTATGGCCAGGAAGAAGGGGCAGGAGAGTGGGGCGTGGGCTGAAGACAGGATCACAATAAAGAGGCACAGGCAGGTCCTGAGGCAAGACCAGCTACAGCCTTCTGCTTGCTCAAACAGCTTTTATTTCTCATCATGCCTTTTTATTATTATTAAGTATTTATACCACACTGGCAATGTACCTGGCACTGAACAATTAAAGACGGGCTCCTGAGCTGAGGGGTTATAAATTATCTAGGAGAGACAAGGGAGAGAGGAACATAGAGAGACAGGGATACATTCACAAAGTGGAGAAGTCACAGGTGCATGTACTTAGGTTAGTTGCAGAGGAGAAGGGGACCCTGGATAAAAGTCAGTAGAAGGTGCATCAGTGAGCACTCTCTGGGGATGAGGAGCTATGGAAGAGGTAGGGGTTTGAGGAGGGATTTGATGGTTAGGAGGGACGGGACAGAAGACAAATACATTCACAAAGGGAGTTCCAGGAGCAGGGGGCAGCATGATGGGACAAAGGGTGTTAAAAGATAAGAGATTTACCCACTGGAGTCTGAGGTCACTTTGTGGAGCCCACATGTAGCTACCACTCATTGGTTCCACGTGACAAACTGGACAAATGGGCAGGTGTTCCTCCTCACCACACTCCGCATCCCCTCCTCTCCACCACCAAGACACAGTCACTCCCCGAACTGCTCTAGGCACTTCTTTCTGGACTCCCATGATCCTAGCGAATCTGCACATGTGTGGAGGCTGCATGCACCCTAACAGATGGGAGGTGGCCACTTGGGTGCAAATTCACCTGTGTCAGCATTCACCTGCACAGCAGGCTCCGCAGTGCCTGGGACGACACTGTGAGTGGGGGCTGTAAGGAGGCAGGTGGTGGGTGCAGACAAATATCTGGCAGCCACCTAATAGATGGGCAGGTGACCACCCATCCGGAGGGAGCTAATCTGGGTTACTGTCTCATCTGTTTTCCCTCAAAAACAGTCCAGGAAGCAGGTGGCTCAGTTTGGGTGAGGGTGATGGCAGAGAAGTGAAGAACATAAGAAGTGCCATACTGGGTGAGACCAATGGTCCATCAAGTCCAACCTCCTGTCTCCGACTGTGGCCAATCTCTTTCTCTTGGGAGAAGTACCCAACAGGTCACAATGGACAATCCATTCCCGGTTGTTCCAGCGCCAACAGTAAGAGGTTACATCCCCCAAACCTATTTGGGTAATATGGACCTATCCTCCAAGAATGTATCCAGCCCCTGTTTAAAACTAGCTACACTACTGGCTTTGACCACTTCCCTGGCAGTAAATTCCACAAGTTAATTGTGCACTGAATGAAAAAAATATTTTCTCATTTGTTTTAAATCTACTACCAGTTAATTTCATGGTGTGTATCCCCTTGTTCTAGGGGAAAGCTCCTTAGCAGAAACAAGTGCAGAAAGATAGGCCATGAAAAGCCTTAAAAGTCTGGTTGTGTTTCCAGGAGTGTAGAAGGGCAGATCTTTAGTATCCTGGAGGATTGCCAGCAAGGTTAGCCCTGTCATGGCACTGTGGCTAGGGTAGCTGCCTTGAAGTTCCCTGCGCCTGGCTTTTAGCCAGTGGGATCTGAGAAGGAGAAAGAGGAAGTTTTTCAGGGAAAGAGGTTCTGTATCAGACCATAGCTGTTTGTTTCTCTCATTTTGTAATACAACGTTGCATTTGTGTTTCACTCTGAGCTGAAATGACCTAACCCAGAACTAGACACCTAGACTTTGAGGGCAGTTTGATCAGACTGTGCATTACAGCTTTACAACTTCATCTGGAACCCCCTCCCCCTCATAGCTACTGGGGACAGAGCCACCCAATATCTACCATTCCTTAACTTCAGGGGGGAATGAGCTTAATGGTCTTAAGCCGGGGTTCCCCGGGGTACAGGGGTACAAACAAAGGCTACAAAGAGAACACAGACTGCGTCTGGGAAAGTGAAAGGGGGGGGGTTAGGCTCTGCAGAGGGGAAGAAAAAGCAAGAGACTGGACCTGTAGTTTACCTCTCCTAGCTGACTGAGCAGGATCAGCAGCCCAGGATCCAGCGATGTTGGGGTCCAAAAAAGGGGAGGGGGAGGCTGAAGTCTGGGGGATCTATTAGCCCAGACACATGCAGGGAGACCTGCATGTATCTGGGGTCCAAGCTTTCTCCGAGGCTGATGGGAAAACCAGGGGCAGTTATAGGGTACTGAGCAAAGGATTTGGGGAGGCTACGATGGGTTGTTTGGGGTACACAATGAGCTAACGAGGGGAGAAATCCAACTTCCACTTCCATCACAAAAAGGGCCATCCAAGATGCATAAGATATCTTTGACACAGGGGGAAAGAGTAAACAACAGTGGCTGGAGGGTAGTTAAGGAGGGGAGGAGAGGACTAATGATCAGCTTCCTGGGACACAAAGGGAACCCCTGGATTTCTTTATTCCTGGGGGGGGGTTGCTGCTCCAAGTTCCAATTATCGGTGCTCTACTGAATAGGAAGAATGCCTCTTAATGGCCCCATACTTTACTCTAGGCATTTTCCTTTTTCCTCTCTTCCCCCAGGTTCAGGCTGGTATTTCACATGAGCGACCTACTTTCTGCTGGGTGCCATGGTGGCTGGGTCCGATCCTTACTCTGTCTTACAAGCCCCCCTCTTGCTCATAATGGGGAGCTATCCTCTCAAGCCCTTTTCCCCATGTTTTCCAGCCCTTGGCCATGTCTGGGAGCTGTCCTTTCAAGCCCTCCGGGTTCAAGTTTGTTGGCCCTTGGTCATACAGCAGAGGGGGGGTTGTACCCATTTTAGGGAAAACTGAGGCCATCATCAACAGCATGCCACCATCACATGTATTTTTACCCAATGGAAAGAACACAGCGATCAGTGTACAGATCCCTGTTGATGGGGATGACTTGGTTAAGCACAGCAGAAAGCAGTGCCCGGTAGCAGGGAAGAGAGAAGGAAAGGGAAATTTATGCTGCATGGGTTTGGGCTCCAAGGGGGGGGGCTATCAATCCCCCAGCTGCTCCCCTGCAAGCTAATAAGTTTGGTTCCTCCTATGCACACAGTTTGTCTTGTGGGTGGAGCCGGGAAGAGTTCCCCCAACGTTTAATCTCCACTCCAACCCCATCTCTCTTCAATCCGACCCCTTGTCTCTGTGGATGGGCTTTCTGCCTCATTTCCCTTTTCTCCTCTTTCAGTTTCCTCCCAGTCACTATGTGCATCCCATATAAGTTCTTGTTTGCCTACAGAACTACCAGGGTACAATTCTTCTAGCCGTTAACTGAAAATGCAGTCAAAATGAGTGCATTATTTCTCCAACTGGACAGGCCTGGGATACCCCAGGCTATGTGCTCTGAATGCAGATGGTTTCCATGTACGTTTGCAGGACCTGGAGGATTGGAGGGGAGGGTTAAAAATGCTAAATTCTAATCTGAGTTGCTGACTCAGCAGTAGTGGTGCCATAGGCTTTGTCTGATTCCTCTACTCAGTTAATGCTCTTGTCCACTTCTGACTGGCAAGGCATTCATTAAGCTCAGTAATGACTGATCACTCCTTTGTGGAGCCATATATATATATACACACTATACATTACATACACACACTCTCTCTCTCTGTTCTGCCTTCTTTCCAGGTTCCCTCTGCTCCCATTATTATTGATTGACCCACTGGTAAGTGAGCTAGCACAGCAGCTCATCCCTGCTTATCTGCTCGGTTCCCAAGAAGTGCTGCTAATGAGACTTTGTCAGTCTCAGAGAGACATGTGAAAATTCGAAGCTAACAGCAGAGAAATCAGAAAACCACTTTAGCAGCTGCCCAGGTTGCTCTAAGGAACTACAGGTCTGTCAGAAACGATTAGCCAGTGTGGGCATTAACAAACAAGATGATAGCCTGCTTCAGTCTGGGTAGCCCCCACTCAGGCTTAGCGTGTGCAGCCTGATAAACAGGCAGCCTCTTATTTCATGCAGTTCCAGACAGCTGCCACTTGTGGAGCCAGTGAGAGCGAGAGCAGAGAGAGGGGCAGGAGGTGGTCGCTCCTCAATGCTCTAGGATTTCTTCCCTCTACTCTATGGTGCTGCATGCAACCTAAGTGGCTGGACACGGGCATGTGGGCGTGTATTAGCCCTCATTCACCCACATGGCGGGCTCCATATTCTCAGGCTCTCTCCGTGAGTGGGGGCTGCAGGTCTAGTGGGTGGATGCCACGTGGCCAGTGTGGGCAAACACCTAATATACAGGCAGGTGGACCCACACCTGGTGTGGGCTAAAGTGGGGGGGCTACTGTACCCTCTCGTTTGTTAACTCCATTGTTCTCACACTCAGAGCAGTGAAAGAATAGCTAACTGTGGTATTTAGCCACCACCTAGGAGAGCAGTTCCAGTGTGTTAGTTGTTCTGGAATAGGGAGTGTTGACTGAGGGTGAAAACAGACATGATGCTAACACGGCTTTAATGTTTCTTATGCATGTCGCAGGGCTGCATAGGGCACCAATATAGCCCTGCAACATGCGTAAGAAATGTTAAAACGGTGTTAAAGGCATGTCTGTTTTCACCCCAAGGAAGCTTGTGAAAACATACTCTTAGTTAATCAGGAATAACTATAACTAGCATATTTGAACCACTCTTTTATTGAACGTATAAGCTCCTGTGGGTCTTGAACTACCAAGCCCAGGGTTGTGGAGGAGCACTGTCTTAGCCTCTAGCACCACTGCCTATTAGCTGTGACCCCAACCCTGTCCTCCCAATGGTTTCTTCTGTGTTTCTTCCAGCCCTTGCCTGAACTGCACCCTTCCCAGGTGTTTTCCCTGTACTTCAGCCCTGTCTCCCAATGTCCTGATTGGTCACCAGCTAGCAAAAAAGGCATGCTGGTACCCGCAGGAAGTTGGCTAGAGCAACTGCACCATGCTATTAGTGCCCTCCTACAGCATGTCTTAATGCCTGTGTGACTTTCAGTTCCAATCCTCCCTTGTGCTCTAGCTCCAGCCTCTCTTACGTTCTAGTCTCCTTGTTTCCAGTTCTCCCAGCCTCTAGTATCCTGGTTCCCTTGTGCTTCAGTCCCTTCTACTCCCTTTATCCTGGGTTCCCTGTCTCTTGTATCCTGCGGGTGCTTCCCTTTTTCCTAGGAACCTTGATGATGAGGAGCTGTATTCTCCCTGAGATCAATAGACCTCCCCGCTCCTTTGTTCCTACTCCCTTTGCTGGCCCTTGGACCACTCCATTCTCCCTTCAACCTTTTCCCTGACCTCCTCCTATCTGCTCCCTTGTGGCTCTCTAGTTCTGTGCATCCATTGTCCAGCTTTGTCCCCTGGGTCTCTTGCTCTTGCTTGTGGTCTGCTTCCCTTCCTCCCTTGGCTTGTTCCTAGCTCCTGTTCTCAGCGTTGTCTCCTGGTTTCTCTTTGCTGGTCCCGGCCCTGGTTCCTGATCCCCTACATCCTGGATGCCCCAGACCTGGGGGCCCTGGCAGAGTGATACAAAGAACCCATGCAGCCACACTTTGATCCCTGCAACATTGTAAACAATATGGTAGTTAAAGTTAATGGAGTGAGAGAATCTAGAAGAGCTGATTTTGAGGGTGTGCCCATGGGATTCATAGCCAGTTGCACATCAGTCTGGGATTTTCCCTGGTAGAAGTTTTTTCCACCACCTTTTGGGCTTGGAAATCAACAGGGGCAACTGTACTATGTTGATTTTGTTAGTTCTTTGATAGTTGATTGTGGGATGGTGTTGACACAGCTGGTGGGACATGGCAGGGGTTTGTGGGACTGCTTGAGTGGTTCCACTCATTCCTGTCTGGGAGAACTAATGAGTGGGGTTATTGGGAGGTAAGGACTTCCTATGTCCCCTGTGCTTTCACAAACAAGAAGTTAAAGTAAAAGGGCAACCATTTACCTTTCCAAACAAGTGAGGTTAAAGCAGAGGGGAAGTTCCTACTCAGGGAGGGAGTGGGGGATGCTCAGCTGAGCTGGAGGGAGGGAACTCCCTGGTTTGCACAATCCTCCACAGTCTGATTCACCAGAATTTCTCCCTCAACACTACATGAGGCTGCTCACAGAAGTCACCTTCCCATTGCTTTCTCTCGCTTTGCTTTGGTGAAGAAAAAATTATATATGACTTATTGTTATTCCAGCCACCCCCTGTTGGTAGTTCCTGTATATTCCCAAGCAGGGAGATCAGGGGCGGAAGAGAGCCATTTAATCTCTGGTTCCCCTGGTACGGATGGGATCAGAAGCAGAGGGAGGCAATTATTCCAGAATAACCCAGGAATATCTACCCTTATTTGAGCTGCTAGAATTGTGCAAAGGGGACACACAGTAGTTCCCATAATATTAGGAAACTGGAACCCTGAAAGCTGCCCTATATAATTCCATGGTTCTGCAGAAGAAAGTACAAAGGAGTTTTTCTGGAAGCAGCCTAAACCTGTTTCTATTGTAATGAGTCCTGACCCTGGACTGTGGTTATGAGATTCCCCCCCTCCCCCCAACATGAAGGAATTCCTCTCTTAGCTATTTTCTCCACATTGATACTCCCAGTGTTCAAAAATCATGATTCATTTCATTTTATTTATTTATTTCAACATTTATATCCTGCTTTCTCCCACCACAGGTGGCCCAAAGCAGCTAACAACAGTACGTATACTAAAAACATTTCAATTCAATTAAAAAACACACACAATTAAACAATAAAATAAGACAACCATAAAACAAACCCATACCACCCTCCCTAACCCCCCCCCTACCCTTCTCCCTCACCAAATGCCTGACGGAACAGCCAGGTTTTGCAGTTCCTGCGGAAGGCCGGGAGATCTGGGGTCAACCGTGCCACGCAACGCAGCCACCGAAAATGCCCTATTCTGCATGGCCACCCGGGGGACCTCCAACAAGGCACCCCCAGATGACCGCAAGGGCCGATCTAAATCCCGGGGGGTGAGGCGGTCTCGCAACTAAGCAGGGCCCAGACCGTGTAAGACTTTATAGGTTAAAACCAACACTTTGAATCGGACTTGGAAGACTACTGGCAGCCAGTGCAGAGATCGGAGCACTAGTGTAATGTGCTCCTAGTGGCCCAGCCCCACCAGGAGCCGGGCCACCGCATTCTGCACCAGCTGCAGCTTCCGAGCCATCACCATAGGTAGCCCCACGTAGAGCACATTGCAGGAGTCTAACCTAGAGGTAATAAAAGCATGGATGATCGTGCCCAAGTCTGGAACCAAAACCAGCAGCCAAAGCTGCCGCACCAGATGTAACTGGCAGAAGGCACTCCTTGCCACAGTCTCCACCTGGAGATCCAGGTGGAGCTGCGCATCAAGGAGCACCCCCAGGTTCCGCACCTGGGATGTCAGCGGAGGGCAGACTCCATCAATCGATGGAGCCATCACCTCCACCAACCTACCCACTAACATCACCTCCATCTTGTCAGGATTCAGTCACAGTCAGTTAGCCCTCATCCAGTCCCCCAAAGCTGCCAGACACCGAGTAAGCACCGAGACAGCCGGGCCTGGGTTGGTTGAAAATGAGAGGTAGAGTTGGGTGTCAACAGCATATTGATGACACCTCACCCCAAACTCTCTGATCACCTCGCTGAGCGGCTGCATGCACATGTTGAACAGGAGAGGGGACAGAACCGAACCCTGCGGGACCCACACGGGAGGTCTCAGTAAGATGAAAAAGAATCACCAAGTACCACCCGCTGAGTTCTTCTGGTCAGGAATGAGCAGAACCATTCAAGAACAATCCCGCCCACCCCCGCACTGTCCCACAGGTGCGTCACCAACATCTCGTGGTCAACGGTATCAAATGCTGCCGATAGATCTAATAGGACCAATAGGGTCGATCGACCCCGGTTCTTTTCTCAGTGAAGGTCATCCACCAAGGCCACAAGTGCTGTCTCAGTGCCATGACCTGGACGAAAGCCAGACTGTGAAGGATCAAGGTAACTGATGTGGTCAAGATGCTCCTGGAGCTGCTGAGCCACTACCCGTTCAATCTCATCTCTCACGAATCATGAGATTAGTTTAAGTATTAAATTTAAACATATCTTTGGTTCTTTATATTTACCTGATAGTTTCTGAGCCTCCAACCTATGGTCTGTTTATGGCCCTTTTCACACAGACACTCTAACACTGATAAAATGGGTGTTACAGTTTATTATACATGTTGCAGGGCACCCATAGAGCACACCTGCAGCCCTGCAACATGTATAATAAACCGTAACACCCATTTTATCCATGTTAGAGTGTCTGTGTGAAAAGGGCCTATATAGGCTTCCTGGGCAACCACAGCCACAAGGACCAGCAGCTCACCTTCAAATTGCATGTGAAACCAGGAGCTGAGGCTTATTAGAAAGCTACACAGTATCACAGGACTACCAATAAAATCAGGAGAGTGCACAGTTTAATGGGATGGTCTACAAAGCCAGGCCACAACTGGTAATATTGTTCAACTCATGGAATTATAAGTTTGGAAAGGATCTCAAGGTCCAGCTGATACCTTGTTCCAAGTCAGAATGGCCTACACCAGGCATAGGGAACCTCAGACCTGGGGGCAAATGCAGCCCCATGGCTAGTTTTTATTTAGCCCCTTTCCAGTGCCTGGATCTGGATCCATTTCCTACCGCCAAGCAGTGAAAGACTGAGCTTAGGGCAAGGGAACCAAGATGAGTTCATGCACACAAGGACAGGGGACAGATCCATGATCTGGTCCCTCCTCTTCCTGAGCCCACCCCTTAAGCACCCCCAAAGCTATGCAGCCCTTGGAGCTTGTACAATTTTTCAAAGCGGCCCCTGTGAGAGAAAAGCTCCCAACCCCTGACTTATACGAGCAGCAACATTCCTAGGATCCACGACTCGGGGTCTGTGAGGCTGAGTCTACAACTTAGGCCCCTTTTTGCACGGGCGCGGTGGGTGGAGTGGGAATGAGTGTGCTCTGGCAGCAGGTGGAGGTAGATGTGCTCCCTTTCCCACTGGTGCACACTCACCTCCACCCACGGAGCCTCGTCCATTTTTTCAGATAGCTCCGTGGGTGGGTGATGGGTGGAGGTGGGTGTGTGCCAGGACGGAGCACACGTCCACCTCCACCCACCGCCCATGGTGTTTCCACGAGTGGACACCCATCCCACCCCCCCAACTTCCGTGTTGTGCACACAGACGCCCCACCCACCGCACAGCCGCTCACACACCCAGTGGGGGCGGGGTCCGTGCAAAAACGACCATAGCCACTAATCTAAACCCATTGTTGCTACTGTCTCTCAACAGCTGATTCCTGTTGTGTGTAAAATTAACAACACTATTCCTTGAGTTCTCAATCAGCTTCTCAAACGTCGTGTATCGGCTTATAAGTAGAACTTCTTTCTTTACATGAACCAATCAGTCTAATCTTCTGGTCCCTTAAATTTAATTCAGCTGATTTTACTTTAGGCAGTGTTCCGGAAGGATGACAAGTTTGAACTAGCTATAGAGCCTTTTTCTATGCAATTCACCTAAGGCTGTGCTGTCCTGCTCTACACAGTAATGGAGTGTGAGTCGACAGAAGAGTCAATACATATATTTGATGCAAATACAGAATTAGAAAATTGTAGTGTATTTGACTCCATTTCAAGGAAGCAAATACAAAATGACATTCACTTCCATCTTCATTTGTGGTTTTGAATCTTTATTTTGGTATTTTTGTTTTGGCATTTTGGTTACTTTGCTGTTCCAGTATTTAATACTTTGCTTGCTTCAGTGGTACTGTTTGGCAAGAATGGGGAGTGGCAGGGCCAGTCTTAAAATTTGTGAGGTCCAGGGAGAAGAGAAAATGTGGGGCCCCTGCCCCCCCTCACCCATGGTGCCCTTGGTGACAGTTTGGAGGCTGCACCTGGTGCAGAATGTGGCGACTCACCTCATTATGGAGACACGTCACCGCAAGCACATAACACACCGGTGGTCCGTTCACTGCACTGGCTGCCAATAGTCTTTTGGGCCCAATTCTAAGGTGCTGGTGATGACCTTTAAAGCTCTAAATGGCTTAGGTCCCAACTATCTGAGGGATCGCCTAGCTCCTCGTGTCCTGTCACAGCCTCTGTGATAAGCTGGGGGCGCCTTCCTGGAGACTTCAGTTTTTCACCGGGTCTCGACTACAAGGAGGGTGTTCTTCTCAGCTGTCACACCTTTGCTATGGAACTCCCCCAGGAGGTCCGCCTGTGTTCAAGCCTAGTGGCCTTCTGGAAGCAACGTAAGACCATCTTGTTCCGTCGGGCTTTTGGCAGCAGGAACTGAATTGGGGGGGGGGAGTAATTTAAAGGGGAGGATAAATTGGGGGATATGGAGAGGGATTAGGTAGGAGGTTGTTGGAGAGTGGGAGTGAGTTGGGTTTGTGGGGGTTGTATTTTAAATGTTTTTATATTTTGTTTTATATTTTTTGTAAGCTAACTTGAGCCTTCGGGGAAGGGCGGGATATAAATATAAAAAAACAAATAAATATGCCCCACCCCCTCACAGGCACTATGGAGTAGGGGGGCCCTGCACCCTGCTCTGGTGAAAATGAGGCCCCCAGAAGTAAAGAAAACAGTGGGGCCCAGAGTGGTCGGTCCAGGTTGCCCTGTGGTAAGGCTAGTCGGGGGGTGGGGGTGGAAGGGTCGTTAATGACATTGCTTCATTTTGGGCCAATCACATTCACATAGAGGGGGAAACCCCAACAAATACAGTCACCAAAGCAAACAAAATATGAAATCCTGAAATACCAAAGTTAAGTACAAAAGTAATGAAAATGAAGATGTGGAGATGCCTATTTTGAAATAGTACTGAAGATTATTTCAGATATTCATGGGAATGAATACGAGTCCTGTTCCTTTCAGCCTTTGGTTCATCATTTTACATGTTTTTAGAAAGTCTATATGTGCATAAGCTAAGGAGGCAGGTTGGAGTCAGAAAAGGAGAACAAATAGTCAATTTGGGGATTTAATGACTTAAATTCCAGTATGCAACTGTCTGGAAAGTGATTACAGCTAGTTTCAGTCAGTCCTGAAATGGTTCACCTGAATTAAAAAAAAAAAAATCAGCTCCAAACATTTTTTTCATCATGTTATTCATTATTTAATAACTGTTAGGGCCATGCAATTATGACTCAAAGAGCAATGACAAGGATAAGATCTCATTCAAGAGTATTTATGGAAGGGGGGGGCGGGGGGGAATCCTTGTCATATCTAAGCCTACTAACCATCAAAGACAAGACTTTGCTGCACTGTTAAGCTGGTATAAATCCCAGTTAACTCAATTTACGTTACACTCTTATAAATCTCGATTATCTCCAATGCAAGTCAATGCAGAATGTTTGTTTGTTTATTTATTTAAATTTATACCCACCCTTCCCTAAAGGCTCAGGGTGGCTTGAAATAATAAAAACACACAAAACTCTAAAAATACAATAAACTCCCTACCCACCCCAACCCCTGCTTAGCAAATTCCTTGCTTAAAAAAAAAAAAAAGAGTTTTACATCCCCTCTGGAATATGCTCAGGTTCTGACAGAGCTCTGGGGAAGGCAGTTGCATAATACTGGGGGAAGCAACTGAGACAGCCTCTCTGCGTACCCTTGTTGTACGGACAAGATTGGCAGGCGATACCCACAAAAGAGCACTGAAGTCAGTGCAGACTACAGAGCACATGTGTAATGTGCTCACAACGACTAGGCCCAAAAGGATATGGGCCATCGTGCTCTGCACCAGCTGCAGCCTCCAAACAGTCAAGGGCAGCCCCATGTAGAGCGTGTTGCAGTAACCTAGCCTTGAGGTGATGAAAGCATGAATGATGGTGGCCACTAGATCTGAATCAGAAAAGGGACGCAGCCTCCTCACCAGATGGAGTTGGTGTACAGCAGTCCTGGCCACCGCTGCAACCTGACAATCCAGGCGTAGCAAGGGGTCGAAAAGCACTCCTCCAAGACTATGAACCTGAGTAACTAGAGAGGGCCAGACCCCCTCAATAACAGAGGTCCCAATCCCCTACAAGTCACAGGGTCGGCCAACCATCATCACTTCAGTCTAGTTAGAATCCAGTTTCATATGGCTCACCCTCATCCAGTCCCCAACAGCAACTAGGCATTGGGTAAGCACCAATATTGCAGGACCTGGGTCAGATGAAAAAGAGAGGTAGAACTGAGTGTCATCAGCCTACTGATGGTACTTCACTCCAAACCTCTTAATTATCTTGCCTAGCAGCCTCAGATACACATTGAAAAAGAGGGGAGACAAGATGGAATCCTACAGGACATCACAGGGGAGGTTCTAAGGTGAGTATGAGCAACGGCCTGGGCCTGTCCTGTCTGAGGGACCACCTCATTTCCCATGTCCCAGAGCAGCTCCTGAGGTCATCAGAGGATGCCCTCCTAGAGGTTCCCAATCCCCGTTATTGATTGGTTGGGGACCAACAGGTGGGTGTTCTCGGCAGTCACACCTGTGTTGTGGAACTTGCTACCGGTGGTGTCCATCTGAGCCCAAATCTTCTCATCATCTGGCACCGGTGTAAGGCATGGCTCTTCTGCCAGGCAAGCACAAGTCTCTTCAATCCATGAAAAACAGCACTTGACTAAAAAGTCTCTCTCTCTCTCTCTTTTACTTTTAAAGGAAGCCCTAACCTTCTTGGACACCTACCCAGATGATCTAACCATGCAAACCCAGCCAGTATTTCTCTGAGCTAATTCAAATCAACTTATTTGAAATCCAGGGTCCTTGTTAGGCTGTTCCCCCCTTTGTTGCACCTTAGGATCATGAATTCTAATATTACGTGGTCACTTCCTCCACCCCCCACCACCAAAGTTCCTCCTGTCTTCACATCATTCTTGGTTTACCCCTTGGTTTACCGAGGGGCTGCGGTGTATGAAGCAGGTAGGCAGGAGACTAGAGCGACGCTGGCGTCGGACTCACTCTGAATCTGACCGATGTTTCCATAGGACCCATTTGTGGTCATATGTTGAGGCTGTGAGGACAGCAAAGAAGGAATCCTTTGCTGTCCTCATAGCATCTGCAAAGTCAGGTCCAGCGGAGCTGTTCCTGATGGTGCAGGGGCTGGTCAGTCCGGCCTCCCTCTGCCTGGACGGGGACTTGTCCCAGGTCCGGTGTGAGGAGTTGCCATCTACTTTGCAGACAAGATCGCTCAGATACAGAGTAATTTCGACACCGGGTTGGATGCAGTTGGTGAGGAGCGTGAGGTTATGGAGGCACCGTCTGGTTGATCTTTCTGGGAGGAGTTTCAGGAAGTGACACCGGCCGTTCGGTGGACGTCTTGGGGTCTGTTCGAGCCACAAGCTGTGAATTAGATCCGTGCCCATCCTGGTTGGTGAAAGCCTCCAGGGAGACACTGGGGTCGGTTCTGGTGACGGTGGTTAACACGTCCCTTCGGCAGGGGAGGTTGTCGCCCAGTCTCAAGGAGACTGTGGTGCGCCCCCTGCTGAAGAAGCCTTCGCTGGATGTGGACGTACTCACCAGCTACCATCCTGTCTCTAATCTTCCCTTTTTAGGGAAGGTTATTGAACGGGCAGTGACTCTGCAGCTCCATGCGCATCTGGACTGTATCGGTTTCCTTGACCCTTTTCAGTCTGGGTTCCACCCCGGCTATGGTACTGAGACGGCGATGGTGGCTTTGGTGGATGATCTCCGCCGGGATATGGATGCAGGATGTTCTACATTCTTGATCCTGTTAGATCTCTCAGCCGCTTTTGATACCGTAGACCATGGGCTGCTGCTGAAACGGCTGCGAGATCTGGGGGGTTTGGACGGAACTGTCCTTGGTTGGTTCCGCTCATTCCTCTTGGGGAGAAGCCAGCGGGTGGTGCTGGGAGCTGAAACATCATGTTCCCGGGCTTTGACCTGCAGCATTACGCAGGGTTCGATCCTGTCTCCGCTTTTGTTTAATGTGTATATGCAGCTCCTGGGGGAGATCGTGAGAGGGTTCAGGGTGCGATGTCACCAATATGCTGATGATACTCAGTTGTACCTCTCATTTTTGACCAACCCAGGTCCTGCTGTCTTGTTGCTTTCCCAATGTTTGGAGGCCATGGCGAATTGGATGTGGCAGAGCAGACTGAAGCTCAATCCTGATAAGACGGAGGTGATGGTGGTGGGTAGGGTGAGGGAGGTGCCGGCTCCTCTGGTAGGGGGGTGGTCTGCCCTCCTGTAGCCCATCAGGTTCGGAGTCTGGGGGTGGTTTTGGATTCGGGTCTCCGTCTAGATCGGCAGGTGGAGGCGACGGCTAAAGCTGCCTTCCACCAGCTGTATCTAGTACGGAGGCTGCGCCCATACATTTCCAGGCCCGACCTGGCCACTCTTATTCATGCCTTATTCACCTCGAGGCTAGACTACTGCAATGCGCTCTACGTGGGGCTTCCCTTGGTTCTGGTTCGGAGGCTGCAGCTGGTGCAGAATGCAACGGCCCGTCTCCTCACAGGGACGAGGGGACGGGAGCATATAACATCTGTGCTCCGCACTCTGCACTGGCTGCCTATAGGAGGAGGAGGAGGAGGATCAGATTCATTGATGATTATTATATATTTATACAGCACTAACAACGTACCTGGCTTAGCTTAGTTAGCTTAGCCTTAGAATGATATGAAGTCAAAGAATAAGTGATGTGGAAAGAGGAAATGTAGTTGTGTTTTGTGTTTAAGAACTGGATTGCAGAGACTTGTGGTTGCTTGGTGCATCTGTAAAGTGAACCCGGAACCTCAGTCATTGTGTAGTAATCAGGGGAGTGTTGAAGAGTCAGAATAAAAGTGCTGACGATTAGAACTGGGAGAGTGGTGCCCATTTTTGCAGGGAACAGAAGGCACAGACCCCATGCAAAGGGTAAACTATGAGTGAGCTTTCTACATTTTGTGGATAAGTATTGCCATACTGGGTCAGACCAATGGTTCATTGAGCCCAGCACCTGTCTCTGACAGCAGCCAATCTCAGTTGATTGGAAGAAACACAATGAGGTGACCCATTCCCTGTTTTTCACTTCCAGCTCCTGACAGTAAGAAGTTACATTCCACAAACCTACTTGACTAATAGCTGCTAATGGACCTACCCTCCAGAATCATGTCCAACCCTTTCTTTAACCCAGCTATACTACTGGCCTTGACCACATCTACTGGCAACAAATTCCACAACTTAATTGTGCATTGAGTGAAAAAATACTTTCTTTTATTTGTTTTAAATCTGCTACCCATTAGTTTCATGGAGTGTTTGCTACTTCTAGTACAATTTGAGACAGTAAATAACCATTCCCTATTAGCTTGTTCCACACCACTCGTGATTTTATAAATGTCTATCATATCCCCTCTCAGATATCTGTTCTCCAAACTGAAGATCCCCAACCGATCCAGCCTTTCTTCATAAGGGAGTTGTTCCATACCTCTTATCATTTTTATTGTCCTTCTCTGTACCTTTTCTATTTCTACTATATCTTTTTTTAGATGGGACGACCAGAACTGCACACAATATTCAAAGTGCAGTCACACCATAGATCTATACAGCGGCATTACGATATTTTCAGTTTTATTCTCTATCCCTTTACGAATAATTCCTAATATTCTGTTTGCTTTTTTGACCGCCGCCACACACTGAGCTGAAGATTTCAATGTATTGCCCACAATGACTCCAAGGTCCTTTTCCTGAGTGGTAACTCCTAATTTAGAACCCAGCATTGTGTACATAAAGTTTGGATTGTTTCCCCCCTATGTGCATCATTTTGCACTTGTCCACATTAAATTTCATCTGCCATTTAGATGCCTAGTCACCCAGTCTTACAAGATCTCCTGCAATTCTTCACAGTCCATTCATATCTTAATTACCTTGAATAATTTGGTGTTGAAAATTTGATCACCTCACTCCTTACTCCCTTTTCCAGATCATTAATGAATATATTAAAACAACACCAGTCCCAGTACAGATCCCTGGAGCACGCCACTATTTACTTCTCTCCATTGTGAGAGTAACAACAAACATAATTTCACTTCACAAAATGACAGCTACCTTCATTGCACAGAAATTGGGAGGTGTGGTACACAGAGCAAAAATGCAACAGAATTAGCTATACGCGCTGTTTAGCAACACACTTTAGCAGGCAACACTAAATAACAATTTAGCAACACGCTTTAGCAACCATTTAGTACACTATCCCTCCTTACCCTAGTTATAAAAGCACTTGCTAATTATTTTGATGAAAATGCAGAAGTTGCGGTGATGACGATTATCTTGAAAGTTTTGATTCTCAGAAGTGGCATCTCAAGAACAGCAACCAATACCATCTCACTTCCCTAATTATTACCCTGTTCTTACTTCTTGTTTATGTAAGCAAAATGTGGGGGATTTCTACACCTTCTATGAGTCACAAGTCGTCACAAGTGGTCTTTAGGATGCATGAATCCCTGAAGAGCCAGGCCGCTTTCACTGTCCAACACTGCAAACTGCCACGCATTGGGTTCCTTCACAAGACATGTTCCTTTATTTACAGTGCCTTGTAGATACACATTCAGTCACAGTGCCTGAGCAGAAGGCCTGTCATCGGTATGGATTCCTTTTCAAGGGTCCTTTCCCCCAACCACTTGGAGCAGTTCCCCAACATCATCCTTCCCCCTGGACTTCTGCTCTTTCCTTCTCTTGACAAAGCATTCCATAGCAGCTGGCCACCTGCCCCAAATCCATAGCAGGTGAACATCTGGTGGGGACTTGGGGGCCTAGTTGATGGGCAGGTGAATCCCAGACTAATGCAGGCAACTGTCTCTCGTTCTCTGAGAGAAAACTTAGGGGGGACAGGACAATGCCTCTTTCCGACCTAACCACATCCCCTGTGGCATTACATCAAGAATCCATCACAGTGCTCCTCCGGGGTCAGCCATGTCAACGAGGGAGCAGGGCTAAGGGGCTGTCAAACCAGTTTCAAAAGTAACTGCCCCTCTTACGGAGAAGCTTGATGTTATGGTGCTTCACAGAAGGCGGGGCCATAAGAGAAAAGGGGTGGGACAAAGTCATTGTCACGCCCCTGTCTGATGTCATCAGCCCTTGTGGAGCATTGTGCTCCATAGGGGAATTGCTGCAGAACATATTGGAATGCAAAGTCCTACTACCAATGCACTTCAACTCTGATCCATTTGAGCAGGAGGAAAACTTAATCAAAAAATTTCTTGTCCCAGAGGAACATATTTGAAAGTTGGGTTAATTTTCTCTGAATTGATGTTAAATAGGATATTCTCACCAGACAAATGATAAATAGGAATTGGGATCCTGAAAACAGTAGCGGACAGTGGACACATGGGGTGAAAACAGACATGACGCTAACCACCCTTTAACCACCCACTATTTATGCATGTTGCAGGACTGTATTGGTGTCCTATGCAGCCCTGCAACATGCATAAATAACCACCAAGGGTGGTTAAGGGGTGGTTAGTGTCATGTCTGTTTTCACCCTTGGTTGTGGGAGTTAGCAAGGTTTTTTTTTAGACATGATGCCACCATGGGTGGTCACTCTTTACTCCACGTGGCCACCTGCCAGATTTTACCACGGGGTTTCCCCAGACCGTGGCAGGATTGAGCCCATGCTGTGAGCTGGGCTACTTACCAACTCACAGTGCAGGGTAAACCCTGCCACAGTCCAGGGAAACCAACCCTGGACCGGGGTATTGCGGACTGTCACGTATGATGGCCCGCTCTACCTAACTCCAGCCCGTGGCTGAAGGAACTTTTCTGGGTGGGCGCAGCAGCCTCATAGGCCATCGCACCAGCCCGAGGCCGGGCCACACTCTACAGGGTTGGGGACGGGGCCATGCAGACAACATTGTCCTCTCCCCGCCCCCTCCCCAGTCCAGGCCACCAGCACATCTGTTCGGAATCCTGCCCGGAGGGGGGAAGGATCAAAGCGTGGCGGCATCTCTGCAGTCATGTATGAAAATACCCAAGACTTTAGAACCTTTTCTTTCTATTTACACCTGTAGCTACATCGAAAAGAGAGAGAGAGAGAGAGAGAGAGAGAGAGAGAGAGAGAGAGAGCATGGTTGCTGTGTTAGTCCCAAAAGTAACAGATGGAGACAAAGTAGTTCAGATGATTCAGATGATATCTCTTTATTGGACCAACTTCTGTTGGTGAAAGTATGCAAATATGTGGATCCTATAGGCCCCTTCTTCAGGCATGTAAAAAAAAATAAAAAATCAGAACCACAGACAGAGCAAATGCAAGACCTCAAAATAAAAGCTATCACTTGGGTGGGTGCTGTAACTATGCCATTTTGCCTTGCTTGAGACACCTAATGCATTTCTATAGTGTTTCTATCTTCTGTATGGACACAGGGTCACATTCTTGCTTTCATATAGTACATATTTTGAGCCAGAGTGGGCCAATGGATCATGTTTTGGGCTTGGATTAATGAGTTCGAATCCTGAACTCACTGGGTGGATTTCCCAGGTCACTGTCGAAGCCTCAGGTTTTCAACTCTTCAGTTGTAAAATGGGGCACCGGTTGCAAGCCTGGCCAACCAGTCAGTACAGAGTGAGCTCAGGACAAATATGGTAGCAGTTCCCCTTCATACTAACTTTGAATCCTATCTATGAGACCCACCTCCGTTTTCCCAAAATCATAGAGTTATATGGTCCACATTTCAGGGAACTGTAATACAATGAAACATTTGGATTGCAACATTGCTGTTAATGAGTTTGTGGTTTAATGGGGATTTGTGAGTTTGTGTGTGTGTATATATAACTTTTAAGAAAAGAATATAAAGTAAGATAAAAGTATTGTTCTTGCTAGATGTTTTAGGCAATAAAGTCAGGAAGAAGAGAGAATTACAGCAAGGTAGTTAGAGCCATCAGTATGAATAGTTTTAGGAGTACTGCCCATTGTAGACAGGCCTCTGCAGTCATCACCATTTTAAACAGTGTAGCTATGTCATCAAGAAGATTTTGATGACATATCATGTGGTTTAGAAAAATGATTTTGGATTTCTGAAAAATCCAGTCCATTGTGTTTTAATACTTACAACTTTCAGTGTCCTGCCGGCATTTGGGCGCAAAATGTGGCCGACACTGATGGATCCAAAATGGTGTGAAAAAACTATTTGAAGAGCTTCCATCATGCAGACAGTGCAGCAACCTGAAAATGTGTGTCTGTGTGTGTGTGTCTGAATGTTGGATCATGTTTTTGTCTGATGCAAATCCTTTACTCTTCAGCATCTGGTATGTTTTCAGGAATGTCACAATCTGAGAAGTTGTAGACATGATTGTATTAATTTTATATTACTAAAAATATTGATACACAAACTCAAAATTTAAGCAGGATCTGAGGCCAGTCCTCCACAGGTGACCCATGAACACCCACTGGAGCTGTGCCCCTATCACCTCCAGCCTGCCCCAGATGCCCTGCCATCTGACACTGAGGGTGTGGGGAATTTTCAGGGGTCACTGACCCAGTGCATCAAAGAATCCAAACATCAGAGCATCTTTTCTACACTGCGGGGAAGACCTGAACCCATTGTCCATAACATCAGAGCTGCACATCTATATTCTATTACCTTTCTCTATGTATGTTACATATCAAAGAATCTACACATCAGAAACTATATAAGTCTACAGGACAGATTTGAACCACACCAACTACACTGCTAAATTGCAGATGAGTTGCCCTGAAGGTGTATGCAGTGCCCTGGGGATGAGAGGGAGTATGCAGGGTACAGAGGGGTATATATACTGGGGGGTGTAGTGCCCTGGGGTGCCAAGTGGCTGGTCCTTGGGGGTGCAGTGCACTGGGGGTACAATAATCTGTAGGCAGGTGAAAGGGCTGCAGGACTGGGTCAGCTGTTCAATGGCAATCCAGTTCTCCTGGGTCAGGTGTGCTCCAATGTCCTTTTGCAGAGACAGGTTGTGAAGTGTCATCCTCTGCTCCAAGATCTGCTCCAGCATCACGAATGTGGAGGTCCATTGGGTCAGGACATCCTGGACCAGGCGGTACTGCAAAGAGTCCAACTCCTGCTGCTTCTGGCATAACTTCTTGCTGACCGTAACACAGTGATGGAAGTGGCCTGCGATCTTCTGTATCTTCATGAGTTCTGACAACCTCTCAGTCAAATCCAAGGCACCCTTCATCATGAGGTTCAGGGTGTGCACGTTGCAATGAATGTGGTTAAAGCCCCCCTCAGATATGGTCTTCACCACATTGCTGCATTGTTTTGTGGGAGGGGATCCTGTACCTAGGTGTCAGGCACTGTTTGAGACAGGGGTTGAGTAACTTCAGGATCCGGGCTCAACCAGAGTTCTAACAAGGTCAAAACAGGCACCAAGTCCAAATATGTTGCCAGAGTCCAAACAGGCAGCAGATCCAAAGGGGCAGTACACAATCCGAGTCCAGGCCAGGGTCTAATCCAGAAGAGCAGTCAGAACGTGCAGTCCAAGTGGAATGGGAACACCAAGGCACTATGCAGGTGACAGGGATCAGGAGAGCAGAGTGGGTGGACCAGGAACCAGGTGACAGAAACAGGGAACCAGAAACTAGGAGTCAGAGACAGAGAACTAGGAATCGGGAGTCAGAGGTCCAGGAACAGGAGTCAAGAAGCAGTGAACCAGACAGACACGGAAGCCTAACTGTTGCTCTGCCCAATGTCTGCTTCCAATCACCTGACATATACTGAGCATGCCTAGGCAAGGATCAGTCAGGGCCTGGTGGATGGAAAACCCCTTCAGCCTGTAAGGCCTGCTCCTTTTGCAAGTTTGTGGTTAGTCTAGTTTCGTCATACAGTGCTGTGTGTAGAATCCTGCAATCTGTTTAGTAAGGAAATAAGCTGAAGAAGAAGCAACATTCTTGGATATTCATTAGAAAACACACACACAAAGTTCTTGCTAAAAATACACTTCCTTACCCACTGTAGAAAGACCAGACACCGAAAAGGCAAAGGTGTGGCAATGTCATCCTTTCAGCACTAAGAAAGAGAAAAGCTGATCAAGGGCCAGGAGATATTGCAGGATGTGGGGTGGGGGGAGACAATTAGCACTGTGTGGAGGAGAATGACAGAGAAAAAATCTGTGAGATGCTTGAGAACTTCAGCAAGAGATCAGAAGCGAAGAAGATCATGGGGATTCAGCTGCCTTCTGAGGTCTTTCCCTATGTGGGGTTGCAACAATTAACCTACTGCCTCGTTAACTTGAAGTAAACCCCTGTGTTGGCAATTGTTCAAGAGTGACTTTTCCTGAGTTAGCGTCACCCTCTCTGAAACTGGAGCTGATGTCAATTCCTCTAGAGCAGGAACACTCCATTTTGTAACACCCAGAATACCCTGCTCCTAAAGAATAATGCTAAGGATAAGGAGTGTTTGTGTGCAAGCACTAGCACCAAGAGAGAGAGCAATTCAAAATATTTGCAGTTAATAGATATTATATTCCAGATAAGTTGGCGGTGGTTCGGTAATTATTTGGTTACTGTGGAAGTTAACCGCCAAACCGGATTACCAGATACTACCGTTTACCTCATTACTATTTACCAAGTTACCTCATAAGCAAACCAGTCTGAATGGAGGGAGGGAGTAACAAAAAAACACAACAAAAAAGTCAAATGGCGATTAAACGGTGATGCGGTAAACCGTAATCTGGTTAATTAGATATCTGCTGATTATTAAAGAGGATACCCTTCATTATTTATTATTATTATTATTATTATTATTATTATTATCATACTAAGCATTTGTGTAGCGCCAGCTGTGTACCTGGCGCTTTACAGAACAATATAGACGCGGTCCCTGCCTATGGCTTACAATCTAATAGACATGGAGGGGGGAGACAAGGAGAGGGAACATAGGGAGAGACAAGGGATAAATAACATTCAAGCAGATGCGAGGTCTCAGGTGCACGTGTTTGGCTTGGTTGCAGTTAGGCAGGAGTCTGCGGGGAGGGCAGACAGTAAAAATTGAAAGGAAAGTTCTAACAGGCATTGGGAAAGGTGGCGAGGAAGAGGTGGGTTTTGAGGAGGGATTTGAAGGTGCGGAGGGAGGGGGAAAGGCGGATGTGGGCAGGGAGGGAGTTCCAGGCATGGGCAATGAGGGAGAAGGGGCGAAGGTGGTTAGGGGAGCAGGGGAGACAAGGGAGAGCAAGGGAGGGGACAAAGGAGGAGTGGAGAGCGCATGCATGAATGTGTAAGGAGACTAGGGCTGAGAGGTGAGCCAGGTTGTGAAGACATTTATAAGTGAATACCAGGAGTTTGTGAAGGATGCGTTCGGGAAGGGGGAGCCAGTGAAGAGAGGAGAGGAGAGGCTGCACATGGTCGAAGCGACGGGTTGAGTGGATGACCCTAGCAGCGGAATTTTGGATGGTGATAAGGGGGGACAGGTGAGAGCGGGGGAGGCCAGTAAGGAGGCGGTTGCAGTAGTCAAGGCGAGAGATGACCATGGCGAACAAGGGTTTTGGCTGAGGAGAAAGGGGCGAATCCGAGCAATGTTATGGCGGGTGAAGAGATAGGACTTGGCAACAGAGTCAATGTAAGGTTTAAAGGAAAGGTGAGTATCAAAGACGAAGCCCAAGCTACGGGCTTGGGGAACGGTGTGGATGGTGACCCCATCAATAAGGATTGACAGGGAAGAGGGAGAGGAAGGGTAGGGAGGAAAGATAAGGAGCTCAGTCTTAGCCATGTTGAGCTTGAGCTGACATTGGGACATCCAGGCGGAGATATCAGAGAGACAACTGTCTGATGAGGCGAGCTTGGACAGAGGGGGAGAGAGAGGGGGTGGAGAGATAGAGTTGAGTGTCATCAGCATAAGGGTGATATTGAAAGCCGTGGGAGGCAATGAGTTTGCCAAGAGACAAGGTATAGATAGAGAAGAGGAGAGGGCCCAGGACAGAGCCTTAGGGAACCCCAATCGAGAGTGGGAGGGAGGAAGAGTTGGAGTTGGGAAGAGACACATTAAAGGAGCAGTCAGAGAGATAGGAGGAGAACCAGTCAAGGACAAAGTCGCAGAAGCCTAGGGAGTGGAGAGTGTCCAATAGGAGTGAGTGGTTGACATTGTCGAAGGCAGCAGAGAGGTCAAGGAGGACAAGAATGGAGTAAAGGCGCTTAGATTTAGCGACAAGTAGATCATTGGTGATCTTGGCAAGGGCAGTTTCAGTGGAGTGAAGGGGGCGGAAGCCAGATTGTAGAGGGTCCAGAGAGAAGCTGGCAGAGAGGAGATACAGACAGTAGGAGTAGACAACATGTTCCAGAAGCTTAGAGGCGAAGGGAAGGAGGGAGACCAGTCGGTAGCTAGAGGGGTCAGTGGGGTCGAGGGTGGACTTTTTAAGGATGGGAGAGACTGTGGCATGCTTGAAGGCGGAGGGGAAGGAGCCAGTGGAGAGGGAGAGATTAATGACATGTAAAAGGGGGGGGCAACAGTGGGAGTGATGGAGGTCAGGAGGTGGGAGGGGATTGGGTCAAGAGGGCAGGTGGAAGGGTTGGAGGAAGAGAGCAAAGAGGAGATTTCTTCAAGGGAGACAGGAGGAAAGGAGGAGAGGAGGGAGGGGGAGGGGTGGTGAGGGAGCGGGAAGACGGGTTGGAAGCAATGTTCTGGCGGATCTTTTCAATCTTTGAGGTGAAGAATGATGCGAGATCCTGAGCAGAAAGGGAAGAGGGGGGCAGAGGGGCTTGAGAAGGGAGTCAAAGGTGGAGAAGAGGCGGTGAGGGTCACGAGAGTAGGATTCAACCCAGGAGGCATAGTAGTGTTGCCTCGCCAGGGAGATAGCGGAAGAGAGGGAGGAGAGGGAGAATTTATAGTGGAGGAAGTCAGGGTGGGAGCAGGAGTTGCACCAGAGGTGTTCAGCAGCCCGGGTGCAGGAGCGGAGGTAGCGGATAGTAGGGGTGAGCCAAGGGCGGGTGTTTTGGGGTCGAATGGGGCGGGAGGAGAGGGGGGCAAGATAGTTGAGGGTCGTGGCGAGAGAGGCATTGAGAGAAGAGATGGCAGTGTCAGGGGAAGAGGAGGAGAAGACAGGAGGGAGGAGGGGGGAGAGAGAGGAAGCAAAATCTAAAGGGTTAATACCCTGCAGATCATGGAAGGGGAGTGGAGCTGGGGAAGGAGATGGGGGTTGGTGGGAGAGGGTGAAGAAAGCAAGGTAATGGTTGGACACAGGACAAAGGTCAAAGGAGGGGTCAGCAACAGGACAGTTTCTGGAGAAGATGAAGTCAAGAGAGTGGCCGTCAGTGTGGGTGGGGGATACCATGACATGCCTGGATGCTGGATAGTAGCAGATACCCATTTCAGTTCTAGTGTGTGCACACACGATGGTATGGAAATCAATTCTTGTATTAAAGGCTTTTATGGCCTTCACATATATTTTTCAACTGAGCGTAATGGAAATTTTCTTCCTAGCAGCTACATTCTCGTAACTTATTTGCTTGAGTACTTGTACCATAACAAGAAACACAACAAACCTTAGCCCCACGGAATATACCAGTTGCAACCAAGCTCTTCTCTACATAATTTATTTATTTATTTTCACTCGATTTCTTGGCCACCAGCTCCTCCTATAGCAGCTCAGGGCAGCTCACAACAGATTAAGAACAAATAAAACTATAAAACTATACCAAACATAAATAATATATCAATAATATCAATAATAAGCAATATAAAAACAATATAAAACAATATAAAATCCACAAATAAAAATACCTAGGTAGAGCTAAAAGAAAACCTACCTCCACCCACCCACCCATCACCTGTCTTCCTCGCCAAAAGCCTGGCAGAACAGAGGGGAATCTTTGGAAAAGAGGGGAGGTCCGGGGCCAGGTAGACCTCTGTCAGGAGGGAGTTCCAAAGCCGCGGTGCAGCCACTGAGAACGCCCCCTAATTGTCACCACCTGAGATACCCGGGGGACATTGACGAGGGCACCCCCAGCCGACTGCAGGGGCCAATCCAGAACCCGGGGGGTAAGGCAAACCCACAGATAGGCAGGGCCCAAGCTGCTTAGGGTTTTATAGGTCAAAACCAACACCTTGAATTGGGCCTGGAAGACTATTGGCAGCCAGTGCAGAGAACAAAGCACTGGTGTAATGTGCTCGTGGTGACCCATCCCTGTAATGAGGCAGGCTGCCGCATTCTGCACTAGCTGCAGTCTCTGGATCGTCACTAAGGGTAGCCCCATGTTAGAACACATTGCAGTAGTCCAGTCTTGAGGTGATGAAAGCATGGATGATGGTGGCTTGATCGGAGTCTGAGACATACGTCCAAAGCCATCACACCACATGTAATTGGTGAAATGTGCCCTTCGCCACAGCCGCCACCTGGACATCCAGGCGGAGCTGTGGATCAAGGAGCACCCCCAAACTGCAAACCCAAGGGACCAACGGACCCCGTCAATGATGGGTATCACCACTCCCTCAGCCCCTCCCATCCGCATCACCTCCATCTTGTCAGGATTCAGCTTCAGACGGCTTGCCCTCATCCAGTCCCCCACAGCTGTCAAACACCAGGTAAGCACTGAGACTGCCGGGCCTGAGTCAGCTGAAAAAGAGAGGTAAAACTGGGTGTCATCAGCATATTGATGACATTGCACAACGAACCCTCTGATGACCTCGCCCAAAGGCTGCGCATACACAATCACATTGAACAAGAGAGGGGACAAAATAGAGCCTTGCCGGACTCCATACATGAGGTTCTGGGGAGATGATGAACAATCACCCAGCACCACACGTTGAGTTCACCCAGCCAGGAAGGAACAGAACCATTCAAGAACAGTTCCACCCACCCTGGCTTGGTCCCGTAAGTGAGTCGCCAGTAACTCGTGGTCAACAGTGTTGAATGCAGTTGAGAGATCTAACAGGATCAACAGGGTTGAACAAACCTGGTCCAACTCACGGCAAAGATCTTTGACCAAGGCCACAAGTGCAGTCTCAGTGCCGAAACCCAGACAAAAGGCAGACTGCGAGGGATCAAGAAAACTAACACGGTCCAGATGTCCCTGAAGCTACCGAGCCACCACCCGTTCAAAAAGCTTTCCTAAAAACCTTCCCTAAAAAGGGAAGGTTAGAGACTGGCAGATAGCTGCCCAGGGAGTCAATGTCCAGTGGTGGTTTCTTGAGCAGAGACTGCATCACCACCTCCTTGAGGCAGCCCGGCACTCTGCCCCCTAAGGGGCATTGACCACCCCAGCCAACAATGGACCCAATGTCTCCCAGCTGATCATAACCAGCCAGGATGGGCACGGGTCTAGTTCACAACAGGTAGCTCTGGTAAATCCACAACAGATAAGAGCGATGAAATAGTACATTTGACAAGTCACTCACATGCTCGGTATCTACACATGTGAACGGGAAATTACTCAATGGGTTTGGGTTCCCGCCACCTTGATTTCACTGACAATATTTTTCCACATTTACATTGTGCCCTCATAGCTTCTGCAGATAATCTTTTTTCCCTTTCCCCTAAGGCTTGGGTCATAGGTTGCAGGGGAATTCTCAGAAACAGGAAACCTCGTTTCCTCAGTTCATTTTGAAAGATCAAAACCTGTTTCCTTTTCTACAGAAGTAAAATTGGCAGAGCGCTCTCTGTGCAGGTCCATTGTTGAATGCAGTGGCAGAAGAGGCTTGAGACAAGGGAATACATACGGGAGACATCTTGTGGCTTTTACGAACCAACAGAATGAAGGAGATCATCTTTTTGCTTCTCCTGCCCTTGGGCAGTAGCACTTTGGGACCTACTACACCGGGCAAGCCCTGGGCCACACCTGCAGACATTGAAATTCAAGGAGAGCACTTGGACCTGACTTCACCTCTTGCTGAAGCGGACATTCTTGGAAACCTGATGACAAGCCCTAGGGCTTCTGTCTCTGGGACACAGACAGCTACAGCAAGGACATCAGAGCAGCATCTTGCAAAAGCTACCCCTGCACCCTCAAAAGAGATTCAGGGATTGCAAACCCCTCCAAGGGGGACCCAGGAGAAGAAAACCTCCACTCCTGCTTCCCAGTCCTCTGCAAGCAACAATAGGAACCATGCTAATGCCAAGCCAGAAGTTCTATCTAACAGCGGAAGGGTACTTCCACACAACATTCCTAAGAAGGAACCTCCTGCAAGTCAAGTCTCTAAGAGCCAACCAGGAGCAACAGGGAGCAGGTCTTCCTGGCAATCTTACTACAGCAGCAACAGCACCAAGCAGAATACAGACTCCAGGAAACCCAGCTTTGAAACTACAAGGGGAAAGTAAGCAAAAAATATGCATTTTTATTTTTTTCTTTGATCAGTTGCTTGGACAAGATGACATACTCTGGGTTCCACAGAAATTAATAAAGACCCTGTAGATAGGACTAGGAGTGAGGGGGGCAAAAGAGATAGGCCCTACTCAAAATAGCCATTCTTATTAATCTGTCAGACTCCTATTGTAGTAAATAAGTCAGGCCTGAAAGATTTAGACTATAGAGCTAATTACTTTAAAGCCAATAAGTAAATTCTCTTTCTCAAATGTGGCTAAGAATGATGACTTTTCACATTCAGGAGTAATAATAGGCCCTTTTTTTACACAGGACGCAGCTGCGCGGGGCGTGGGTGCGTGCACTGCAGCATAGGCGGCACATGGGTGCCAGTGCACACAGGTGCACCCCCATGCATCCCCACGCACAGAGCAACCTCCAGTTTCCCCTGTTGCTCCATGCGTGGGGGGTGAGTGGGGATGTGTGTTTCGCGGGAGTGCACATGCACCCCCACTCACCGGCTATGGGATTTACATGAGGCGGTATCACTCATGCCCACAGAGATCCACTGCATGGGCATGAGTGGTACCATCTTGTGTAAAAAGGGCCATAAAAGTTCCTGTGGCTGATATACTTTCCCTGAGGGATCGCCTCACTTCCCAAGACACGGGGCGGTCTTTGCAGTCATCAGGGGGTGCCCTCCTGGAGGTCCCTCTGTTTCGTCGACTGGGGACTGACAGGCGGACGTTCTTGGCGGCTGCACTGATGTTGTGGAGCTCCCTCCTGGTGGGTATCCGCCTCAGCCCCACTCTTGTGGCCTTTTGCCATCAGTGTAAGACCTAGCTCTTCCACCAGGTGTTTGGTGGAGACTAGGGGCAAGGGGAGGTTTGGGGATAGGTGGGTTTTTTAAATTTTCTTTCACACACTCTGCCCTGTTTTATTGTATTTTTATTGTATTTTTATACTGCTATTTTATATGTTTGGCTTATGTGGTTTTATTGCTATTGTATTTATACTTGTGCATGAGTTGCCCCGAGCTGCCTGAGGCAGGATAAATGCATAAAATAAATAAATAAATTAAATAATAGTTCTCTAAACAGAGCTACCCACAACAAACATAGATGTATAGGACTGGAAGGGGCCTCAAAGGCAGGGTTCATTGCCCCTTAATCATCCCTGGCAGATGTTTATCTAGTCTCTTTAAAACCTTACATGAAGGAAGGTGTGATGAAGATTATAAAACCAACATACATGACACATATGTTACATATATGTATATGGACTGACCACTGCATGTACACATTTCATAGCCATGGCTGGTGTCTTTCAACTCAGAAAGAAGAGATGCATGTAACCATGATGAAATATTGTATGAAAAAAACCCTATGGCATGAGAATACATCTCCCAAGGAGTTATTCACAAAGGGATAGAGAATAAAACTGAGGATGTCATAATGCCTCTATACAAATCGATGGTGTGACCGCACCTGGAATATTGTGTGCAGTTCTGGCCGCCACATCTCAAAAAAGATATCTGTCATCTCTGCTGTTTGGCACAGACTTTAGTCTGGGTGGGCACTCCAGGTGCGTGGGGGTATCTGTCATCTTGCAGAGAACGCCCCAGGAGAGGGCAGGAGGATGTTGGGCAGCACCCCAGGGGCATGGGGATTGGATTTTCATTTTTGTTATGTTCTTTTGTTTTCGTTATTCAATAATGAAAACAAAAAATCCCTATTTCATTTTTGTTATTATAATTTGTTATAATAACAAAAAGGAAATGCACCCCCCCCCATCCATGTCATGAATCGTAGTGCTACAGACAGGATTGTGTGTCATCTGAAAATGCTTTTCTGAGGGCAACATAAGGTTAAATCACCACAATTTAATCAAGGTCCCTTATGCCCCTTAGTAAGGGGCTGTCCCAGGGAATTTTTCTTTGGAAATGGTTGTGCATCATAAAGAATCCCCTGGGATAGTTTGAAGGACTAACACCAAAAGATTCCCTGAGATTCCCTGGGAGCAGCCTATTCCTGAAGATGCCCTTACATAATTGTAGGTTATAGAGGTTGGATACTTGGAAGGAAGAGTGTAAAGTAGTAGTACTTCTGTTTTCCAGAAATATCAATTTCTACATTGTACCAAAGGATTTACTTTCTAGTTCTACACTACTTGCTTGTGATGGATTTTAAGGTTATGGTGGTTCTAGGAATAGTTTTATCCATAGTTCAAACAAATGGGAACTAATTAATTCCTAGAAACCTCCCCAGGTCCAATCAACATTTATTTTCATGAGCCTGATCTAAACTACAAGCAATTGAAAGAATCCCATTGAGATTACTGGGCTGTACAGGCCCTGTGACATGAAGGACACAAGTCTTTGTGCTTGACCTAGGAAGTGAAGGGACCAATGCAGCAGCCCGGCTCCTTATGGGGTTGGGTCACCAGGAGCACATTACACCAGTGCTTCGTTCTCTGCACTGGCTGCCTATTTTCTTCCAGACCCGATTCAAGGTGCTGGTTCTCACCTTTGAAGCCCTACACGGCCTCAGCCCGACCTATCTGCAGGACCACCTCATTCCCCGGATCCTCGATCGGCACCTGCGGTCCACTGGGGGCGCCTTCTTGGAGGTCCCCCGAGTAAATCGGAGCGTCACTATGAAGATGGCGTTCTCGGTGGCCGCACCTCGGCTGTGAAACTCCCTCCCAGAGGAGGCTCACCTGGCCCCAGACCTGCTGACTTTTCATTGGGTTTCTGCCAGGCATTTGGTGGAGAGGACGGATGAGAGAGGGAGGGATGGGGGAGGGAGTTGAGGGTTAGGGTGGATGGTTTTTTGTTTTTTATGTTTATATTTGTATGGCTTCACCATGCGGTTTTATATTGGTATTTTATGTGTTTTATATTTTTATTTTACAGTGTAAGCTGCCCCGAGCTGCTTTGCAGAAGGGGCAGGGTATAAAATTCTAAAATAAATAAATATAAATAAATTCCATGGGAGTACTATGAAGATCAGTCTCCCACTCCCCACAGATAAGTCCTGAGAGTTAGGAAGTGCCTGTGTCTTGGCAAGCGAGGGAGACGCAAAGGATCCTTCCTCAGCTCTGGGTGGCACCTCTGTATGCTGCCTGGCTTATCATGTGCCTGGCTATCTCTTAACCCAGGCCACTTTCAGTGGGGGGGAATGCGCAGCCCGAATATGCGTGGGGATCAGCCGGTCTGAAAGCCCCCTCCTCCCCCCCCCCGCACGGCTTTGCTGACAGAGACACGCAGGGATGCAGAGCTCAATATCCTGCTCTGCATCCCTGTGCTCCTCTGCCAGCAAAGCCGCATGACGGGGGCTTTCACACCAGTCAGTCCCTGTGCATATTCGGGCTGTGCATTCCCCCCTGCAGCCCAAATATGTGCACGGGGGTGGGGGCATGTCTGAAAGTGGCCTCAGTGTACTAGGCGTGTGCAATTCATTTTTTTATTTTTTTATTACTAAAACGAATACAGCTACATTAATTTTAATAATAAAATTATGACAACGAACAACAAAGGTAACAAAAACAGATGAAAACAAAGCAAAAAAGCAGCTGTTTTCGTTATAAAACGGAAAAAAAAATAATCACTATACCAGTGCTGCTGGCTCCATTTTGGGAAAGGATGCACATGCACAGAACAGCCTCAGTGGCCATTTGCGCCAGCATAGTGATGTTTCATTTTGTATTTAAAAAAAGAAAATCACTGCACCTGCGGAAATGGCCGCCAGGGTCATTCAGTGCACACACACGCACCCTTTCCCAAAGTGCCGGCTAGGGACGTGCGAACCGAACCGAGTTCAGAAATTCGGTCTGGTTCGAAAATCGAGTTCAGTTTGAAAGTTTGGTTTGGTTGACCGAACTATTCGAGTTCGGTCAAAATCCGAACTTCCAAACCGAGTTCGTACATTCAAAACCGGGTTTTTTGGCCTTCCGAACTGGTTCAGATTCGACTGAACAGTTCAGTCGAATTCGAGTTCGGTTCGAAAGTTCGGTTCGGTCGACCAAACTATTTGAGTTCAGTCCAAACCCCCGAACTGCGTTCGCACATGCCTAGTGCTGGCAACGTTGACACCGTTTTGGGAAAAGACTGCACATGCACAGAATGGTCAGACAGTTCTTTTGCACACACACACACACTGATTTTTTTACATTTGTTTTTTAAAAAAAGAACACCTGAAAACGAAGGGGGGATTAAGAACATAAGAACATAAGAAGTGCCATGTTGGGTCAGACCAATGGTCCATCTAGTCCAGCATCCTGCCTCCGACAGTGGCCAATCACGGTGGGTTTGGGAGAAGCACCCAACAGGTTACAATGGGGGATCCATTTGCCTGTTGTTTTCCCCCAGCTCCCGTCATGTTCCCTGATCCTGTCTGGCTAATAGCTCCTAATGGACCTATCTTCCAGAAACTTGTCTAAACCTCTTTTAAACTCAGCTATAGTACTGGCCCTTACCACAGCCTCTGGCAGTAGATTCTACAACCCAATTATACGCTGAGTGAAAAACCTTTTTCTTTTATTTGTTTAAAACTTGCCACCCATGATGAGTTTCATGAAGTGTCCCCTAGTTCTAGTACTAGCTGAGAGGGTAAATAACAGCTCCTTGTTTATTAGTTCCACCCCACTCATGATTTTATAGACCTCCATCATATCTCCTCTCAGTCGTCTCTTCTCCAAACTGAAGAGCCCCAACCTACCAAAACAAAAACAAAAAGGAACAATGTGCCTGCTGCACACCCCTGCAATTTACCTCGCCCTGTGTTCCCACAAGCAGGTGGAGCTAAACTGAGGAGAAATGGGAGGTCCATACTTCTCTAACTGGGGAGCAAGATTCCTTCTCTTGGGAATTTTCTGTGATCTGCTGTATGCAACACCAGCACATGAGAAATTGTCAGTGCTTTCCTTTTTTGTTTTCCTCCCAGCATCTCTGCCTCATGGATTGCTGGTATCTGAGCTCCCCCTGCTGATAGTTCCCCATAAATTCCCAAGGACTGGATCAGGGAAGAGGCTCATATTCCCTTGCTCATAAAAACGGAGGCAGAGGGAGATGGGGTAGCTACCGATGCTTATGAGTACAAGCACTTTGTTGGATTTGATGCCTTGGGTTTAAAGAGTAAAACGTCCCTGTATTGTTATTCCATGAACTTACTATGTATGTTACTAAAGGAAGACCTATGTCCCAAGACAGCATTGTCTGAAATCCAAAGGGGTCTGCTGCAGTGAAAACGCTAGTATAAATGAGTGGCAATTAGTGCTGAAACGAGATTTTGCCAAAATGGGAAATCTTGTCGAAAACTTGGTTCCCAATACTGTCTTGGTCAAATTGAGAACCTTTTGGTACTTGGTAATGTCTCAACCGAGATTTCATTTCTCAGTTTATCAACTTTCCGCTTACCGTGATCCCGTTTACTGCTTTGCCATTTACCACTTTGCCATCATATCAAATCCCAAGAGGTAATACTGATGCAATACCACATTTCTTGCATTCCATTTTCTCTTGTATTTCATTGTCATTCATTGGCTGGTACTCAGATTCCTTTACTAATCTGCAATCCAGTTGCAGATTGGTCAAAACTGAGTGGACAACATAGTTCAACAATTCTGATTGGAGGCACTTGGGGGAGGTTAAGGATTATTAACACAGTAATTGGCGCAGAAATGCAGAAACAACAAACCCAGAAGTAAAATGGTACCCTTAGCAATGCAGTAAGCAGTAAATGAACATTACATGGTAAGCGGAAGGTCAGTAAACCAGGACTGTATCTCATGGTATTGTGAGAATCAAGAAATCCCATTGGCATCAGGAAACGGTCAGGAAATCAATCCCAGTTCCCAATATGGCAAAATTTCTCATGAGCAGCAGTTAAGCTGCTTGTTTCAGCCCTAGTGCCAATGGGTTACCAAAGATAATGAAAAGGAATGTCAAAGAAGAAATGGCTCCCTCTATGGAAGCCATTAGTTTAGCTGGGTTTAGCAGACATGATGTTGGACCGGGAGGTGGTTGTAGGCACACAGGTATTGAGACTCTGCATCACTGACTATTGCAATGATCAATGCTACTGTCTGTTATAAAAATCAGTCTGCAAAATACTGGCTCCTGTGCTGGGTGAGTGGAGAGGTGATGCTTCTTGGTTGTGAAATTTACTCTATAAATACCAAGAAGTGTATGGTTTGGGAATTGGGCTGAGTCTCTTTTTGAGAACATCACATGCTGTAAGAATACACTAGGCACTCTTGCAGGAATTCTGGGGGAGTTTTCACAAGTACTGTAACAGGCTAAAAAATCATTCTCTGTCATTTTCTCTCCCCCCCAACCATTCAGGAAGTAAGGAGCTGCTAATGTAATACTGAGCCTTAAGAGAAACTGTTAATTGCTGATAAACACAGCGGCTTAAAAACCCCTAGCAAAATCTAAGTGCTGGTTTTCCAAGCCTGCATCCTGCAGTGAAGATTACTGGCTATTATCTTGACAGTCTTTGCTTTCCACAGAGTGGGAAGTCCAGTGCTAAAAGAAGACAAACTATCTCTTTAAGTGGCATTTACTGGGATGTAAGTGCAGAATTTATCATAAAGGAAAACTCTGCATCTTTCATTAGACTCTTCAATAAACAGTCAAACTTGTGTCTTTAGATCAGATTCAGATGCATTGTTATTCTATATGCTGATGACTTTTCTTTATGAAGTTTGCAATAGATTTTGAAGGCAATAACTATTCCCACTCTTCTCATTAAACTTATTATTTCAATATTATGGACATTTATCTGCATTTTTTCCATCTTGTTTCATTTATCATGTAAGCAGCCAGCATTAAGAAAGGTTTCCCCCATTAATGTCATCCTACCCATGACACAAGTTAAGATTACAGTAATAAATCAACAAGTCCTCATCAAGACTTTTTCCCAAACCGTTCATTTATGTCTGTTGTTGAATCTTTTGCTGTGTTTCTTCCCAGCTGCACCTGCAACAGCTATTTACATTTTCAGAGAGAACACCTCGGTCCCCGTGGATATGAATTTAATTAACACTTTAGAAAATGAATGCACAGGAATTCCTGGAATAAATGTAGCAAGTAAAAATAAACTGCAACAAGGTGCATCCATACATTCTCAGAAGTCATTGTTCCCAAGCTAGGAAACTGCTCCTTGAGTTTTTTGCAGTTCGCTGGTCTTTCTTTCCCAGACAGAGATAGGGATTAAAAGAGCCCTAGCCACATTCCAACAGCACTGTTCATCCAATGGCCTTGAGATCAATACCGAAAAGACCAAGGTCACGGTTGTAGGTCCTAGGTATCGCCCCCGTATGTGGTGGCTGGGTCCAGGGAAAGCAGGCTCTGTGGACTCCTTTAATTATCTGGGCGTATCTTTTTCCGTTAGAGGTACTTGGCATCTCCACCTTCAGACTAGGGCAGCCAAGGCCACTAGAGACACGAGAGCTATTGCCTGGGCTTTTAGTGTCTCTAAGGGTGTCTCGATGTCCTCATGTCTGAAGGTTTATCAGGCTAAAATTCCTCCATCCCTTTTGTTTGGAGTAGAGATTGTTCCATTCCCCAACCTGCCCATTCTTGAGTGTGTACAAAACCTCTTTTTGCGGCATTTGCTTAGGGTGGGTCCTAGGGCGCTTTTAAACGAGACAAGAAACGTGGCTGATCCTTTGATCAGCCGCGTTTCTTTGCGCTCGTTTAAATTACAAACTTACATTTAAGCCGGCGTCAGACCGGGCAGGCGATCCTGCCCCCTCCGACACAGATAAAAACTGTGCCAACTTCAAAGCACACTTCCCGGATATTTTGCCGAGTGCGCATGCGCAGAAGGGCGCGCATGCGCACTGAGTCTCAGAAGAGCATCAGACCCGGCGTAGAGAGAAAGGCGGGGGGGATATGCCGGCACTTAACGATCCCGCTTGTCAGCGGGATCGTCTAAAAGCGCCCCTAGTGTCCCTGGAACCATTCTGCGAGTGGAAACAGGCATTCTGTCCATTAAAGCGCGTGGCAGGATGGCTTTCTTGAGGTTCTGGTTGTGACTTTTGACCTTACCCGAGTCTGTGCTTCTCTTGATATGCCTTAGGGAGGTGCTAATGTATGGAGGTCCAAGGGTTTATCCCTGGTTGCTCTATTTGGGACATTTGATTCGAGAGCTTGGGTATTCTTTCAAGTCTCTCCAGGGGAAATTACTTGTGTGTATTAAACATGAAGTCCTTAGAAGAATTCAGGATATCGATATTCAAGAGGATATGGGAGTAGTCCGCCAATGGAGGGTTGCCCCTCTGTTGGGGCAGTTAAAGCTGTCCTCCTCTTTCGAACTGTATTTAGATCTTTTAGAACATTCTAACCTTAGGAGACTTTACACGCTGCTCCGCTTTCAGATGTTACAATTGGCAGTTGTTGAGGGTAGACAGAAACACATCCCCTTCGATTTAAGACTATGCTCATGTAGCACTAACGAAATTGAATCAACTGAACATTTCTTACTGAGGTGTCCCTATTTCCACAACCTTCGAGCGACTTGGCTAGCCCCATTGTTACCTACGGGCTGTTCTTTTGCCACAGAGGGTTGTTATCTCTTGCTCCTCTCTCTGTCTCGGAAAGAGGACATGGGGGCTCTTGCTTTGTACACTTCACTTGCGCTCAAGAGAAGAATTTTTATTAAGGAGCGGCTTAAGCTGATGGCAGTAAGAAATAGCCCTACTTAATTTGTTATATTCTGTTTGAACTAGGAGGTGCGTTGGGCTGGCATACTGGTCTGGCCAGTTATGTGCTGTGCCTTGTCTTATCGTGTCTGGAATTTTATTGTTTATCCCCTTGATTGCCATGGGGCTTACGCTTCATCTCCTTTATTATACTTTTCTTAGAACGATTCTGGAAATTGTTTGCTAAGTAGGACGTTTTAATGGGCAATCACAAGCCATTTTACTCTTTTGCTATGTTGGTTAATATTTATTATCTTATTGTGTGTGTTTGTGTATTCATGTTGGTTTGTGTTGTTTTATGTTTCTGTTTGGATCATGACGTAAGTCCGTACCCATAATAATAAATACTAAATACTGAAGTCATTGCTTGTGGCGTCTTTTGAAAAATGAGTGGGGTGAAAAAAGCAATCCCTCCCCACCCCCCAAAAAAGGAATTTTCTTACACACAAAAGAGTGAGATACTGCTCACTGAGTAGTATATTAGAAGCAGATCCAAACTACAAAAAGGTTAATGGGAGCTTTAATTTCACAAGAAGGAACTTTCTGGGCTTTGGATCAGACGTTAATCTGTCAGTGGGCTCATGCCAATCAGTCAAATCACAAGTAGAGTTCACAGTTATCCTCTGGAACTCATTGAGATGTCATTAGACCTCAGGCCAATGGTACAACTGGGTTTAAATGATTAGATCAATTCATGGAGGACAAGATGAGAGGAAATGCAATTTTATTTTCAAAATGTCGTTAAGCCTTTAACCGCCAAAAATTGAGACAAACAATGGTGTTCATATCTCCAATCATTTATTTATTTAAATTTATAAACCCATTCTGTCCCAAAGAGTAAGGGCAGGCAACATCCTGAATAAAAAGCAACCAATAAAATGTTTATAAATAAAAAAGTATAAAATCAACAAAAGGATAATTGGTAACAATCAAAATCTTGGAGCAGGAGGAGGCACAAAGGTTTATTTCATTATGATGAAAGCTGTTACATCAGTGATCCACCCTACATTGTGAACTGGCACACAGCGGAATGTGCACTACAAACCTTCAGTGACTTCTATATGCATTCCCACACCGCGGCTTATACTGCTGTACAGAAGGGAGTGTTATCTAAGCCACCGATGGAAAGAGGAATACATAGGCTTAGCAGATAGTAACATTTGTCCTACCAAGCATTGAGTTCCCACAGACACTTTTTAGCATATCCCAAAGAAGGAAATTTAATGCTGATGGATTATACACACAGTACCTAAGGAGATACTATTTTCAGATTAGATGATTAGTAAGAAGACTAAGAGCGAACCAATATTATTGAATGTCAGGAGAATAACAATTTTTGAAGCAGGCAGTAAATCAGAATAAATACTAGCATGGGGAATTTTATACGTATGGCTGATTATATTTTGGAAAATAGCACTCATGAGGTCAGATCTCAAACTTAGGGCACACTCACAAAAGTGTCTTCTCTTGCATTTTAAATTTCTTGTGAGAGAGAAGAGTTGTGCCTTATCTCTTCCCATGTTCCTCTGGCTTTGAATTTTGCCTTCGGTGCTGCCACTTCTGCACTATCAGTCAAACTAGCAATCGCAGCTAATACCAGGGGGCTGCAAGGCTGTCCCATGTCGCTCTATGGGGCTGGTGGGCTAAAAGAGGGGAGCATCCCGTCTCACATTATCAGCAATGCTCTTGAAGAAGATCGCTAAGCCGTTAAACTTCGGTTTGCCTCCTTGTTCTTGTGGGTCATTTGCCAAGGCATCTTCAGATCTAATCTTTTCACACAATCAAAAACTGCCCAGAGGAAACAGGTTAGAGTGGGTTTTTGTCACCTGTGAATGTACCCTTAGTTTTAGGTATAACCTTTTCTATGGAACCAGCTATAGGGTCAGATTCTCAGCTGTATTTAATTGTTGATCTTCAAACTAGGCAAAATGAAACTTTTTTTTTTTTTTTTAAGTTCAGTTAAAACTCTGGCCATGAGAAAACTCGACAGAAGACAAGTCCAAGTGCTTCATGCAGCTGGGCTTTGAAATGACAAGATATTGGTCTCACCCGACAACTCCCAACTGGGTGCTATTTTTAAAATCTAAATTAGTGAAATTATACCTAAAAACAATGGTAAAGCAACAGAACAGACGTGGGGAACCACACAATCAGGGGCCAAATGCAGCCCCCAGAAACTTTTCATGTGACCCCTTTCCAGTTCCTGGATCTGGCTCCTGTATCCAGTTCCTATGGAATCACAGAGTTGGAAGGTACATCAGAGGTCATCTAGTCCTGCCCCCCAGTGCTCAATGCAGGAAATCTGCAGCTATAGCATCCCCGACAGATGGCCGTCCAGCCTCTGTTTGAAAACCACCAGCAAAGGAGAGACCAACACCTCCCTAGGCAATTTGTTCCACTGTCGGAAAACTCTTACCGTTATGAAGTACTTCCTAATGTTTAACCGAAAACTGCTTTCTTGTAATCTGAGCCCATTATTTCTAGTCTTTCAGGGGCAAGAGAGAACAAGTCTTTGGCATCCTCTCTGTGACAGTCCTTCAGGGAGTGGAAGACTGCTATCATGTATCCCTTAGTCTTCACTTCTCTAGGCTAAACATACCCAGCCCCTTCAACCTTTCCTCATAGGACTGGGTTTCCAGATCCCTGACCATCTTTGTCACCCTCCTCTGAATTCATTACAATTTGTCAATGTCCTTGTTAAAGTGAGGTGCCTAGAAATGGGCACAGTACTCCAGATGAGGTCTGTCCAGTGCAGGATAGAGTGAAACTATTACGTCTTGTGAGTGGAAACAATGCTTCTGTTAATGCAGCCTAATATGCATTAGTCTTTTTGCAGCTGCATCACACTGCTGACCCATGTTCACTTTGTGCTCAGTTACAATCCCCAGATCCCTTTCACATGCATTGCTGCCCAGCCACATATCCCCCGTCCTGTATTCATTTCATTTTTCTTACCTAAATGCAGAACTTTACATTTACCTCTGTTGAACTTCATTTTGTTAGTCTCAGCCCAGTTTTCCAAATTATCATTTTATTTATTTATTTATTTACTTCTAACATTTGGTATCCCGCAACCCATCCTGCCTCAGGCAGCTTGGAGCAGCTGACAAAAAGTCATAAAACATATAAATAAAAGCATATAACTATAAATATAAACAATTATAAAATTAATAAAAACAATACATCGTAAAACTCCTGGAGCAAAAAACAAAAAAGCCCCTACCCAGCCCCCCACCCCTACCCATCTCCTCTGCCAAAGGCCTGGTGGAACAGCCATGTCTTACAATGTCGGTGGGAGGAGATCCAGGGACAGACAAGCCTCCACTGGGAGGGAGTTCACAGCCTCAGTGCAGCCACTGAGAATGCCCTCTCCCTGGTCGCCACCCCCAACACTATTGGCACCCCCAAGAAGGCGCCCCCAGCAGACTTCAGGGCTTGATCCAGGGAATGAGGCAGGTCCGCAGGTAAGTGAGGTCCAGACCGTGTAGGGCTTTAAAGGTCAAGACCAACACCTTGAATCAGGCCCGGAAGACTATAGCAGCCAGTGCAATAACGGAGCACTGGTGTTATATGCTCCTGGTGGCCTGTCTCCATAAGGAGTCAGACCGCTGCATTCAGCACCAGCTGCAGTCTCTGAACCATCACCAAGGGTAACCCCATGTAGAGCGCCTTGCAGTAGTCTAGTCTCGAGGTGATGAAGGCATGGATGATAATGGCCAGGTCTGAGTCTGAGATATACGACCGAAGCTGCCGTATCAGATGTAATAGACAAAAGGCACTCCTTGCCACGGCCACCACCTGGGCATCCAGGTGGAGCCGCAAGTTGAGAAGCACCCCCAGGCTCCAAAAGTGGGGGTTCAGGGAGGAATGAACCCCATCAATGATGGGGGTCACCAACTCCCCCGCCCCTCCCACCAGCATCGTCTCCATCTTGTCAGGATTCAACTTCAGAGGGCTCACCCTCCTCCTTTCCCCCACAACTTCCAGACATCGAGTAAGCACCAAGACTGCCAGGCCTGGGCCAGGTGAAAAAGAGGTACAGTTGGGTGTCATTTATTTATTTATTTATTTATTTATTTTAAAAGGCTTACTACCCCGCCCCTCCTGCCACAGGCAGCTCAGAGCGGCTCACAATCAATCAATAAAAACAAGACAACAATAGAGCTAAAAACAACTCATAAAAGGAGGATAAACAATATCCCACCCACCCCCACCCTAACCCACTCCCCCTACGCAATCACCCATCTGCCCCGCCAAACACCTGGTGGAACAGTCAGGTCTTACAACTTCTTCAAAAGGAGGGGAGATCTGGGAGCAACCGGGCCTCACCAGAAGGCCCTCCCCTGTGTAGCCCCAGGAATACTCGGGGGACCTCGAGCAGGGCACCCCCAGACGACTGCAGGGGCTGATCCAGAATCCAGGGGGTGAGGAGGTCCCACAGATAGGTAGGGCCTAGGCCGTTTAGGGCTTTATAGGCCAGGACCAACACCTTGAATTGGGCCCGGAAAACTATCGGCAGCCAGTGCAGAGAGCGGAGCACTGACGTAATATGCTCCTGGTGGTCCAGTCCCACCAGGAAATGGGCTGCTGCATTATGCACCAGCTGCAATTTCCAAGCCATCACCATGGGTAGTCCCACGTAGAGCACATTACAGTAGTCCAGTCTAGAGCATACTGATGACACTGAACATCAAACCCCTTCACGACCTCGCCCAGTGGCTGCATATACAGGTTGAACAAGAGGGGGGACAGAATCGAACCTTGCAGGACTTCACACATGAGGTCCCGGGGAGACAAAGAATTGTCCCTCAACACCACACACTGGGTTCTACTGGACAGGAAGGAACAGAACCAGTCAAGACCAATCACCCTCCACTCCAGCCCAGTCCCGCAAATGGGCCACCAACACCTCATGATCAAGAGTGTCAAAAGCAGCTGAGAGATCTAACAGGATAAGTAGAGTGGAACGACCCTGATCCAACTCACAGCAGAGGTCGTCAACCAAAGCCACAAGTGCAGTCTCAGCACCATAGCCTGGCCAAAAGTCAGACCGTGAGGGATCAAGAAAACTGATGCAGTCTACATGCCCCTGAAGCTGCTGGGTCACTTTTGAATTTACAATTTTGAATTGTATTTCTGTCTTCTAAGGTGTTAGCTATCCCTTCCAGTTTTGTTCCTACATCAAAGCACTGAAAAACTGAGCTCAGATTAAGTGAGCAGAGATGAGGGCATGCACACAAGGATAGGTTAGGTTAAATTTATTTGTGCAGCCAAAAGGCTATTACAAACATAAATTAAAACATTCCCATATATTCTTATAGGGGTACAATACAATATTACAACAAAATACAAAAATTCCATTAAAACTTATGCATATACGTATCTCACTGGATTAACCATTATCAATAAAATTCCTCCGGATACATAACGCCATCTCACAGAAAGCTGCCACATTCCTAGTCCCAATAGAATCGGAAGGCTCAAACAGTTTCAAAAGTAACATGGGAGAAGCAAGGGTAATATCCCTCAATAGGGGGATCAAATATCTGTTCCTAAGAGAGGCATAGGCAGGACATTCCAGCACCACATGGGTGCAGGATTCTACAGACCCGAGATTACATAAAGGGTAAACCCTGTCCTCCCATGGTGTGCCTCTATACCGGCCTTCCAACACAGCTGATGGGAAGATATTAAAGCAAAATTTCGTAAACGCCATTCTTTGACTAGGGTGTAGCCAGGAGTCAAGGTAGCTTTGGCCACAACAGGGCCTGGATAATTTAGAATATAAGGGAGCTACCTGTTGAGACTCCAAAGAGGCAAATTCACTTTGCAGATCCTGGTCGGCAATCCTTTGCTTAATCAAGGCAATTGCTCCCTTCAATCCGCAGGGTTTCAAGGAATCCAAGGAAAAACCCAACGTCAGGACCTCATTATTCACTAATGATTCCCAGTCTGAAAATAGGCCACTAGAAAGGGCCATCATAAACAAAGAGTTTTCTTGTGTTGGGAAAACCATATTTTTCAGCCAAAATCTAATCACGATCAATAATGCACGTCACAAGGATAGGAAACAGATGCATAACACAGAGCCATGATCTGGACTCTCCTTTTCTTGAGTGCACCCCTTAAATGCTCCCACACCCCAACTTCTACGTGGCAGTCAGAGCTTGTACCAATTTTCAAAGTGGCCCCTGGGAGAGAAAAGTTTTCCAACCCTGCAATAGAGGATGGAATGAGGTGGATTAACACTTCAGCATTAGAGAAAAAAATAATGTAATGGGTCATGACATTGCAGCGTAATTTGGATTGGACAAGAAGACCATTTGCAGTCCAAGAATTGTAATAGCTGTATGTGACAAAGGAAATGAGCGATGACAGAAGAGCAAAATGTTTTGGAGGATGCAAAACAGAATGTCAGGGCCTTGATTCCTGAAAAAAGAAAAACAAATAGTACAAGCTATTTCTCCCCTCCCCAGTTAGACGATGTCATCAGTCTGCTTTGGGACTGAATGTTTCCAGGGTTTGTTCCCAGCAGGTGGACTATGCTGGGATATTGTACCCAGCATAGTAATGATAGTAATAGAACCATGGGAGTGGCTCTATTAAGGTAGTTTGCATTCTCTGTATAAATCACAAAAGTTCTACTTGTTATAAAATCAAGATGATTTATCCTCTCACTGTGAAATTTTGTAGGGAGGGTCACATGGGTGAGGATCAGTGAAAATGGCTGAGTTACAAGAATTTGAAAACTGGGGGCAGGTTTTTGTGATCATCTCCTGTTGACAGAGAGAAATACGTTTAAAGTTATTCGTCTGGAGGTGTAAAGGTGTCAGAAAATGTGTGTGCATTCTAGTGATTGCCTGAGTTTAGATTTTGATATGTAGTTGTAAAGTTAGGACATTTTGTAGTTCCCATGTTATCCAATGAAGAGAGTGAGTTTGTGAAGTTATGTTACACATGCACAGTGAGGTGGAACTGTCAATGGGGCTCCCTATCCCTCAGTACAAACAACATCCAACCCGGGGAGCTGCTGAAGTCTGAGAGAAGGGCTACTAATCTATCAGCCATGCTCTGCGATGCACTTTGCCACAGGGTAGAACAGGGCTGAGAGATTAGAAGCCCTTCACTCAGACTCTTCAGCAGCTCCCAGGTTCTGTATCCATTCCAAGAAAAGGGAGCCCGTTCACAGCTGCACCTCACCAACACAACACCAGCTTGGACACAGCCTGCCCTGAGAGCAGCAGCAGCTGGAGCAGCAGCAGCTTCTCCCCAGATAGAAGAATGAAGTTTATGAGACAGGGGGAGGGGCTGAGGGCCTCTCATGGACATGCTGCTGCTCCAGGTGCTGATGCTCTCAGGGTGGGCTGCATGAGGTGCAGTTGTGAACGGAGCTCCCTATTCCTGTGTACGAACAACATCCAAGCCTGAGAACTGGGAGCCTGGACTCCTGGGTTCTCTCAGAGGGGAGCGGGGACTAGAGCAGACAGGCTGGGAGCCAGAACTCTGGAGTTCTCTGGGAGGATGCTAATGGGTTAGAGCAGGGGGGTTGGGAGCCAGGACTCCTGGGTTCCCTGGGAGGGGAGTGGGGGCTAGTGGGTCAGAATATGGGTGGGGTGGGAGCCAGGACTGCTGGGTTCTGTGGGAGGGCAGTGGGAGCTAATGGGCGGTAATGGGGTGTCTGGGAGCCAGGGCTCCTGGGTTCTCTGGGAGGGGAGTGTGAACTAGTGAACTACAGCAGGGTGGTGGTGTCTGGGAGCCTGGACTCCTGGGTTCTCTGGAAGGGGAGTGGGGGCCATTAGGTTAGAGCGGTGGGAGCTGGTAGTATTGGAGGATGGGAAATGTAATGTATTTCCTGTTTTAAAAAAATTGAAATCCTAGGATCAAAAAATCTTCAGTTTAAGAGAGGAGTTATGACTCTTACAAATTCAATTGTGCTCCAAAAATAGGGTGGCCATATTTCCCCTGTAAAAGAGGACGCTTTTGAAAAATGCATGTTGCAGGGCTGCATTGGTTCCAGTGCAGCCCTGCACCATGTATTTTTCATGTGTCCTCTTTTAAAGGGGAGGTATGGCCACTCTATCCAAAAAGCATGTAAATTCAATTGTAAGTTAAGGCTCCTGCCTCACCTGGGAGACTGGGAACAGCCAGGCAGTGGGGGAACTATCTGTATTGGGAGTGGACAGCCAGATGCTGGGGGAGTGTTTATGAGAGAGAAGGTTGAGAAATGGGTGATGTGTATGCACAGGTGAGGCTAGGGGGCAGGCAGTAGTTGGGAGGGGGAGGGAGGAACTGTATCGGCAATTGGGCAGACAGGTGCTGGGAGGGACATACATTGGGTGACAAGTCTGAGAGATGGGTGATTTGTATTCAGGGACAGCTAATGGTGGGGGCAAAATGTATGCAATTTTTGTATGTGCTTTCAGTTAGGAGACAACGGGACATCAAAGTACTGGGGGGGTGTGGTGTACCTGGGGGAACAAGGTTGATGGGAATGAGATGTGTAGTGACCGGCAGTTAAGACTGGGACAGTCAGGGGTGGGGAGCAGTGTGTATGGGCAACGGGCAGCCTGATGCTGGGAGGAGGTATGCAGGGGGCGACAAGGCTCGGAGTCAGCCAGGGGTGGTGAGCAGTGTGTTTATGGGGAGGGGGCCTCCAGGGGCTGGGGGGCTACGTGTTGGGAAAGACGGCTGAAAGGTGAATGGTGGTTTATGGAGGACAGCTGCTGCCTAAGAGGGGAACTATAAATGAAGGAGAAATTGTGGCTACAGTGGAGACAGGGATCAAATCTATAATATTGGGGCATGGAGGAGCTTGCTGTCCCCAGCTTCAGTATTGCCCCCAACTTGCTGAGGGAAAGGTTTGGAACTGAAAGACCAAGACAAAACGTGGGTGCATGGAGCCTAAGTTGTAAGTGAGCACAATATGTGAGTCTGTACAACATCATTACTGCTGACATGACAGAAGTTAGGACAGGATCCTTCACTTATCATTTCCATGCCTTTTGGAGGACGAGTGAATTTTAAGAGCCTGCCCTTAAATCCTCTCTTCAACCAAAAATATATTCCGGGCTAGCTTGTCTCCCCTCAGTGCACTCGCCTGGCTTCAGAACTTTGGGGTAACTGTACAGTAGGTTATACTAACACAATACCACAAAATGTGCAAGCCCAAGGAAGTTTCTTTGTAGCATATCCCAAAGCAATTGACTGCAGAGCCTTCACACAGCTCTGTGGTGTGCAGGGTGTAAATCTACAACACATTGCCTAGATGGGCGTATTCATTGTGAGCAGTTTCCCCTCTGTCCCCAGGCAACATAGGGGTTAAAGACACTTCTGGAAATCTAGGCTTCCCCCTCCTCTCACATTGTCACATACAATCACAATGGTCTATTAAAATTATTAGAGTTAACTTCCCATATCTCATTTCATAAATTAATATGTGGGTTGTTACTGGTAGGGCAGGGGAGGGACTCATCAAATTCAAAGGATCGCATTAACAAAGAGGACAGGGGAAAACAGAAGAAAAGGTGTATCCTGTGAGGTCAGGTGAAAAGTACAAAACCATTAAATAAGGTGGAGTGAAAACAATGCTCTCAGCAATGTATGTTAGGAAAGGGTGCCACCTGCTGGATTTTATTAGTAAAGCACAGGAAATATATAACTAAAAAGGATATGCACATGCACACAATGCAGCAGCTATTAAAAGTCCATCAACCCAGGAACATTATTTCAGCACATAAACTAAAGATGCTAGAAGAGGTTCTCATGTCAAGAGTGACTCTTGCCTATAGGTGGCTGCTGGTGACTTGAGAGAATTAGGCCCTTTTCACACAAGCGCCCTGCCCCTTGCACACGTGTGTGGGTGGGGGGGCACCCATGCGAATACCAGGGCGGGTGCAGGGGTGGGTGGGGGTGGGCTCCCGTGGGAACACCGTGGGTGGTGGATGGGGGTGCATGCATGTGCGTTCCCGTGCTCCACCCACCTCCATCCAACACCTACACATGGAGCAACGGGCGCCAGTGGGTGGGGTGGGGTTCCGTGGGAAAGCACCCCCATCCACCGCCCACCCACCCATCTACCCACCTGCCGCAGCCCATGTGAAAAGGACTTTAGTTATTTATTTCGGGCGTAATCCAGCTTCCACTGAACTCAATGGCTAAACTTCCATTGACTTGTATGGAGTTGGATTGCACCCTTCATGTATTTTCCAACCAGTGACATGTTTAATACTATGAGTAATTTTTTCTTTTTATTGACGGGAAAGACATATTTGTCCTTTACTACTTGGTAAACTCTGTCAAGTTGGTAGGTCTTTAACAGTCCACAAAAGGAAGGCAGTTCCTGCTTCTGGTTTAAGATCCTATAGTTATAGGATGGTGACAAAACTATGAAATTTGAAATAGAAAAAAAGGGGGGGGGGTATTATTTATTTATTTTATTTTATTTATTTAAATTTGATATCGCACCCTTCTCCTAAGGCTCGGGGTGACTTAACGCAAAACTTTCATTAAAATCCCTTTTAAAAACCCGCCCTCAACCCTAAATAACCTTCACCCAACCCCTATCCCACCTGCCAAATGCTTTGCCAAAAAGAAAGGTCTTACATCACCTCTGGAATATGCTCAGGTGCAAGATTCTGGAGGATCTCTAGGGGGAAGGAGTTTCAGAACACTGGGGCAGCAACCGAGAATGTCCTGTGCACCCTTTGTTGTATGAGCAAAATTGGTGGTTGGTACCTGCAAGAGTGTGCCCCCAGCCGACCGCAAGAATAGTGATGGAGCATGATGAACGTGTCCTTCAAAAATAAACCCCATTCCCTATATTCAACATTTTGCACTGGGAGTATATATATATATATATATCCCTATTTCTAAATTGTGATTAGATTGGGGTAACCCTTTGAATTATTATTATTATTATTATTAGCAAGTATTTATATAGCACCAGCAATGTACCTGGCGCTTTACAAAGTAATGGAATAGAGACAGTCCCTGCCCTAGGGCTTACAATCTGAGATGGGGGGATGGGGGGGACGAAGGAAGGGGAACAGAGGGAGAGACAAGGAATATGCAAATTATACCCCTGACCGAAATGGGTACTTGCAGATCTGGGGTGTGTTTTTTTTTGGGGGGGGGGCGTTGCATTTCAGTTATTTCAGGGTTTTGGATTGGTTATTTTGATTCTTTGGTCATTTTGATATTTCAGTGTAACAGGAAGCCTCCAGGGGGCTATGCCGTTAAGGTCCTTGGCTGCTGGTGCTAAGGGACACTTAAAATGGCTGTCAGACCTAAGATGCGTGTCTGGGCACGGCTTGAGATGGACAGCCACCCAGGAGCCAATCAGAGTGAGTGCTTGAGGAATTCTGGGACTATAGCTGAGACCTCATTTGGAGCTGTGTGGCCACAGGAGAAGGAGCTTCCCAAGGGCTCTTGCTTCTTCTGGGGAAGGTTCCAGAAAACACCAGGGTCTGGGACTTGACTGGCCTCCCCTATGGTTATGGTATGAGTCCTGTTCTAGCACCTGAGGGATTGCTGAAGGACTCAGACTGTGTGGAAACCTGAGGTAGGACTTTCCTTGTTTGGTCCTAAGGAACAATAGAGACTTACACAGGACTAGTACAGCACAAGGCTGGAAAACCCTGTCTGCATTACTGGTGGTGTTGGCCTGGTTAATAGGGGTGGCTGGGCCCCAGGAATGCTCACCCCTCTTGGGGTTGAGAGTTATATCAGTGCAACTTACCCAGTGCAGGATCAGTCAGTTCCCTGTGCATTTAAGGACTATACAACATGTGTGTACAGTCAGTGTACTGTCCCTGGCATCCACAGGGACTCTGGTGACATTTGGTTATGTCAGTTTTGGCAGTTGCATGCACATGTGTAGTAGTGCTAATATTGCTGAAGAGATGTAACCAGAATACCAAAATGACTGAAAAATCAAAATAGCTAAACATAAAAAATGAACGGGGAAAAAAATCGAAAAATATACCCAATGGAATGGAAATGGGTAGCAGACTGGAAATATTGTCTGCTAACCATTTTACCCAATTGGAAAAGGCCCAATTGGATGAGCCACCATTTGCTGAGGCCAATGGATGTAGAATAAAGGTAGATTTACTGTGCGCAGTTGCTGTAAATTTATTCCTACATTGCATCCCACCCCCTTGAGAAACTGTTTCAGCATCTGAAAGAAGTGTCGAAGTGGGGTGTCGAAGTACCCATGTGATCTTTCCACCAAACACTGCCCATTGTGTTGGGGACTGCAGGTGGCTGATTGAAAATTGCTAAGACAAAGGGTTTCTACTAGGGATCGGACACTAGGGAGAATACTGGATTTACCAGTATCGGATCTCCCCGGTATCAGATTTACCGGTATCGGCATACCAGATTTGTAACATTGGCCGCTTTACCTGTTTTTTTACATTGCGGCCATTGACCTCAATGGCCGCAATGTAAAAAAACAGGTAAAGCGGCCAATGTTAAAAATCTGGTATGCTGATACCAGTAAACATTGGATTAATCCAATACACCTGATTATCGGGTGTTTCGGATTTATCCCATACCGATATTCCCACCCTTAGTTTCTACTGGCATGATAAAAAATAAAAATAAAAAATCAAGCCTCATGGGAGAGGTTCCAAACTATGGGTCAGGACTAGAGATGAAGTGGGTATTTACTCTACTCCCTATGGGCATACTCACATATCTAGACCTATGGATAGTAAACACAAACAGCTGACCCACCTGCTTTGTTTATTGGCACTGGCTAGTTGGCCTAGGTCTTAGGTTTCCCTTATTTCTAATTTGTGATTAGACTGAGGTAACCCTACAAATATCCATATTATACCCAATATGGGTACCCAATACAGCGCTGCTGTGGCTGCATTGGCCCCAGGTAAGAAAGACAGTACCCAAAAGGGCACCATTCAGAGAATTTGTGGTACCAAAATAATGAGAAACATACTGTAAATCTGTCAGGGTTAGCCATTTTTTTACCAAATATCTCTTTCAGCTCTATGCAGGATCCTGTAGTAAACCCACTGTCCAGTGTTGGAAGATGATTGTCCTCAGTGCTGCTTGCTTTATAACCTAGGGGAATCCAAACTGTTCTTTGTGTTTTATTCACCTCCCCTAGCTCCTCCCTTCAGCACTTGAAACAGCTCCCAGTGTGAGCCTGCCTCACCCACCTCCTCCGCTCTGGCAGCCCAGGGCAGACTGCCTTGAAACCTCTGCATGCCAGACTTATAGGGCCAATCCCAGTTCCATCACAGACCCCCAAAGGGGTGCCTCATCCACCATCAGTGGACGGGACCACAATCAGGAGTGATATTTAACATACATTGAGTGCCATTGTTGTTGTCTGGGGTCAAGTGATTAATGTCTCAAAATGGCAAAAAGCTGGGGAACCACTGGAGGTCAGCAAAAGATTCTGGGGAACCAGATTTTTGGGGAACCACTGTAGGTTCAGCATTCACAGCTGGAGCTGGATTATTATTATTATTATTATTATTATTATTATTTTAAAGATCACTTTTTCATGTTCCATTTTCATTTTCCATTGCAGCCTCTATGGTTGGCCGGGAACGCCCTCTTGTGGATTCCATCTGCTAACCTTGTCCGTGAGACAAGGGTGAGCAGGAGGGCAGTCTTAGTTGCTGCCCCAGTTCTTTGGAACTCCCTCCCCCATGACCTAAACATCTTCTGGAGGAAGTGCAAAACTTTTTTTATTTGAAAAAGCATTTGGTGGGTGGAGATAAATAGGGGTTGGTTGGACATTTTGGGGTGGGTCTGAGGGTCAGGGGAGGGTTTGTTGGGGAGTGGGAGGTAGGTTTTTTTAGAAATGTGATTATCGTTTTATTGTTATTATTGTATTTTATGTATCGTAAGCCGCCTTGAGCCACTATAGGAAGGGCGACATATAAATTCAAATAAATAAATAAATAAATAAATACAAATTTCCCCAGGGTGCAGAGCTTTTCCCCAAAATCTGCCCATAGGAACACAGTGGGAGTGATTAGGTTTTCAGAACTTCTCAGCATCTTTGAAAACCTGGCTCTTACTTGGAGGCCTAATGGGAACCAAGCTCTCTTGAAAATCTGGTCCTTATTTTGGACACTGAGCAATTCAAAATCTGACCAGGAGTAGTTTTGAAAATTAAGTGCCATGTCTTGCTTTAATGCACCTACAAAGAGGACTGTTTTTCCTGGAAACCTGAAAAATCAATGTCTTGGGATGTTTGTTGTTGTTTTTTTAAATAAAATAAAATAAAGAAATCATTGAATCGGCATCAGATCATGTAGGGACTGGACAGAGCCCGAGGGAACCCAATTGTTTCAAAGTCAGCCTGGGAAAAAATGATCACTGAAATATAAAAAGGGTTTTCTGGTTGATGCAGTTGTTTTCAATGGCTGCCTTTCCTTTGGCACGGACTCTCACTCCCCTCCTCCTCTGCTTCACTTGCTGTTTTTAAACCGACATTCTTCCAGATAATTTGGTTGTAAAATTGTATTTTCATTTTTCACATCTCCTAATGAGCTTATTTCATTGGTAGCGTAAACCTAATTATGAGTCACACCAGGGGCTCTTTTGCTGCAGATATGTCTTCCCATTTAGGCTCATCAAAGATTGCAAGACCGTGAAAGAACCACAGCTTCAGACATTGCCCCAGTGGTACTTGAGACCAGGTCAAACCTTTTCAATTCAAAGAAAGGGACAGAGTTAAATTTATTGATTTGTGTCCCTTTAAAATAAAAAAACAAAAAAAACCACTTATCTCATTTGGAAGAGTGGTTTCCCCATGAGAATGCCACTATTCACTCCTGTAGACGCTAGTTCCAGAAATGGTTTCACTGAAGTTAGCTGCTTTAAATAATTATAATTAGTGGATTTGCATTATGAATCTTAAAAAGTAGGTTACGTTTTTGAAAACAAAACCCTTTCTATATTCCAAGCCTGAACTTAAACCTATTTTAAATCTGCTTCTCTCAACTCTATTTTTCTTCATTTTGTCTTATTTTTAACAGTAGAGGGTAAAAATAGTATTTATTTTTTATTGAAAATGCTGCCTGACCCATATATTGCATATGGAATGTATGCTAACAGCTGCTGCTCCAAAATGCACCAGCATTACATACTCACCACACAATTCACCTGGGGAACTCATTGCCAGAAGATGCTGTGAAGGTCAATAGCATATCTGGACTGAACAAAAGACAGGGCAAGTTCTTAGAGGATGATAAGTTCATAAATGGCGATTAGTCAATTTAGGGCGCTTGCCCACAATACTTACCACACATAATTTGCCTCTGGGAAAGAATCCGGGAGGCAAAGCATGTGCGGGGTTCATAACGTGGGACCGCCCCCCTGGAGCATTTTTGCTGGTGATCCTGCAGGGGATTACAGATCTGGATTTCCCTACTCTGCGATCTTCTGCAGGATCACTGATAAAAATGTGTGGGGGGGGGGGTGTTCCACATTACAAACCCCGTGCATGCTTTGAATCCCGGATTCTTTCCCAGAGGCAAATTCTGTACAGTAAGTATTGTGAAAAAGAGCCCTCAGTCAGGGGATTAGAACTTTCAATGTATATTTATTTTATTTATTTATCTTAAAATTTATATGCTGCCCCCTCCTGCCTCAGGCATCTCGGGGTGGGTCTCGACATTTTAAAAACATTTTAAAACATTAAAACAAACAATAATAAATTACAATTAAAAAAACAATCTAAAACCTCATCCCCCCCCCAACCCACCCACCCCATCTCCATCGGGAAAGGCCTGGCGGAACAGCCAGGTCTTACATTGTCTGTGGAAAGAGGGGAGGTCAGCAGCCAAGCAGATCTCCGACGGGAGGGAGTTCCACAGCCATGGTGCAGCCACAGAGAACGCCCTCCTCATAGTGGACACCCGGGAAACCCGGGGAACCTCGAGGAGGGCAGCCCCAACCCACTGCAGGGTTCAATCCAGGACCTGGAGGGTGAGGCAGTCCTGCAGATAGGTGGGGCCCAAGCCGTTTAGGGCTTTAAAGGTCAACACCAACACCTTGAATTGGGCCCGGAAACCTACCAGCAGCCAGTGCAGAGAAAAAGCACTGGTGTCGGCTTGTCCCCGTCAAGAGACGGGCCGCCGCATTCTGCACCAGTTGCAACTTCCAAACCAGCACCAAGGATAGCCCCACATAGAGCACGTTGCAGTAATCCAGTCTCGAGGTAATAAAAGCATGGATGACTGTGACCAGATCTGAGTCCAAGACATACGGCCTAAGTCGAAGCACCAGATGTAACTGATTAAATGCTCCCTTCACCACAGCCGCCACCTGGGCATCCAGGCAGAGCTGTGGGTCCAGGAGCACCCCCAGACTCCGGACCTGAAAAACCAGGGGAGAGCGGACCCCATCAATGATGGGGGCCACCACTCCCTCGGCCCTCCCCACAACCATCACCTCTGTCTTGTCAGGATTTAGTCTCAGGTGACTCGCCCCCATTCAATCCCCCACAGTGGACAAACACCAGGTAAGCAGTGAGACTGCCGGGCTTGAGTCGGAGGAAAATTAGAGATATAGCTGGATGTCATCAGCATATTGATGACATCTCACCCCATACTCCCTAACAACCTCCCCCAAAGGCTGCATGTACACACTGAACAAGAGACAGGTTAAAATGGAACCCTGCGGTACGCCACACATGAGGCCCCAGGGAGGAAGATGAAAACTCTCCCAGCACCACACCCTGGGTTCTCCCAGCCAAAAAAGAGCAGAACCATTCAAGAACAGTCCCGCCAATCCCTGCCCGGTTCCGCAGCTGAGTCACCAACAACTCATGATCAACGGTATCAAATGCAGCTGAGAGATCTAACAGGATCAATAGGGTCGAACAACCTCGGTCCAACTCATGGGAGAGGTCGTCAGTCAAGGCCATAAGCACAGTCTCCGAGCCATAATCCAGCCGAAAGCCCGACTGCAAGCTAGCCTTAACCAGCCAGGACAGGCATGGATCTAGTTCACAATAGGTGGATCAAACAGTCCCAAGAGCATCCCCCGCATCTGAGGGCAACACCGCCCGAAACTCATCCTATAGAACAGGACAAGAAGGGGCTTCTACTGCCTCTGACCCATTCCCTGCTTAAAAAGTTGCATCAAAACTGTGGTGAATTTGAGCTATTTTTTCCGCAAAAAAGTCCACAAACAAATCACAATGAACATTTTATGGTTATACGTTCAGTCGGAGGGAGGCCGGACTGGCCAGCCCCCTCACCACCCGGAACAGCTCAGCCAGGCAGCACTTAGTGGACGCAATGAGGGCAACAAAGAAAACCTTCTTTGCTGTCCATACCGCAACGGCAGCTCTATGCCGCAATCGGTCAACTTCAGCACGCGAATGATGCCACCGTCGTTCTAACCTCTGCTTTCCTGCTTCATCCGCCGCAGCTCCCCAGTATACCATGGGGAGCTGCGTTGTCAGCAATTCGGGAGCGGAGGCCTGGGAACCACACAGTTGATGGCCTCCATTAGCACTATATTTCCCCTGGACATGAGGTCATCGATTGAGCGGCCATCCCCAAGAGCTATCTGGAAACTTTCAGGTTCCATAAGCCTTCAGGAACGAACCAACCTAACTGGTTCCACACCCTCCCGAGGGCTGACATGTGCCAGGATATCCACCCGGAGGAGATGATGATCCGTCCTCAACAAGGGCACTGTTGACACCTCCCCCACCAACGGATCCCCTGCTTCAAGGCCTGTGCAAAATATCATGTCCAGGGTATGTCTTCCAATGTGTGGGGCCCATGGTTGCCATGGCAGCCATGAACTCACGTTCCGCCCCTCCAAGACTGGCGTAGGCATGGACATTGAAGTCACCAAGAACTGTCGTCCTGGGGGACCGCAAGATCACCTCCGACACCAGCTCAGTCAGTGCATGCAGGGAGGCTGCCATACAGGTGGGTGCACGGTATATCAGCAGTATCCCCACTCTTGTCTCCAGCCAAATCCAACCCCAGATGGAGACCCTCTATACCCATGACAGATCGCACAGGAAATCTCCTCACAGACCAGGCATCCTTAAAAATAATGGCTACACCGGCCCCTGCTCCCATCCCTCCAGCCGTGACTGATGCTGCACAGAGTACCCAGCTGGAACAAGATCAGCCAATATAGGCCCTGATTCATTGTCCAGCCACATCTCCATGACACACACGAGGTCGGCCACCTGGTCCAGGATCAACTCCCAGGCGCAGTTGACTTGTTAGCCACCGACCTCGCATTTATCAACATCAGACCAAGGCCAGGGGCCCTCTGAACCCCAATCACCTCACCACCTGCCTGGGGGCCAGTGAGCAGGACAGAAACACTCCATTTGTCCCGTCTCACAGGTCGAATCCGCCTCCCAGAAGAACCATAATTCCCTCGGCCCAGAACAACCCCTATGGCTGCAGATTCTCCCCCCCCCCGNCCGGCCCAGAATGACCCCTATGGCTGCAGACACACACACACCCCGATCTGCTCCACCGACCCACACCCCCCAAGGCTGCCCCACCAGTCCCCCAAAGGAGATACCCACCCTCCAAAACACCCCCATCCTCCTCTGCCACCGGAGGATCCCACCCTCTCAAAGGACTGCATCCCTCCCTCACACCAAGGGGGGTCAGCCTTTCCCTCCCTAACCCTCCACCTCCCCCAATCCCTTTTAAAACAATGCAATAAGATGCCCCACCCCCCACCCCACTAAGGGTCACGTCTAAGGGTCCTTTGGAAAAGAGTCGACGTTGTACAGAATGGCTCTCACTGCCACTGCCACGGCCACATGAACGGCCTCCACAAACGGCCAGCGCCCTTTGAGTATTGCCCTTCGGGCTGGCACCCTCAGGGGCCAGCCTTTAAATAGTTACCTGTAGAGGCAGGAGGGGCCAGGTGTTAGTGACCCTGCAGGGATGCAGGCCCTCGTAACCCTCAGGGGCAGAGACTTCACACACAACCCTTAGGGGCCAGCCTTTAAATAGCTACGTTGGGTGCAGAGAGTGAATAACAGGAAATAGAGCATTCTATTGTGACCTGTTGTACATTCCTCTGGAGGAATCAAAGCTGGAAACAGGATACTGGGCTGGATGGACCAGTATGGCACTTATGTTTTTATATCAAATTAATTATATTATTATAATACATTATTTACACACAAGGATTCTCCAAGGATGTCACTTTCTTGATCTGAATTCATTTATTTCCCTACAGAAGAGGTATGATCTTACGATAGTGGAGTCCAACGCATGGAGAGATGTCAATGGAACAAGCTGCCTAGAGAGGTTGTAGGCTTTCCATCGCTGGAGATTTTCGGAAAGAGGCTGGATAGTCATCTGTCAGGGATGTTATAGCTGTAGCCAACCTGCTGTCCGTGGGAAGGGGAAGATAAGGGAAGGAATAGGGGTCCAAGCCAAACACAGGCTCCTTAAGACTCTGATAAAGTTGCACACGGGGTTAAAGATTCCTTCAGGATAGAATTATGGCTTAATGACTTCACAGAAGTCAGGCATCTATCATCACAAGGATCAGAGCTTTCGAAGAACCACTGGCAAAGGGGTAGGTACAGTCTAGCACAAACACTCAGGGTTAGGTGCAGAGAGGGAAGAAGAGTGCTGCGAAGGGTGAAAGGGAGGAAGGGAAAGGGCTCCTGGGAGCAAAGGGAAAGGGCAGGGCCTTCACGCATGCTTTTCCGGACATGATTTGACCGGGTTGAAAAATTGACCGGGTCAAACGTGGCCGGAAGAGCATGTGCGTCCCCTTCCCGGGTGCGTGGTTGCCGGGAGTGTATCGTCTGATCCCGGCTCCCGGCATTTTTTCACAACAAGCAACAGCGCGGCCGCAATCGTCTAAAAACGGCCTCAGACTCTGATTACCAGCATGGAAGCTAGGCTCTCATTTCCTTTTATTCCCTAAGGCCCTCCTCCCTTCCTTCCTTGCTGCTCCAAGAGCCTTGCAGAGCGCCGCACAGGAGCAGGCCCCGCCCCTACTGCTGATTGCTTCTGCTGACTTTGTGCTTCCTGTGCCTGCTGCTGGGGTTTTTATTGTGCTGTAGTTTATGGCTGGGGTAGGAGTTCCTCGTGGTCTTTTGGGGGGATGTTGGGGCTCTCCCCTGTGTAGTCAGACACCAAGGTTCCAAGGGGGCCTCTCCGGCCTCGGTGCCGCCACGGGCAGCTGACACCAGAATTCAAGCAGGGGATTGGACTACATGACTCTCGAGATCCCTTCGCCAAAACAGGAAATCTCATTGAAATCCCAGTTCTCAATACGGTCTCGGTCAAATTGAGAACCACTCAGTACTCAGTAATGTCTCGGCTGACATTTCATTTCTTGATTTACTGACTTTCCACTTCCAGGATCCTGTTTACCGCTTTGCCATTTAGCACTTTGCCGTGCATTTCAAATCCCAAGAGGTTATACTGACACAACACTGCATTTCTTGCACTCAACATTTCCCCTTGTACTTCCTTGTCATTCATTGGCTGGTATGCAGATTCCTTTACTAATCAGTTTCAGATTGGTCAGAGCAAAGGGAACAACAAAGAACAACAATTCTGATTGGAGCCACTGAAGTGGAAGTTAAGGGGCACTGGGAGGAGGGTAAGGAGTGGAAAGCTTGCACCGTGATTTATTATTTATTTATTTATTTATTTAAAAATATTTTTAACCTGCCCATTCTGCCATAGGCAGCTCTGGGCGGCGTACAACAGTACAAATCAAAACAGTTAAACATTTCTAACTGTATTCTTTTACATTCTTTAAAAGCACATTCTTTTAAAGCCGTGAATTAAATACCTCAATGTCGAGGTATTTCATTCGCAGCTTTAAACGTGCGCTACTGGCTTTAATGCGCAAAATATCATGTCTAAATCCCACACGTGGCATATTTACATGCAGCGTGATTTTATGCAGCGTGTTTGCCATGCACGACTAAAAGCAGCCTAGTTCTTGCAAGGATAAGGCAGGATGGTACAGTCAGGAAGCTAAAGGAATTCATGCTAACGACTGCTGCTCCAAAATGCACCGGCACTGGGACTAAAACGAGCAGCTAAATTACTGCTCGTGAGAAATTTCATCATATCAGGAACAGGGATTGATTTCCCAACCATTTCAAAGCATCCCAACCATACCGATATGATTTCTCGATTCTCATAATACTGCAAAATACAGTCCCGATTTGCCGGCTTTCCACTTACTGTTTTCTGCGTACCACATACCATTCGCTTACCACATTGCTGAGGTACCTCTGGGTTTGTTGTTTCCACATTTCTGAATCAATCAGAAATGTTTAACTGTTTTGATTTGTACTGCCTATGGCAGAATGGGCAGGTTAAAAATATTTTTAAATAAATAAATAAATAATAAATCACGGTGCAAGCTTTCCACTCCTTAACCTCCTCCCAGTGCCCCTTAACTTCCACTTCAGTGACTCCACTCTGCTCTCCCAAACCTCCACCACAGCTAAAGTCATGGGAGGATTGATAAGGAAGATCAAAAATGTGTCCATTATTTCTGGGTCAAAGAGTAAGTATTAAAATTAGCTACGTTCCTGAGCCAACTGGAAGGTAGGAAAGCAAGGCCCATTACCACAGGCCAACTGCCCCTGGACCCTGCTATTTTCTCTACTTCCAAGGGCCCTGCTGTGGCCCTGTTTTCAACAGGGCAGGCTGCAGGGCTCCTACTCCCTCCCAGGCCCCCCCAAAATGGCCACCTTTAGAGCACTGTGGAAGATGCCCTTGAATTGTCTACTTCAGAGGATCCCAAACAGGGCTTTCTTTGGCAGACCCCTTTCAGAAATGACCATACACTGCACTGCCACATCAGAATCTCAGTGGGGAGCCAGACTTACACATCACACAGTGCATCCCGCTGGTGGGGGGAGTGGGGGAGGCAGTTTTGGAATGTCATTGTGAGATTTATTCCCACCTTGCATCTCACACAGGGCCTGTGCCTCTGTTTCTCTAAAAAAAACCCAAAAAAACAACAAACCCAGGCCTTAAACTCACAGATTTTGACAATTAGTTGCTTTTTTTCCAGTTCTTTGACACTTCCCTGGTTTCACGTGGGTTTGTCTGGCAGTGGAGTCAGGTTTTCAGAGTTTCCTCAAACTCATATCTTTTAAACGTAAATTCTTCCTCTTACTGCAATTCCCTTCTCCCAGTGAGCCTTCACAACCTGGACGGAGGCACCTCTTTACATCCAGGCTTCCCTCGCCTCTTGACTCCATGAGTCAATGTACTCTATGTGGGGCTGCCCTTGATGACTGTTAGGAGGCTGCAGATGGTGGCGAATACAGTGGCTCACCTCCTCTTGGGAGCACATTACACCCATGCTCTATAGCCTTGGGCCAGCTTCTGTGGTCGGCCAGGGGCGTCCTCCTGGAGGTCCCGTATTATAGACAGATGGCCACCGTGTTCTCGGTGGGCACTCCATTGCTGTGGAACTCCTTCCAGCAGAGATTCGCCTCTGCCCAGAACTGCTCACCTTCCAGCAGCAGTGTAAGACCTGATTGTTCTGCCAAGCGTTTGGAGGAGGAGACACTAGAGTGGGTTGAGATAGCAGGGCTTGGGGGAAAAGGGGGGTGTTTCATTGGGTTTTTATGTTCCTGTTTTGTATATGTTACCAATTGTAAGCCACCCTGATTTGTCTGAGACAAGAGGGAGCGGGATATTCTCTACTCTCTTACACCAGGGTACCACCATGGATTTACACTCCTGTAAGTGAGAATTGAATCAAACCTGCACATTTATTGTTGCTGAGTTGGTTTAGATATTCTAATATTTATTTATAGAGTTGGCAATTTGTCCCCCTGGTCCCCAAAGAAAGATTCCCAGCCATACAGAAAAGACTATAAACACAACCTCATGCAACAACATAGAATTTTTATATCCTAATTAAAAAGAAATATTTTCCTGAAGTAAACCCCCCAAGGAGCCATGCAATAAATGGGAGAAACATGATCAAAGAAATTAAGCTGAGAAACTCTCTGGTATTTAATGCCCTCTTCAATAATTAAACAACATGTTCCGAGAGTTAGACTCATCGAATCTTAGAGCTGGAAGGATCCTCATGGGTCATCTAGTCCAACACCCTGTTTGGATGCAGGATGACTACAGCCGCAGCATTCCTGACAGATGGCTGTCCAGCCTTTTTTGAAGGCCTCCAGTGATGGAGAGCCTAGGCAACTTGTTCCATTGCTGCACAGTTCTTACTCTTAGGAAAATTTTTCTGATACTGAATTGAAATCTCCCTTCCTGTACTTTGAGCCCATTATTTTTAGTCCTGCCCTTGGTAGCAATGAGGAACAGTTCCTCGCCATCATCCTTGGGGCAGCCCTTTAGATGTTTGAAGACTGCTACCATGTCTCCCTTAATCTTCTATTTGCTAGATTAAACATACCCAGTTCCTTCACCCTTTTCTCATAAGACTTGCTTTCCAGAGGTTTTATCATATTTGTTGCCCTTCTTTGAGCCCACACCAATATTTTTGGATATATACTCCAAGGATATTTGTCAATATCCTTCTTAAAACAAGGCACCCAGAACTTGGCAGAGTACTCCAGCTGAGGTCTGGCCAGTGCTGAATGGAGTGGAATTATCTCGGCTGGCTTGGAAACAATGCTTCTGTTAATGCAGTCTATAATTCCATTAGCCTTTTTGGCAGCTGCATCACATTGCTGACTCATGTTCCATTTGTGATCACCCAGAATCCCTAGGTGCTGCTGCTGTCTAGCCAGATAGCCCCCATCATATAGATGTGTATTTGGTTTTTCTTCCCAAAATGCAGAACTTGACATTTATCTCAGTTGAATTTCATTTTATTAATTTCAGCTGAGATTTCCAGCCTATATAGTTTTGTTTTGTTTTTAATTTTAGCTCTATCTTCCAAGGTTTTAGCTATCCCTCCAAGTTTCGTGTCATCTGCAAACTTGATAAGTATTCCCTCCGCTCCTTCTTTTATAAAGATGCTGAATAGCACTAGATCTAGAACAGAGCTCGGTGGGACCGTACTGGATATTTCCCTCCAATTTGATGAGGAACCATTGATGATCGCTTCTTGAGTATAGTTCTTTACGTTTTGTAAGTGCCATCCAGCCCATACTTGTCGATGATGATCCCATGTGAAATTTTGTCAAATGCTTTACTGAAATCAAGATATATTGTAGATAAAGTGCTCCCCTCATCCACTAGCTACTTACTCTGTCAGAGAATAAGACAAGATTCGTCTGGGGCTTCACAGAGGAGTGTATACGATGGAAAGCATCAGACTTGATTCTACCACCCTTTGTATGTAGAGCCTTACACCAGAAGCTATCCCACTGACTGCAATAAGTCTTCTTGCCCTAGTCAAGAGCTACTCAACGTAACAGCACAAGAACTTCCAGAAACAAAACTTTTTACTTGAAATCAGGTCCTGGTCGTTTTCTTCAAGAAGAGTTACACCTACCCTTCTTGGGCCCTGTTCACACAAGCACTCCTTGGGTGTTTACTCTGGTAGTAAAAAGCTACTTGACAAGTGTTTACACAAACTCTGAGTCATTACTCACAGGGGAGCTACAATGGGGGGAGGGGTGGTAAATCAGCATATGAAGGTTTAAGCTGGTATGTGTTCGCTGATTTAACATATCAACACACGTCCTCTTTTCACATGACCACTCATTCCTGGGGATAAGTTACTTTGGAGCATGTACTCTTCTTTAAGAGACGAGTGGCAATAGCAACAGGAGAAGCGATTGTGATAGGTCCTGGGAGCGGTGCTGATGATGCACTCCTACCACTGCTGCCACTGCCATTCTCAGGAGACTCTACTGCTGTACCCACCACAGCTCCCAATACGCCCCCTGCCTCTATCATACCAGCTGTTACTTAGCCACCGCGTGTTTGAGTAACTAACTGATAGCTGGAACACTTGTTCAACCGATCACCACCCAAGCTTGCCAGCACGGGATGAATTTTCCACGTAGCTGGCATCATGTCTGTTAACATAACACCCACTATATGGAAAACACTGTTAACGGTGGGTGCCACGCCTAGTGCCAGAAACATTTTGTGATGAGAAAGCAGGTGTTAAATGTGCACTTTTCTTTATGATCTGTATTTTCCTATAAAATGGGTTTCTAGTGATCTTCCAAGGAAGTAGATACATTGATAACTGGGGGAATGTAGAATCCCATTTTCCATCTCTACAAGTCCTTGAAAACTCACTTTTGTGGCCTCAACAATAGCGGTGGACTGTAAAGACAGGCAGTGTGTCAGGAGGGTTTTGCTATATTTTGAATGATCACAGTAAAGGCCCTGCGCTGAAATTTGCAGCATGTTTCATAGCTTCACTGAAACAAGTGCTTTGAGGGGCAGAGACTTCATTTCCATTCACTAACCATTCCCAGAAGTCATGATACATTTTGTGCATTAAAACAACTGACATCCTCCTGATCCCATAGCTGCTCCTACAGACATTCATGCTGTTGCATGTTCCAGCAGCTACCTGAGCGTCTCCTCCCACCAGCTGCTGCCTAGACGATATCCTATTTTCTATGGGCTTCTGGATTATCACAGACCAGAGGTGGTGTGGTGTGCTTATCTCTATGTAGCAGTGGCTACATGCAATGGGGGGCTACTGTTGTCCACACCTGAGATTTGTCTAATCCCAATCTGTGGTAAAGGAGTAACGAGAGGTGTGTTGCAATGATCAAGTGTGTGTTTAATATAGAGCTGAAACGACTACCCGTAAAACCGGCTATACCGGTTGAAGTTGCGGTACTCGACTCGGCCTGCCATCCATCACTGGGTACTGTCCCCGAAGGGTTACCCAAAGTACCAATTTATCAACTTCCGGTGCAAGAACACCAACTTCTGGTACTGATTTTTCAAGTTACTATCTTGATTTTTGCTATTGGCACATCGGTAATGGCAAAAAAAAATATTCAATCGGGCACCTGACCGGCACTCGAATTGTGGGTATTGCCCACAGGTGATAAATTGGGTACCTGTTTTGACTCTAGTTTAATCTTAAAACCCAAAATAAGTAGCTAGTATTACGTCTGGTCTCACCCATTGCAATTGTAATGAATACTTGATAAGAAAAAGTCCCTTCCCAAGGCATCTGACAGTCTGCATGGGTAACAGAGATAAATAGAAGGAGAAAGCAATGTTACCATACTCGTACTATAGATGGGGAGCTGCGACACAGAGAGATCAAATGATTTGACCAAGGTGACATGGGAAGTCTGTGGCAAAGTCAGGAACTGAAACCACATCCTCAAAGACCCAGTCCAGTGCTTTAACCCAAGTTTATGCTTCCATTTGCCTGGCCTTGGGAAATGTTACTTGTGTGTGACACCTTTAAACAGGAAAAAAAATAATCATTTCCCATAAATTCTCCTTTTTCTCCTACAGGAATTGGTGTGCGTATGTCCACACCAGACTCTCCCCCATTGTAGTAGTGGACAATGTGCAAAGCTATGCATCAGGCAGAGCGAGACAGTGTCCCTGGACTACTGGAGGCTGCAATGTAAGGTATGTAATGGGGCTTCAAAACAGCACTCCATATATACTTCAGTTAGGATTGATTAGCTAATGAATAAAGGTATGGCTTTCGCAATGGGTTTACTTGGAATGAAGAAAATAATTCGGATATATTCAGCTTATTTTTTTAATGCTGATAGCTAGAGTAGAGGGAAGGGGGAGGAGGAGACAGAAAAGACCCTGGAAGACAATGGGTGATTTCAGACGTTACGTTTGTCTGAAATCACCACAGTCAACCACAGTCAACCGTGGGGGTGGGGGTGTGTGAACGGAGGTGAACATCTGTTTGCGCACATCCAGACGTACACCTCAGTCAACCACCCCCCACGGTGGATCTAACCACGCTTTGTTCTTCCACACCATGGCGGCGAACGAAATGTGGTTAGAGGGAATCCGGAATGCGGTGAAGGAAAAGTAACATCTGTTACCTTACCTCCACCACATTCCGGGGTCCCAGTGGCGGGCAGCAGCAGCGACCACATAGGCAGCTGCGGCTGCCTGTTTCGGGGAGGGTGGGCAGCTGGGGAGCGCAGGGGGCGGGGCCTTGTGGCTGCATGCTACATCGCACAGCCCTGCCCCATCCGGGAGGGGGATGCCCCTTTCGACGTTACGGCCGGGTGCTTTCACCACGGGCCGTGGTTCGGCGGTCCCCACGGCTGTGGGTGAAGGGGGAACATCTGTTGGCTCCCACCTTCACCCCCGGCCATGGTCCGAACCACCCCATGGCCCGTGAGGAAAGCGCCCGGACGTAACGTCTGAAATCACCCAACGTATAAGTGTAAAGTGTCCCACCTGGTGAGGCCTGCTGTAACAGCAATACTGCCCCTTCACTATGGATGCTTTCAGATGAGATGGGCCCGCCATGGCTATGGTCCACTTCAGGCTGTGACAGGACCCGTCACTCTGGGTCGGACTTGGCTGGGCCACCAAAGAAGCGTTACAGTGCCTTGGCCCCAGTGCCTGGGGAGGGGACAGGACAATGTATGGACGTGTGTCTGCACGTCCCCACCACTGTGCTGTGTGCAGCACACACACACACACACTGCTGACGGGTGGCCATGGGGCCAATGACAGCTGCCACGGTGCCTGATCCCTGCTGCTACTCCTGACTGGGTTGAGTGAAGCAGGCTATAAGTCATGATAGCCCACTTTACTCTGGGTCTGCCGGCTGGCTCCCGACCATGGTAGAGCTTAGTCACTCGGGGATTTCCAGGTTAAACTCCACCACGGACGGGAGCCAGATCATGGTAACATCTGGGGGCTGTTTTTAAACATAATGCTGGCACCTAGATTGATCCTTGCTAAAGCAAATTAATCTGTGCCAGAGTCACACAGAGGAACAACTCACACCAGTGGTTCCCAAAATTTGTGTCTGTGTGATATTGATTGATTGGTTGGTTGTACCAGCAATTTGCCTCGCACTGAACAATAATTAATTAGAGCCAGGCTCCGTCCCTGAGAGGCTTACAATTTGGAATGGACAAGTAAGGGAACAGCTGTAGGGAGGAAGATAGAGAGAAATGGATACATTCACCAAGTTGGGAAGTCACAGGTGCACTTGCTTAGCTTAGTGCACCTGTGACAGGGGAGAAGGTGATGAAGGGTAGGGTAGAAGGAACATCATTAATTTTGAAAATTGAAAATAATTTGAAACTTAAATATAATCCTATGACCTTAGTCAGAAACAAAAACTTGCACAGGGTATGAAATTTTAGTTGGGATCATTGAACTCCCTGCCCTTGCTGATTTGTCTAAGCCTGAGCCTGCTTATCTTCCAGAAGCAGGGATAGGGTCAGGGGTGGGTGGGGGTGGGAAGATTATGGGTTTGGGTGGTGTTTTAAAGGGGATTTTTAAAGATGTTTTTATATGTTTTAAGTTGCCCTAAGCCTTAGTGGGAAGAGTAGGGTATACATTTAAATAAATAAGTAAATAAATAAATGATCCCAACCTCATGTTGCATGATCTCCACGTGGGGCTCCAAACCACAATGTGAGGCCCTTTGACATAGTTTAGGGTTGCCATCTCTTGTGGTTTTGATGCTGATACTTCCATTTTAGCATCTGGAAATCTGAGGGTTAAGATGGCGTGAGGAGGCAACGCTAGGCCAGATCCAGGCAAGTCAAGACTGTGTGAAGATACAGAGCCCTATGTGTTTGAGGCTCAATAGGGGTCCCCAACACCTGGGGGGTCTGTGACTGAACTTGAAATGGCAGCATGAATGTGAGAAGTCTTGATGTAAAATACAGGTTGACATGGTCTGAAATACAGGAAGCTGAAGCCATGGAGGGTCCATAGTGGTCCATGAGTAAAAATAACAACATGCGCATAATATATGGGCCTGCAAGACAGGGATCCCCAGCCCCTGAAGGGGATGTGATGTTAAACCGGTCATGAAAAATTAACTATGGTGACCTAGGGGCAGTAGGTAGAGAGCGCGAGGTGAGGGAGGCCCCGTCTGGTCCATCTTTGTGGGGGGAGTTTCAGGAAGTGACGCCGGCCGATGCGGTGGATGTCTTGGGTCTGTGAGGGCCACATGTTGAGAACTTGATCCATGCCCATCCTGGTTGGTAAAAGCCTCCAGAGAGAAATTGGGGACGGTGCTGGCGAGGGTAGTGAAAGCATCATTGCAGCAGGGGAGGTTGTCGCCCAGTCTCAAGGAGGCTGTGGTGCGCCCCCTGCTGAAGAAACCATCTTTAGACGTGGACGCCCTCACCAGTTACCAACCTGTCTCTAACCTTCCCTTTTTAGGGAAGGTTATTGAGCAGGCGGTGGCAATTCAGCTCCAGGCACATCTAGACAGCATCGGTTTCTTGGACCCGTTTCAGTCTGGGTTCCGCCCCGGCTATGGCACCAAGATGGCATTGGTGGCCTTGGCCGACGATCTCTGCTGGGAGATGGATGCAGGATGTTCAACATTTCTCATCCTACTAGATCTCTTAGCTGCTTTTGATACCGTGGACCATGGGCTGCTGCTGAGACGGCTGCGTGACCTGGGGGGTCTGGATGGGACTGTTCTTGAATGGTTTCGTTCATTCCTTTTGGGGAGAAGCCAGCGAGTGGTGCTGGGGGAGGAGACATCTTGCGAGGGAGGTTTCGGCCCCCCTTATTGGGGGGATTCGCCCTCCCATGGCTCAACAAGTCCGGAGTCTGGGGGTGGTGCTGGACACAGATCTCTGCCTTGAGTGGCAGGTGGAGGCAATCGCAAAGGCTGCCTTTTGCCAGTTGCATCTGGTACGGAGGCTGCATCCGTTCGTCTCCGGCCTGGCCCTGGCCTCCCTCATCCATGTCTTCATCACCTCGAGGCTGGACTACTGCAACGCGCTCTACGTGGGGCTTCCCTTGTGCCTGGTTCGGAGGCTACAGCTAGTGCAGAATGCGGCAGCCCGTCTCCTTTCGGGGACGGGGCGTCAGGAGCACATAACACCTGTGCTCAGGACTATGCACTGGTTGCCGATAGCGAGCCGAGCCAGGTTCAAGGTATTGGTATTGATTTACACAGCCCTTCACAGTCTTGGCCCCTCATACCTCAGGGACTGCCTCGCCCTCTGTGCCCCGGAGCGGCTCCTTCGGTCTGCTGGGGGTGCCTTCTTGGAGATACCCCGTGTTAAAAGGGGGGCCACAATGGAGAGGGCATTCTCGGTGGCCAGGCAGCGTCTTTGGAACTCCCTACCGGAGGAAGCTCGCCTGGCTCCAAGCCTTTTGATAGTCTGGTGAAGGTGTAAAACCTGGCTGTTCGCCCAGGCCTTTGGGGATTTTTTATGGCCCCTACCCTATTTATTTTTGAATGTATCCCAGGCCCTGTTCTTAATTCTTAATATTGATATTGTATTTTTATATGTTTTAAATTGTTTTATATTTATGTTTTTATTGTTGGAAGCCGCCCCGAGCTGTGTTCAGGAGGGGCGGGGTATAAATCAAATAAATAAATAAATAAATAAATAAAATTTCCCTTTTTCTACTGGGTGACTCAGGGATTCCTGTATTAGGAAAGTGCCCATGTCACCATTTCACATAGGGTGAAAATAAACGGCTACGAAGGCTGGCTGCCCCTGGAGCTCCTCCAGGCGTGCACATTCATGTCTGCCTGATTCCAGCCCCACCTGGGTCTGCTTTAGACAGACATGGCAAGCTCCCCCTCCTGTGGTCCACCCATATACCCACCCCAAACACACACACCATAGAGTTGCAGGTGATTGCCCAACATTCTAGGCTGGCACCCGCAACTCTGGTGTTGTCAGGGGCAACAGCTGGCCTGGTGCAGAGCTGAAGTGTGGTTGTGGCAGGTCAGGCTAGTAGGAGGCCTGGCCTTTTAAGAAAGGTGGCTTAGTGCCAGCAAATGTGGCACTGGCAGTGGGGCGGCTTCAGCTGGGTCAGCCAGTAGCTGGGCTTATGGAGAACAGCTGGGCTGGGCTGGGGATGGTTGGGGCCAGCCCAGAGCTGAACAGATTGAGTTGGGATCAGTCTGGGAGAGGTTTGGCTAGAGAGAGGAGAGAGAGTGTTGTCTCCACAAAGCTCTAGGGCTCAGGATCAGGGAGGTCTCTGCCCCAGGGCCAGCCCAAAGGTTTGAGGGGCCATGTGCCAAGCCTTGCTGTGGGACCCCAAGGGCTGGCAGCACCTTATGGCTGGCAGAGCTCTAGGGCGGGGCTTGTACATTGTAGGCGGAGCCCTGGCAGAGCTCATGGGAGGGGCTTGTCCATTGTAGGCGAAGCCTCCAAAAATACAGCAACAAAGAGTTTTCAGCGTTAAGATGTGATAGACAGAACATTAGTTTACACTGGGAACTCCTTGCTGCTGAGTAAAACCCTGCCACTTGGCGACTGAGAGAACCGTCCTGCTAGCATCTCATCCAGTAAGTGGATGGGACTCCAGTAGAACAACTCTCTCTCTCTCCATCAGTGGTAGTGCCATAGCAGGATAAAAAAATTCTGTTCATATATTTAAAACGTACAAAGAATGTTTTAACAGAGAATTAAAACAACAACAGAGAATTTGCTTACATTGGAACCTTTCTAGCTTCATTGCAGCAAACTCATCCATAAGATCATGGAAGTCCAGGAACTGAGCAATGTTGTGCTCCATAGAAAGGCGTGCAAAACCAACGAGCTGCTCCTTGCTCATTGTCTGTGCTCACTGCACCCTCAATGATGGTTTACAACTGGGTATTTCCCACAATTCCAACTACAGGCATTCCATAAGCAGAAAGCAAGTAATAAAGCACACATGCAGAGCACTAAATTCCAGATGACCAAGCCACAATCAAACACACAAGACACCCCAAAAGGTAGTCTATTAAGCACATTATGCCATGCAAAGAGACAGTCTTTTAGATATATAACCAGTTCATTTGTGCCTCTATAATCAATTCATGCTCCCCCCAATAACCAGTTCATTTGTGCCCCCATAATCAATTCATGCTGCCCCCCCCACCCATAACCAATTCATTTGTGCCCCTATAATCAGTTGAAGGGATCCAACAGGACAGCCTCATGAGGAGTGGTGGGGACACAGGGGAAGAGTGGGAAGAGGGGACAGACACCCAACCAAATCACCCAAGCCCTCTTTGCCCTGTTGCACTCACACTGCTGAACGCCATGTGGGCCAGGCATGCCTCTTCCGCTGCCAGTCCTGCCACAAGCAGCACACCTCCAATGAACACTCCCCCACAGCCTCCGCCCGGGAGGGATTTACAACCTCAACTAAACTCTAGTGTGCTATGTACTATAGAAGGTTGCTGCTTTGTAAAGACAGTTCTTTGAGACGGGTCTCAACATTATCACAACATCCACCCTTCCAGCCCCGCATGGAATTTTTTTCTTATGTTCCTAAAAAGGGTTGGGAAGGAACTGTCACTATGAGGAGGAGAATGCTTTTTATACTTGAGGAGCTTGAGACCATCACGTGATCTGTTATTTGAATAGGGTGAGCATGCCATGCAGAACGCAGTTGTGAGAATGTTAGAAGCCATCTCGAAGAACCTTCTTTACAAAGCTACAACCTTTTGGTCAGCACATGGAGGAGACATTTGTAAACAAACAGCATTATCTCCCTTTCCCATCGGATCAGTGTCCTGCTGTGCTGATGCTGCTGATGCTCCATTCCATAGGGGCAGGAGTAAAACAGCTAGTTGCCTGTAAGGGGGGCAAGGGTTTTTTGCAGAGGGGCCGTGCCCCCCCAAATTAAACCATGGGGTGGGCAAACCGGGTCTGGGTAAACTCCCCCCCCAAGCCCCGCCATGAGGAGATGTAGGGGAGAGGGAGAAACAGCCCCATGATGGAGTGGGGCACACCTCAGCAGTGGGGTGGGAGGGCGGGGGGGATGGGACTGGCAATATGCCCCCCGGGCTCTGCCGGGAGAAACCCATGCAGGGAGGGAGCATGGTACTGGCAAAACACACACACCCTTCAGGCTCCGCCACGAAAGCACCGAGGAGAAACTCGCATAGGGAGGGAACACGGAACTAGTCAAATGCTCCCCAAAGCACCGAACCCCCCCTCCCCGCGTGCCAGCGGCGGCCCCAGACAGACCTACACAGGTCAGCCCCCACTCAGCTCTGCTCGAGCCCATGCTCCCCGAGCCCATGTGCTTGAGTCCGAGGCAGCTCCACTCCAGGGTGCCCAAGTGCACTCTGGGAAACTCCGCCTGCCCCACGGTACCCCCAGGGCCTTGGAGGAACCCTCTGGGAAGCAGCAGTATTCCCCATGTCAGTGCAGTGCAACCCGCCCTTCCCCTGTGAAAAGGTGCCAGAGTGGGGGGAGAGGGAAGCAGACGGGGAGGCGGGCAGGGGAGGGCTCGAACTGAAACGGGACTCCTGTCCCGGCTCCCAAAAACTCCTGAGAGCATTCCAGGTGGGGGGAACCACTGCGCTCCCATTGTGCAAGCCCTCTTCCTCCCAACAATAAAAAACAAACTAAAATTTAAAAAGCGGCATCCTGACTCTGTCTCCAACCCACGGCGGTGGCACCCTCCCTCCCTCAGAGGCCGCCGCGGGGCCATGTGCCTGGGTGCCAGTGGCACATGCCTCGGGCCGGCCCTGCTCTTCCCCAAAGCTGGTTCCAGAAGGGATTGTGCCTGGAGCAGCATGGGCCTTGGGGAAGTCCTGCTGTGACTGCAGCCCAGGTGTGGGGCTTGCCCGGGGTTTGCATGGGGCTTCCTGGTTACTAGGGATGTTCCTGGTTACTAGGGATGGGGCTGCCTGGTTACTAAGGATGTGCCTGTTTACTAGGAATGGGGCTGCCTGGTTACGTGGTTCGGACGTTCAGAGTTTGGCCAGAACTCAGCCAGTTCAGATGCCCGAACCGGACGCCCAAACAAAACATCAAACCCCCCCCCCAAACAGTTTGGCTGCATTCAGATGAGTTTGGGTGGATTCAGGCAGGAAAACCTGGCTGGCAGGCCCAGGGAGGGGGGCAGCTGAGGAGCATACTTCCTGGCACCAGGGGTGGAGAGGTTAAGTAGCCTTGCCCGGTAGTGATTCACATGGCCAGCCAGCCACTGCCTGCCGTGATGGTGACTAGAAATGGAAAACCCAGCATAGAGTGAGCAGAACTTGTAGGCCTGCCAGCCTGCAATGCCTGGCCAAGTAAGGGTGCCAGCCACCAAGCCCGGGCCTGGCCTCTGCCGCTGCTACACTGATGCCAGCCTGCAGTGCCCGACCAAGTAGGGGTACCGGCCACCAAGCCCTGGCCAGACCTCTGCTGTTGCTCCACCAATGCCAGCCTGCAATGCCTCACCCCCTATGGGTGCCAGCCACCAAGCCTAAAGCCTTCCTGGCCTCTGCTGCCGCTGCCAGTCAATCTCGCGCAACATGCGCAGCCCCGCTTTGGGCAACATGTGCAACCCCGCTTTGGGCACCAACAGGCACTACTTGGCTGGGCATTTCAGGCTGCCAGGCATCGGTGGAGCAGTGACAGAGTCCCAGCCAGGGCTTGGTGGCTGGCACCCCTACTTGGCCGGGCATTGCAGACTGGCAGGCCTCCAGTTCTGCTTGCTCTATGCTGGGTTCTCCAGTTCTAGTCACCATCACAGCAGGAGTGACAGGGCTACAGTAGTGCCCAGGGCTGGCCCTACCGCAGGGTGGCTCGAGGCGGCCACCCCGGGCCCCGCTCCTGGGGAGAGCCCACACTCAAGGTCCCCAGCTCCCGGCCTGACAGTGGCCGGGAGCTGGGGAGCCCGAGCACGGGGATCACGACCCACTCTGACTGACAGGCAGTGGAGGGGACCAGCAGGAGTGAGGGAGAGGCAGAGGTCCCGCCATTCCCACACTCCGTGTCCCCCCCCGGGCTGCCTGTCACAGTCTCGGACAGGGGAAATGATGGAGAGAGGCAGAGGCCCC